>CM062209.1:21387500-21945000 GCA_031216445.1 Lateolabrax maculatus | reverse complement strand
CTCTGTTTCAGCCCTCTGACCAAAATGGCCTTCAGAGTGTGTAAATCTTAAAGTGCCGGTTTGGAGTTTCAGTGTCTATGGAGTAAACTGAGCTCTTCCAAAGTGATGACATAGGCCAGTCCAGTGAGGGTCGGGGGCTGCGTGCCATTATAGTTAAGGAGACAATCTTTAGTTGCCTCTAACTTTCTCTATGAATGTTCATTTTAAATGTGGATATAGCCAAACAGCAGAGCTGCAGTCATTAACCTGCAGGTACAGCTGCACCACAGAAGCTTGGAAAATGGCTGCTGGTCAATATGTACCTGATCAGAATCAGAATCAGAATCAGGTTTATTGCCATGTAGGTTTTCACATACAAGGAATTTGCTGTGGTGTATTGGTGCGTAACAAGTACGGGGTGCGAGGCAATAGCAACTTTCTGTCTAACTTTTTTTGTAATTTTAAACGTTACCATAGCCGATCAAACAGCACAACTGTTGTCATTAACTTGCATTTATGTTGATTTTGTCAGACGACATCGCATTCATGAAATAATGATTTGGTCAGCCGGCTGTCAGTCTCAGTCCTTACCAGATGTTGGCTGTGATGCAGTTTGTTTTTTTTTTTGCCCACTGAAAGAAGGGCGTACAAGAAGAAATCAAGCTGACAGAAGTCACTACAAAAAACGATGGTGATGTGGACAAAAATCATTTTTTAAGTTCTCACTTTGCTGCAGTGATATAAAAGTTTAGTGATAATGTGATCAGTAAACTCATCACAGTGTGGTTACAGGTGCTCACAGCACAATTAAGTTAACTTTTAATGACTTAAACCTCTTCGTATTTAGATCAGATGACTGGACTTTTTCTACTGGTGTCACATTGAAAAAAAAAAAAATGTCCGGGTAACAAAACAGTACCGTAATGGTGTCTTTTTAACAGCCCAAATGCAGAAAATCTGGAGTGTCTCAAATACAGCAGAAGCTTCTTTGATTACTGAGGTCAAGAAGACATTATGTTTCCAAGAAAAGTCTTACTTTGTACAGCTTAAATGACTTAAAAGCCTTAATGGCTGTATACAATTATGTGACTATGAAGAATCGTTAAAACCCTTCAGAAGAAAAAAAACAAAAAAACCTGAAACTCAGAAGACAAAATTCAGACTGACTGCAAGACAAAACGTAACATTGTGAAGAGGCAAAGTCCTTGGATAGTGCTGTGATTTTTTCCCTGTGACGTGGGAGTTGATGTTTCCAGCCACACATACCATATTTCTGTGTGTGTGTGTGTGTGTGTGTGTGTGTGTGTGTGTGTGTATTGACCAACACTGTATGTGCCCTTCTTGGTGACTTTAGGGCATAGGGAAGGTTAAATAAAGAGGAGGATGAGCAGAAGAAACGATAAGGAAGGCAGAGGAAAGGGAGATGACAGGAAACGGAGAGGAGAGGAAGAGAAGAGTGGGAGAGGTGGAGAAGCAGGGGGAGCCCCGTCACATGGGACCGGGCTATTGATTGAATTCTGACATTGATTAAGCATCCCCTGATTCACAATGCCATGTGTTTGTGCATGGGTGTGTGTAGTCTTGTTGCTACCATGAGTGTGTGTGTGTGTGTGTTTATGCAGGAGGATTATGCTTACTGTAAGTGATGGCAGTAGTCTATAAAGTGAAAGAAGGGATGAAGAAATAAGAGAGCGTTTACTTTCATCATTTTGTGTACTTGCATTCACATGCATATACAGTGATAAGTGCTGTTTTGAAATGAGTGTGTGTGTGTGTGTGGGTGTGCGTGTTTGTGTTTGTGTGTGTGCCTATAGATCTCTACCCCTAGGAGGCCTGACTTGCAATACCACTTCATCCATCCTCGGATAAAAAAAAGGGGGTCTCTCTCGCTCTTTCTTTCTTTTTTTGCCACCCCATTCGCTCTCTCTCTCCCCTGGTCTCCTTTGTGTGCACTCCTTTCTTTCTTATTCATCATTAATCCTCCAGTCTGGGTCGGGGATGTCACAGCCTCTCCCTCCCCCCACTGCCCTCTGTCTATCGCTCTCTCTTTTTTGCTCTCTTCGTTGTTGGTGTGTGTGTGTGTGTGTGTGTGTGTGTGTGTGTGTGAGACAGAGAGAAGGGCACAGACTTGTCATCCTGTGCCCCTGTCAGTCTGCCTCTGCATTCAGAGCCTGGCAGCCCCTTTTGCCAGGGATAATGACCCCTCTCCCCGCCTCTTCTTCCTCCTACTCCTCTTTAGCCTCCTCCGCCTCCTTCTCTTGCTTCTCCTCTCCCATTCCTTTTCTCAATATTTATTTTCAGAAAAGGTAAAACAACAATTTTTACATTTGAATCAGATTACAGTAAGTGTTACATAATCATCAATACCACAAAGTCTACAGCTCTGACATTTTGATAAAAAAAAAGCCATGCAGATCATTTAAAAGTCAGCAAGGGGCATGTTTGATGTCCTAGTAACTTTTGTGTATGTGTGTGTACGTGTGCATGTGTGTGTGTGTGTGTGTTTCCATGTTTGTGTGTGCTTGACAGGGAGAAACAGGTCAGGTACTGTACAAGGCCTCAGCCTGGGAGCCAGACATATAAACACAAACAGGGACAACTGGTATGCAGTGTCTGTAAAGACTGGAGGATACACAGATACAACACACACACACACACACACACACACACACACACACACACACACACACACACACAAATCCTTGCAATCTACTTGAAAGAGTTTTCAGATGTCTTTTGTATGATTATGTTTGTATTTATTGAATAATCCATCACTGATTCCCAAACTGGGGTCCAGGGACACTCAAGGGGTCCTTGAGGATTATTCAGGAAGCCCTCCAAAAAAGAAATAGTTTAATATTGTGCCCTTCCTTATATGTGACTCCAACGAGATAATGAATAAGAATTTGTTCATAAGATGCCAGAATTTTAGTATGAGCAGTAATGTTATTCTGTACAAAGTCAAATCTAAGAACATGGAGGCACTTTCTTCATTCTTCTTGTTGTTGCTAATACCATTATGGGTGCTCATACTATAAAACTATAATGTCTAATTTCATACTTTTATACATACCTTTATAAAGGATACTCAATCTTCAGTTATATTCATAACTGTAACCACAGTCAACTGAGTAAGCCAAACTTTTATTAACAATAATACTGTGAGCAACAGCTGTAAGTTAACCTAAATATAAGTTTTAACAGAGCCTGGCTCCTTTCCACACCCAGTCTACTTACCATGTGTGCAGAATGTCAGAACCATAATCATATGCATGCATAAATTGGGTATATAGTGTAATGTGTCACACTTTATCTAACAAAGTGCAGGCAGCACATTAATCCAGTGGTGGCCTCACTCCACTGGCCACCTGTGGTGTTTATGATTAAATATAAAATTTTAGTTATTACCTATCAAGCACTAGATGGTTAAGTCCCTGACTACAGTACATCTCTCAATTATTGTGTCCATCAAACAACCTAAAGGCTCTCGGGGGAGGACGTGCCTTTGCTGTCTTCCCCCCTAAACTTTTGAATAGTTTTCTCTCAGGTCATCCATCAACCCATAACATCACTCACTTATATTCCCTCGCTACTATTAACTGATGTTTTTGCTCTTTTCTTTTGTTATTTCTGTAGTCATCCTTTTACGTTGGCGTTGTGCCTGCTACCATCTCACCTGTGACATATTTTGCGTATAATTGTTTTCAGTTGTTTGTCAAGTGCTTTGTGACTTTTGTTTTGAAAAGCGCTATATATGGATATATCTAAATTTTTACTTATTGTTGCATTGTTTGATCTTTTGTGGGATCTTTGATGAGGAAGTACTACCTTAAATACTAATACTTTACATTACATTACTACTGGACTAAAAGTCAATAACAATGCCAGCTGTAACCGTGGCACCACTGTCTTGCATCACAAGTGCAATAACTGTATATTTATTTGCTAATGCTGCTATCTGTGGACACAAGACACTTAACCCATCCTCCCGAGCCCATTTCTTTCAATGCAGTCTTTATTTTGTTTTGCTTTGTTCTGGGCTTTTTGCAACTTTGTTGCCACCTCATTCCATTTGTGACTATGTTTGTCTCAAAACACATGAAAGCTACTATTTATTGTGGTATACTCACTATTTAGTACATTTTATTTGACTTTTTTAACTTTTACTTGTACTTCCATTTTCTGCCGTGACACTTAAATTTCCCTGCATGGGATCAATACAGTTGATCTTATCTTCCCACACAGGCAATACAGTAACGTTAGAGTAACTAGTATGGACGAAAACACGAGAAAGACTGGGACAAAATTAGAAATTAGCCTCCTAAATAGGGAGAATTACAAAAGCCACCTGATTGGATGAAGTGTGCACCTTCTGAACAGACTGTGTACGTGTGTGTGTGTGTGCGTCTCCGTCAGACACACAGACCCTCACACATCCGCACGTACTGTACACACACTCTGTCTCTCCTAATTGCTCTTGAATGGTGACCCTCATAAACAGAAGGCAGTTCAGGAGCAAATAAACAAAAGCTTGTCTTGTCGTTTATTATCGCTCTACCATTCTTTTCCTTTTATTTCTGCGTGGGCTCTGGTCGGCCAGTGGTGGGGGGGGGGGTAGCCAGCTCTCTCTCCCTCTCTCCCTCTCTCTCTCTCAGATGCCTGGTGTGTTGCGTGTATTGATCGCAGAGGCTCAGTAGCAGAAAATAATGGGGTGGTGAAAGCTTAGCAGGGAGAGGGAGATGGAGAGAAAAAGAGATCTAGAATCGTGTATACACACACACACACACACACACACACACACACACAACCACCACTCCCATACACAATCCTATTTCCCTGCCTCCTCCCTGCCCTGTGCCCCCATATGAATATTGGTTCTCCCCTAACTCCTCCGTGTCACTGTTATGTGTGTGTGTCCAGGCTGCCTCATTTGCATATGTGAGGCGTGTGTTTGTGTGTGTGTTATCTATGTGAATAAATCCTTCCAAGCCCCGTGCGCCTCAGGGTGATGTGATGCGACCAGTGCCCGAGCAACCATACCCTAGCTAATTTACAACCATCCTAGTGTGTCCCCCACCCCCCACCCCCTCCACATACACACACACACACACACACACACACACACTTAAACGCACACACACTCACAAACACACACAGACATACACAAGGCTTGATGACACCGCGGTGAAACATGTCGTCTAGACGACATTGAACCCTGAGTCCGCCCAGGGTAATTGTTTTATGCAAATGGTGAGAGCTAGGGCTGACATGATTGGGCCAGACTTGGTGTTGATTGAAGTGTGTGTGTGCGTGTGTGTGTGTGTGTGACTGTAGCAGTTGTTATGGATGTGGCCATGATTGTGGTGTAATGCTGGTAGCCATTAGTATTATTGTTATTGTTGGAAATGTTCTATTATTCAGAAGGGCAGGGCGGGGAAATATACATAACATGCAGAAATATGGAGGCGAATGACATGCAACTGCACATACACACACACACACACACACACACAAACACACAGTCAATACATACAGAAACATATCTGTGTAATATCCAACTTGTCATTGAACTGGATCATGGGTCACAGTGTTTAAACAAATATGAATCACAGCAACAATGCACCGCACCATGCAAGAATATTGACACACACTGCAAAGCCACTAAATGAATGTGTTAGAGTTTTGAATATAAACACACACACACACACATGCACCCAGGGCCATGTGTTATCAAGGCAGCCATCTGAGGGGAGAATGTGTGTGTGTGTGTGTGTGTGTGTGTATGTGTGTTGTGGTCCAAGTCGTAAATTTAATTTCATGCTGGATTTGCAGAGCTCATCTGAATTGCATGTGAGCACAGCCTGATGGGCCTCAGTCTCAACGCTGGAGAGTCACACACTAAGACGCAGATGCTGCCACCGATGGCGCGCACGGGTGTACGCACACGTAAATGCTTGGGGGCACACACACACACACATGCAGCAGTTGCATTTCAAGGTCAGGAAACCAACATGACCCCAGACATCCAGGCTTTTCAATTAATGTGAACAATAACATTTATAGGATGAAGAACTTTGGAGCATCAGTGACGCAAAAACTCAAACAAGCATGAAATGTCCGAATTTCATGACTTCTTTACCTGATCTCAAAAGGCAGGTTAATAGGTCAAATATTGTATACGCTAATCAGGTTCATGTCTTACAGTCGTTATTGTTCTTGGTAGTGTGCTTTGGCCAGTTGAAGCTAATAATGTTGTTTATTTCTTGTGGGTTTGAATTAAAAGCAGGATGTGATAGACAGAAATGGTCCTATATCGGTTCCTCATTAGCTGGTTGTTGCGGGGGGTTACAGTGGTACATTTAGTTTAAATGCAACTATACAACAATGTATGCATAAAGATCATAAACACACTAATAAGGACCTGTTGACCTGATACAAACAAGGTATTTGGTAACACTCTGCATAACAACCTAATTAGGAATGACAAAGAAATCCTTTCTTTACACAAATTATCAAATTTGGCCTTCACTTGGCAATGAACCATTCACTCCTGCTACTACTATTTAGTATGAGTAAAAACATTTTGGTTAAATATAATTTCAAGCGGAATGTTCTGTAAATTGTCCGCAGTTAAAGAATGGAAAATTACCTGTTTGTGATGCAGGCTTTGTGTTAAACACCTACAGGCTCCAGGGCCAGGCCAAGGTAACTCTGATGATATCGTCAGGGGTCATTTTCTCAGGTTTGAGAGATGAACATTGAGGCATAACATTGAGCATAACTCACTTATAACAAAGGCATTCTGAACGGCAATTCATTTAGGAAATGTCTCTGTTGACTTGTTCTGCCTTCACAAGACATTAGACTGTGTGTGTATTTTTGACTGTTTACAGAAAGTATTTCCAGTTTTATGGTATTTTTATTGGTGAAATATAAACACTGACTTTCTTGTTTTCCTTATGTTATGTGCTGGAGCTATTTCCTAACTGGGCTGGAGGCTTTAGAGATTTTTTTAACCTTTGGACACATGCTAAAAGTTGTTGAACTATTCCTTTAAACTGCACTTGGTCCCTTTAAATTCATAAAAAAAAAAAAATGTCCCGAGGGATAAAAACGATATCCCCTGTTTCTTTTGTTTTTCGCACTGTAATAAAAAAACACATCATCCCAAAACAGAGGTACCAACCAAATCCAGGAGTTCTTCTGTTAGATGTGTATGCCCCTGTGTAAAACTCTGTGTGCTTTGTTTTTTCCACTCAACTATATCTTTATAAGCACCTTGATTCTGTATATAAATGCGCCCATAAGAGTCTCACCTGTCTCCACTTCTAATCAGCTCAATCCCCAAACCTGTCACGACCATCACCCGAACATCCATTTAGATAAAACACTGCCTCCATTTCCCTCCTCCTCTGTCTGCCTCCTCTCAATAATTTACCCCCCACCCCCCCGCTTCCTCTCTGTCCACTGACCTGCCTCACTGAGGGCTGACGTGGAGCGAGGGAGCGAGAGACCATACGGATGCACACAGGTTAAAGTTAAAAGAGAGAGGGAGAACTCTCCAACTGCCCCCCTGTTACAAGGATCGGAGCAATTAAATGTACAGTTCAGCCGGGTTCACAGATTCAGATGCCCCTCAGATGCATACAGAGAGCCTCATAAAACCGTGAGTCATATTTAGCCGTTCAAGGCTAAATCGCACACACACATGCACTCACAGCAATTGTTGAACCCTTCCCGACACACTGAGAGTTTTATCATGCAGCCCTTTTTTATCTGTGACACCATGCTTCTTACCCCTTTAAATAAATAATTGTAAAATATTTTTATTTTATCTGTATTTTGAGAGTTTACTTTTCTCACTTACCTCTTTACTTTCACTGCGCAAAAACCTGCCGAGGTCAGTGGCAATTCAGTCCGTACCATCTGAAGGACAAATGAAGAGTTGAGTTCTAAAGAATCGTTAGCTTCCCTTTTAACCCCCCCCCCCCCAAAAAAAAAAAAAAAAACACTTTGAAAAGCCAGACTACAGTCTGTGAGAGTGTTTGCATTTTGTTACCCGAGAACTGTCGCTACCTACTGTCCTCTCTGTGATTCTTTTTCATTGTGTGCCATCAATCATCAGTAACCCACAGAGACACATTCTTTTTTGTAAATGTTAACCAGCTCTAGAGAAAAACTCTGGGGAGGGCAGGTATTTGTTTGACTCTTACTGCTACAAAAACCCTGCAGGACAAACCAGGTGAACGTGAAAACCAGAGGTGTCTCCTGAAAGACTTTTGCTTTGTCTTTCTGTCTCACAGTGTACGAGCATGCTTATTGTGGACGATTGTCTCTCAGAGCAGCAGGAAAAAAGGAGATATTCACTCTGTGGTCTTTTAGGCCATTTCCACTAAACACTTTTCCAGTTCCTCCAGTCATTGACTCAGCAGATAGTTGGCATATCCCAGGACAGTTTGGAGGAGGAGGTTCCGCAGCAGGAAGACACAATTGTTTCAAATAAAGACAAAATGCGGAAGAAGTACATAAATATTTTACCACCACTGAAACTACAGGGACTCATCTTTTTATTTACAGTTTACCGCCATTTTATGCTGACAAGAATCTTTATGAGCTGATTTATACATCATGGTTAGTATGATCAGCTTGTAAATTTTACATTGATGGGATTTTAAACTTTTTAAACACGTTTTTTTCTCAAGTGACAAATGAACAAAGGCAGTGACGTGAGCAAGATTGCAAGACTGCAAGATTATTTTTTATTTTATGGGCTTTACTCACCTCCATACGTTCAACCATGCAAACAAGCACATACAGAACCGTGCATGTGCACACACAGTTTTACAGACTATTTAAATGTTGATGGTCAGGCTTCCATAATACCATTTTTCTTGCACATAAGGACATAAAATAAACTTGAATAAACTACCATAATGTAAATAATCCAGTTTGAAGCTGTAGAGCTGTTTGTTTTATAGATGATGTTATCCTGTGATGTCTTGTGAAGCTAAAGGAATTTAGCTTGATCACAGCAAGTCCTAAACTATCACAACATTTAATTGTAACTTAAGATATATACGTGATTATTAACCACAACTGATTTCATTACTGATTAATCGTAGTCAATACTGTGCACAACACTGCGATGGTCCCAGGAATGGGTCCTGTCAGAGCACAGCAAAAATACACGAGTAATCAAAAGTAGACCTAAGAGAAAAGAGAGATAAAGTAAGAAATTTTCAAAAACTATGGATTAATTGAAACTTCAATAAAAAAATCAACATCTGTCATTAAGACATGAGCTGCAAATATATCGATCTGGAAAAAGATTGTCTCCTTGATAGGACCAGAGGGAGCGGCCCATAGACAGAAGCATGTAGAGATTGAATGTTCTGTTGGACAGCAGTTTTACTAACGTCTTACTCATTTGCAGTGACCTCCTGGGCAGAGGTGTCCTCCTTTTAACTTTGTGGTAAACGGTTTTCTGCATTTAAAAGGTAGTTATACTGTAGGCGGGCTGAACCGGCCCTACATGCCTGCATGTTGCTAAAAGTGAAGAATCAGAGCTCTAAAGGGATTTATTGCGTATAGAAAAAATAGTATGCCTTATAAAACATATTTTTTTATTGAATGTTGCTGCAAACACACACACAAGAGAGGGGGCCGTGAGATAAAACACAACAAGCCGCTACAAACATCTAAGAAAAGAGAACTTTCACAAACATCCTCCACACTGTGACTATGGCTGCTCTCCCAGGGCGCTTTACCTTCCAAAAGCTGCTCCAGTAACGAAGACAAAAGCCAGACACACACCTACACGCACAAACACACACACACACACACACACACACACACACACTCTTCTTCCCCCTCGCCTCGCCTGGCCAGTCTCAACATCCCAGCGCTCTTTGAGGAGACGTCCCAACAATTCCACCGGGTCCCTCATTAAGGCCCAGGCGCCAACTCTCAAGGGTAGGTGGGGGGTTGGGGGGGCTGCTGGGTAAACTTTGGAGAGGTCACCTCCTCGTCTCCGTCTTCCGCCTCCTCTCATCCCCTCGTTCCGGCCCATCCTCGGGTCCTGTCAGCGGAGAGTGTAAACAAGCAGAAAGGTTAGCGGTGTTTCCACCCGACATCGTCTTCTCTCATTAGGGACGAGGGGACAGTGAGCCGGTACCACCAACGGTGCCACACTCTGTTGTTTGAGAGGCAACTTCTGGTGTTATCACTACTGTTAGCAAGAGGAGTTAGGCACCAGCTGGTTTAAGTGACCAGCCAACTTCAGTAAAATAGGATACTTTTCTTATGTACTTTGTGCATCCTTAGTTATGTGTTATCACACAGCTGAATATTAAAAGGACCATACAAGTGGTTCAAGTGGTACAAGTTCTTTAACTACAGCTTCTCCCCCACATCTTGGTCCTTGTCAGATTGAAATAATAAGAATATGAATTTAAATAAAATCTTTTAGCTTCGGCCAGTATGAAGGATCCTTTCTATCGTTTGTCTTTGAAGTGGCTTTTGTGTGGCACCTGTTTCTGAAGATTATATACAAGTTAAATGTATACACTTATTTTTCATCCAAATTATTATTTTATTTCTATACTGTAGTTTGATAATTTTGTGTACAGAATTTCCATCACCTACCAATTAGGTGCTGATCAAGTAACAGTATGTCATTGGAGTAACTGGATACACTACTTGTTCTATACTTGCTGTTAGACCCTCAAACGGTAACTCAGACATTAAAATAACTCAGCTGCCTGGCAGAAACCCAAACAGCAAGAGGCAAGAACTTGAATATGTGTACATTTTCCTTTGAGTTTGACACTGACATGCAATTACACAACCGCCACACCTCCACACTATTTCACAACACTTACATTTCTCTGCTGACTTCTTTCATTGTAAATTTAAACTTTTCTTTTCTAATTTTGTTGTATTATTACTGAGCTAAGGTATGCACCTCTTAAACAGTATCTATACAGGGCAGAAACACTTTGGAAAACTTCATTACTTCACTTCAAAACTCATGCAGAGCACATCCACTGCATGTGGAAGGAACAAGGGATGGGACTTCCATCTTACAGAGGTTATCACTGCATTGACTGTGTGCATAACCTCTGCATACCAATAAACTAAAAGATCCTATTAAAACTTCCCCCATGGCAGTATTAAAACCTCCTGCTATAGTCATCTCTCCTCTCCCTTTATAGCATCTCTGTCACTGTCCACCCTACTCCAACACACACACACACACACACACACACACGCACACAGAGCCACCGTCCAGCCACAGTGGTGACTGTCTCCCTGCCTGCCTGTCTCTGTGTTTGCTGACTGGCTGTGGAAGAAGCCATTTAGCATGCTGAATGTCAAGGTCAGCGTGTGGCGTCCTTGTCATCACTCTCCTCAGCAGAAGGTCAGGGAAGAGCTCTGCTTCAAATGGCCAGCGCTAGACAAAGAGGGGGGTTGGCAGGGGTAAAGAAAGAAAGGACACAAACAAACACCTATTTTCAGCTCCAGTCAACTGATATTCCATCTCCCCTGACTCCAATATTGCTGCTATTCAAGGTATTTTATTCTTTGTATGTGTGTGTGGTCTTCTAATTGTGCCGTTATTAGACCCAGATGTCTTGGCAGTAACAGAAATATTGGTCGCTCTTCCACTGAAGGCTACTTTACAAGTTTTAGTTTCATTTGGAATTAGGATTTGGTTTTTATTGTTAATTACATTTTTGGAAACTATTCCTCAGTTAGGGTTACAGTATAGACAAGTGTGTTTTGCTGTTCTCAAGAGTGCCATGTTTTTGTAAGACAAATGGATATATTTGAGATGCTGGATTTTTGGAGATTAATCATACAAACATGTAAACTCTTTCCCTCCCCCTTTCCGCTGCCCTCTGTCTGCGCTGTGCTCTGTATGTTTGCCGTCACGTGGAGTAATGACCGCTGAAGGGGACGACAGTCGGCCGTTTTCAGACGCCGGCATTCCCCCTGTGATCCATAACACACAGCGATTTTAATGCAGCGAGTAATTACAATATGCCCCAACCTGCTCTCTCTTACTTCCTTGTGCAGATATACTCCCGCACAAGCTCAGTGTGCGCGTGCAAAGTAGTGCCGGCACTCACAGGCACAGATGCAAGCAGACTGAAAGGGATGCACTGCACTGAGTGTAAGAGCTGATATAAAGAAATAATAGGTAAGCCTAATAAAGGGACTAAAAAGCCTCAAATGGAAAATCTAGCACAATGTACATTTCCACAGCATTAATTAAATTAGTGCAATAACATAATCATACTCACCACTCTGTTGTTCAGATTGCTTCTACTTTGTCATTGTTTTGTTTGCTGTTAAACTAGTCATTGAAACTCAATGCTTCCTGAAAATGTTTCCCAATTTAGGGCTTAATTGCCTTTTAAGCCGCTGTAAGGCTTTAATGGGAAACATCTTTGCAGAAAGTCTTGAGTTTAATTGACAGAAGCTTGACACCGGTCCAAACCAAAAACAAATATATAAAGAGAATAAAGGTCCCCCTTAACACATTGGACCCTGAACTTATTTATGTGTACGAGGTAAACATGAAGGAAGCATTAACAGCAAACAGCATCAGCGCCAAATTAAAACAGCAGCACATCAGAGCACTTAACTAAAATATGATTAAATATACAAAACAGGAAGGGCAGGTCCTAATATGAGCCTGTTTCAAATAAAGATCTTGGCTCTCAGTGCAGCTGAAGTAAGTTAAGGCCAGAGCTTCTATTAGAGAATGTATTTTTTATGTATAGGCACCAGCTATTTGCTGCTCTCCATCCACCCCGGGCCTTCTATCATTGTTCCTCTGTCCTCGTGCCTACTTTCCACAGCTCGAGTAAACACTGCCAACTCTTTCATTAGCCCTCTCACCACAGTCTCTCTTTCACCCCACGTGTCTTTCATCCCCTCTCACTCTGTCTCTACACGCCTCTGTTTAAACAGATGAATGTGATTAGAGCCAGTGTTAAATGACATTGGAAGTTTGTGTGTTTAATGACTCAAATAAAAGGCACGGTTATTATGTTTAAAGATAGGCCTTAATATGACGTCTGTGAGTGCCGCACTGTGTACCGTGTGTGTGTGTGTGTGTGTGTGACACTCCACCGCCTCCACTGAGTTTGTTTTATCTTGCAGATTGTCAGATGATTGACTATAATGCCTGGCTTACGGAGTGGTATTCTGTACATCAACACCAGCATGCGCTGCAGCCACAAAACACATCTGGGCTCACAATTTACTCATTAATTCATTTTTTTTCCTGGATCCAACCTGTCAAACATGAAGCTATCCGTCCTAGTGGTGCATATTATATTACTTTTGATGATTGTAATAGTGCTAATAGTTTGGTTTGCCTAATTTACAGGCAATAGCGTCGACTTTTATGTGGCCTTGTTCTCACCCAGTCTTGTCCTATTGAGCTATATGGTGTTACAAATCAAGGCCACAAGTTCCACCATAGAGGCAGGAAAGCTAGCTTCTCGAGGTTAGCTAACTACATATATCTATATAAACTGTATGTGTCTGCGTGCCGACAGTTAATATTTTTCCAATTTCACGTTCAACTTCGGCTGCTGCTTGACAAAAATGTATTTCTATATGCCCCGAGATTATTATGAGGTCATTCTAAAATTCCTTCCTATCAAGTTTTATAATCTAATCAGTGGCAATTAGGTCTCAACTGTCTATGAACTATGAAACGCAGCATTAAAGTAGTCATGTGTTTGGATCAATGAGAGTAAACAAGGCTTCCTCTGAATGCCCAGTCTGAACCCAGCATCGCCCTGGGTCCATAGCCCTTAAATGCCCGGTCACTTTTCATGGAACAGACTCTGGAGAGCCGAGGGGGATGCTTTCTGGAGGCCTTATGGGGAAATATTTGGAACAGATTTGTTGATGTATGATCAGTGGTCAATCCCGTGATAATATAAATTTGAGTATAGTGAGGAAAGATAAGGCAGTCAGAGTTCAAAGCAATCTGCAACATTTTTTCTTTGAAGGCAAAAGTTTGATTTTTATGGATCATGCCATTAGTAATACAACATGTTGCCATAGCCCATTAGGACAAAAACAACTTAATCTAGGCTTTTGGACCCAGTAATACAGTTACTTCTAATATTCTCCAGTAGTATATTAACAATAGATCACTTCTATTGTGCTCTGTACTATACTTTATGCTGTCCTTTGCTGCATAAAAAAAATGATTTTGGGATCTTCAACTATAAGCTCTTATATATTGGTTACTAAATGACTTGGATATTTGATTATTTTACCATAAACAAATGACTCCAGTGTCAAAAGGCCTGAATTTGTACTTTCTCAAAATGAACCACATTTACATTAATGTGTATCAGTGCATCATTTGTCCATCATCAGAAACAGCACCCTTTTCCCTGTTTTGTGCTGCAGTTGGAGGCTGTGTCAGTGATTTTATTTACAGTAATTAAAATCAGTGTGATAATGATTTATTCATGCCACACTGTAAGTACTGTAAATTTGACATTTAAATTTTTTTTTAATATCCTGTAATCATCTGTTTGACTTCCAAATTCTGAGTATATAAGCGCATCAGGCCTGGACACTAAAATGCACTGTCCACCTGTTTGCAGACTGAATCCGGTGTGACTGCAGCTACAATGTGCTTTAGGATTAATTTACATGTTAGTCTGGGTTTGTTTGAACTTTGTTTTTTTTGAAAAAAGTATTGGGGTAAAAGTCAGTTGGTTTATTTATTTAATTCACACATTTAAATTCATCTAAATTCCCAAACTGGAAGGTAATTTCCTGTCATGGGAATGGATTGTAGTAATGCATAAGAATGTGTACATCCACAGTTTCCAAGATGTACCTGCCTGCACATCTCATGGATTTAGAATACAACAGGATTTTGTTGTGTTGTTGGCTTTATGACCATAGCTGGTCACTGTCCTCCTTGCCGGAGGTCTCCTCGTTGGTGGCTGCTGAGGAAACAGACACCATTTGTATTTCAATTCCTGCAGCCTGTCTCGAGATCACACAAGCCCTCTTCTCTGACATCCCCACTGCTGCAGCTTGGCCACTACTAGGCCATGTTTAATAATACTTGAAAGATTAAGAAGTGTTGTAGGCCCCTTTGTCATACCACACACACACACACACACATACATGCAAACACATCTGCCTGTACCTGCAACACCCTCTGCACTCTCATCTGCATATCCCTTGCTCTGCACTATAAATTCCACCAGAAACGGGCACTTATACTTTCATAAATCTCCTCCTTGTCACTTTCAAATTACATAGATTTATTCACAGAAGAACAGGCCCGAACACAGTTGAGAGAACAAGGAAGAGTGTAAAGGAGGAAAAAGAAAAAAAGAAAAACACTCATGTCTTTATGACCCCGCACAGCATTGTGGGGGGATTTGGAGTGTAAGTGTGTTGTTATGTGGAAGTACATGTGCAGCACTGTGCTGTATTTACATAAATACACTGTTTATGTCTCAAGTGGGAGTCCCCTTAAGCAGCAATCATCTACTGTGTCTGTGTGTGTTAGTTAGTTAGTTGGTTAGTTAGTCAGTGAGTTAGGCCTTCTTGTCACAGAGGGGAAATTCCTTTACACAGCACTGTACATCACAGAGAAGATAAACATTAGACTTTACACACAACACTGACAGACAGAAGTACAACACAACAATGATGTAAGTGTATGTGTGTGTACAGGATGATGTAATCCAGTTCTGATCATTTAACTGTGTCAAATCCCTTAAGTGTGCTGGAATATTTCCTGTTGAATATGTTGCCATAGAGATCTACAGAAATCTCACCCTTGTGTTGTTTTCAAGTGCGGCGTGTTTTTCGACTCGTTATAGTGTGTCAAGCCGTAATGGGCGCACCACTGCCGCCTGAGGCCGGAGGGCACCGGTACTTGATAGGTGTAGTGGGTGTTTTTTCCCCCCTCAATGACCAAAAGGGGCAACGACGAGTCCATTGTTGGCTAGCTAATTAGCATATCACAGCTGTTTTTTCTGAAAGTCCCTGTCCCTTTCAACAGTGTAACCTCTGTAAACCAGATGTTAACAAGAGTTGGAACATTACATTTCATTTTATTGTGGGCAAAATAAAAAGATTAGCCTGGGAACCAGACAAATCTGCGAACTGTTTCATTTGCTCTGGCAGATACGTCTGGCCCCTCTCCCATTCAAAGTGACTTCTCTGCCGATTTATGGGACTAACCAATCACAAGCATTAATCTAGTATGAGGCAGCTTTAATATGATGGCTGACAGAGATGAGCGCCATTCAGGTATCTTTGTAAATATCCAAGATGGCGCTACCCTGTCTGCCTGCCAGCTGCAGCGGCAGTATTAAACGGACTGGTAGACGGTAAATTTTCTCTAGAAGAAGAAGAAACAACTGCACTTAAACGTTATGTTGATAAGAAATATGTGTTTGCCGAACTTCTGACAGGACGTACCCTCTGACAGGACGGCGTTTCGTTGTTCTTATGGGTTGTCTCCGCCTGTCGGAATGCCTTGGAAATCAAAAATGAACTGAGAGGTTCCAGACTAATACGCATTTGCAAATTAGTCTGGTGATGCCACGCTATAAAACATGTCATCAGCAACTAGCAAGTTCACTTCTGTAGTTCCCCTGTCGTAGTCAGGATTGACTGTGAACTACAAGTCAGAAACTGGTCATTTTGGTCACTACCACAAAACACCATGGGGACTTTCTCCCCAGACTCAAGCAAATCCACTGATCACAAAAATTAAATTAGAATGAAATATATATGTATATAATATAATAATCTTCTTACCTCTCCTTTTCTGTGCATCACTAGGACTTCTCTCACCCTCCATGTCTCTTGCCCTCTATCCTTCTGTCACTTTGTCAGAGGTGTTATGCAGTTTGGTTAAATGGAGAGACCTTTGAAGTTGTAGTTAGTGAGCCGGCAGCTCTGTTCTCCTTTGTCCGCCTCTGTCTCGCTCTCTCTTTCTCTCTCTCTGTAGGGGAAGACTGTGATTCATGTACTGCTTGTGAAGACCACCATTAATTTCATGTAATACAGCTTTTATCTCCGTCCCTGGGCCCGCTATCGCTTCCATTTTCTCTCCTTACGACTGCCTTGCCTCATGTTCTTTCTCGCTCTTTCCTTTCTGACGTCGCTCCCTCGCTATTTCCTCCGCTCGTATGGCGCTTTATCTCCCTGCCTTCTCACCTCTACCCTTTAGCTCTTCATTGGAGGAGGGCTCATGACATGTTTGCCCCTTCCATTCCTCACTGTCTGTCATAGCAATTGCCATTTTCTGTTAGAAAGTATTTCTATGTTCTTTCACTTTAATGACATCTGGTGTGCATGTCGTCAACCTGGATTTTGTGACATTCACCATCATCCTCATCATCATGTTCATCACCACCATCATCACAATTATCATCACTATCATCACAGCGTTACCCTTATCATCATCGTTATCGTAATCACCGTCAGTCAGTCAAATCTTCATGATCATCGGTATTGATCATTTTCATCCAAATCACTACAGTCAGCACCATATAACTCAAATATAACCTTCATCATCACAGTCACTAAAATGATCATTATCCCCATCAGAATCATTGAGAGCATCTTGATTTTTATCAACACACTTAATTATCATCATCATCAGAATCACTGCAAAAAATTTAAATTCTCATCGTCACTTAGAATCATTGAAAGCATCCTAATGCGCATCATCATCATCACCCCCATCTTCATTATAAACAGAATCTTTGAAAGCATCCTAATCAGCATCATCATCATCTTCATCAGCATCCATCATTATCATCATCAGAATCCCTGAAAGTATCCTTATCATCATCATCTTCATCATTATCAGGGTCACTAAAAGCATCTTCACTCTCATTTTCATTATTATTATCATTACATTACATTATTAGAATGGAATAATTTAAATCTGCCTTATTCATATCATCATCATCATCAAAATAATTGAAATCATCATCTTATCATCATTCTCATCATCTGGTGTAATTCTCATCATCGTCATCGTCATTTATAATAATGAGTGCCAACATCATCAAAATGTCACTCATTACCATTTTGATAAAATACATTACTATTGAAAACATCATCGGCAATATTACATCCATTCATTGGGTTTGTATGTGCAATATGTATGTTATCATTCCAATCATCATAATTATTATTAATATCATAGTTCAAATATTGATACTGTCAGGAATCAGTTCCATAGCAGTCTTGTCATAAGCCAGAAACCTCTCATACACACACACACGCACACCATGTCACATCCATTGCTCTTGATTGCTACCCCCCCAACTTTCCCCACAGAGCCCACAGTGGCACTGAGCCGTGGAAATGTCAGGGGTCAAGTTTACGTTGACGCTAAAGCACGGTCACCCTGGGCCACGGTAAAGGTCGGCACCATGGCGACAGCTGGTTGGTATCGTCGTTGGGGAGGCACTCATGAGTCACCGCTCCAAATCCTCCATGTGGCATTAACATCATTTTGTGATTTCTCCCTCTCTTTCTCTCTGTCTTTTTTTTTTCTTCAGATTGCCATCTTGACAGATCTGCCCTGTGCTGGATGTGAAGGAAAGGTCAGTTCTTATAGTTAACACAAGTTTTTTTTTTCTCTTTTACTTTTCTGGCGACTGGTACAGTGTGAAAGTAAAGAAGGTAAAGAATATTTTAATACAATATTTTTTAATAGCATCATATTGGTTTCCAGTAACTTGAGCAAATTTTGAAAATGACACATGGAGTGAAATAAATCTGGGTTAATAATAACCTTAACGAACGTTGGACTTTCTAAAATAGCTGATAGTGAGTTTCACCCTATTTATTCAACCATCACAGCCTACACGTATGCACTGATTAGGAATGGAGGCTACAACTAATGAACTGTGGATAGACGGTTCTGCCAACAGTGATGCCTGTTCACGTCATATCAAATTTCCTGTAAATACAAGCTGTCATCTGGGAGAAACCATTCACGTCACTCTGCTAGGGGTAATTACCAGCAAGACGCCACAATGTCTTGAACTCAAAACTATGAATGAAATGTGTGACATACAAAGCAAATGTGGCTAATATAGACAGGAGAGAGAAATTAAGATTTCATTTATCAGTCATTAGGACTTTAATACACTAACATAAGTGATATCTGCTGTAGTTGATTTTATCATAATTATCCTAGCTGAAGCAATGGCATCTCATCCTGCTCCTCCACTTTTGATATTAAAATGATTCGAACATAGTTACATAGAGCTTTATGATAAAACAACAGTGAAACAATAAAATATGCTAAATAAGGCAAGAAAAAGTAAGCGTAAAACACAGAATGAATCCAACAAACAAAACAGGTTTGAACAGCTTTTAAATGGCCCAAATTAAAATAAATAAAGGAGTAAAAGATTACATCCTGAAACTATGATTTCAAGGGATTTTAAAAAATATGGTTTGCCTACAATGCTTATATGGGATTAATTTTGGGATACATTTCGGATACATTTTTTGCAAAGAAAATTGCAAAGAAATGTGGGATTGCAAACCATCCGACAAAATCTGCAACCAACTAGGACCATTATTCCAAAATATAATATTAACCTACCAAGATACCTTTAATGTGATACGCAAAGAAATGGGAATTTGTATCTAAAATCACAGTTTAAGCATGACTGTATTGCCCGCCTTTTGGTTTGCGTTTCTTATTTTTGTTTTGCGATAAAAGCATCCTTGATGAAATGGGCAGAGCAAGAACACTTGCAGGCATTTTGACCTTTCTTGGCTACCTGTGGACTTTGAACCTCAATCCCAATGCACAGCATTAAAAGACACCTCAAGCAGCACTGTGAAACATCCTTACATGCTCTTACACCGGAAAGGATAGGGAAAGCACTTTATATGCAAACCATACAGTGTATTTAAATGGCCACTATATTCCTGCCAGTCCACATGCTGCTCTCCAGCCTTTACCGAGTCCCTGGGCCCTTTGTTGTTCCCCCTCTTTTACTGGCAGAAGGAATATCTACACTCTGCAGCACCACGGGGGGTCTAATGTGTGTGTGCCGGTGGAAGGGAGGGAGTGTTTAGACAGCTAACGTATGTAGGAAACACCAGAGCAAGAACCCCCCACCACTCACACACAGATACACAAGGGTTAATATGGCCACCAGCCGTGTGGCGTGGCTGACTTGCCCACCTTCCATCTTGCCCAGCCAGGCTCCATGCTGGGCGCGACACGCCCGCCTGACAGTATACATCCGCCAGGCCACGACGGCTCCCATATGGAAACCTTCCACCACCACCGGAGAGGGGGGGGGAAGGGACGGAGGGCAGTGGGGTTAGAGAGAGAGCAATACTGTAAAAACAAATACATTTCATACTCCAGAGGAGATTTAGTGTGTCAGAAATTGTCCCAAAATATATGTCTGTATGTAAGATAGCATTCATTGGAAATCAATTTTGGGCACACAGTCGGCCCTCAAGCTGCCAGAATGAGTGAATGGATGGATGGATGGACCCTAGGAACACATTTTTGTTTCCGTACACTATGTTGATGGGATATGTGTTGTGTGAAAACAATGCACTCAGATATAAACCTCCAGCTATACAAAGATCAAAACTGCCTTGTTTGATGAGAAATCTCTGAGCCAAATCACCACATGTAGAACAAGAATCACAGGATTAAGAAATATATATACTGTATATATATGAAAATGGAAGAAAAAAAGAATTCTGTCATTAACATTGATGGATCAAAGATGACTGTAATACAACTGAAAATTGGTTAATTAAGAAAGAAATCTGTCACAGTTACCACCTTCCTGTGAGCCATCAGCTGTAGATGTAACTGTATTTATTCTAGCAGCTGATAGTTCATGAACAGTTGAATAGTAGTTATCCAACGTTCAGCAAGCTTCCTGGCCGTGGAAGCAGCCAGAGGTATATGATGTGCCTTGATGACAAGGGTTATGCGAGGCCCTGACAACATTGGCACAATGTATCTTTCTTTTACTTTGAGGCTTTGGCATATTTTTATGACTGACTAACATTTTTAAGTAAGAACTCAAAATAATTTAAAATGCAAATATAAGAAGAGCACCAAACAGATGTTGAACTGTGTCCTACAGTGATCAGTGGAAAAGGATGCTTGAAGTTGAACAAGCTCAAGTGTTAATGATGAATTTAATTTTAAACTTGACATCTCTTAATCTGTCCGTCTGTCCGTCTACTCAACCGTCACCACTTTTCAAACAATCCAATTTTTCTACTCTGCTGTTTACCCTACATGGCCATAATACAACCCGCAAATCTGTCCACCTTCGCAATCCCTC
This sequence comes from Lateolabrax maculatus, assembly GCA_031216445.1. NCBI lineage: Eukaryota > Metazoa > Chordata > Actinopteri > Acropomatiformes > Lateolabracidae > Lateolabrax > Lateolabrax maculatus. The sequence continues at coordinate 21,923,647 of CM062209.1, read as the reverse complement.
AGCAAACTCAAAACGCAACACGAGACACAGAAAGAGACAGATAGCTAGATGGGGAGGTGAGTGACCCGGGCGGTGTGTGCGTGCACGTCTGTGTGCGCGGAGCGTAGCCATCTGCAGTTCATCACTCCTTCTCCAAGTCTCAATCTCACTCTCGTCTCTAGCATTTGGAGGCACTAAGGTCCCCGATGCCAGCAAAGGTCAGAGCCGGTGATTTATTGGCCCTCTTCTGGGAGGCCGTCTGTGGACTCGAGATGCCTGCCGTGCCCCTGGATCACAGCCAACCTCCCTGACACCAACAACATGCTGCCAGCAGATGAAAAGCTCGTTTCACTTATTTCGGCCATATTTCACATTCTATATGTATCATGTGAATTAAGTTTAACAGCATGAACCGATACCCTGACATGACAGTTCAGCTTAATGCGTGTGTAAAATGAGTGAGCACCTTCAGCTTTTCACAGTGGATTGCTGCTGAGTTCAACTTTTTATATCATCAAACAGCATCTGAGTAGCAGACATATCTTTAATGTGTCAAAGATGGTTGCTGGGGTTTGTTTCACTGTTATATCAATTAACTTACCAGGGAGCTTGTTGTCACTCTTTTTTATTCAATCCTGTTTCTAGGAGTTGTATTTACAATGGCCACCTACACACGAAAAACACTTTGTGGCTTTGCCAAATCATTATAGTTTGGTAAAAAACGTTTTGTACTGATCATCCCAGATCATTTATTTCTCAATGGGACAAGAGGAAATTGTGCTGTTTCGGACATTAAATCTGCTGAATTTAGCTCAGAGTTAAGTGCCAATAACGATCTTACACAGATCTAAGTGCGCTGGTGTACGTTAGTCTGCTGTGATAAAGTGACGGATATAGAACATTGTGCATAGCTGAACCTTAAGATGCATCGTAACACTAATTCTGGCATTACACGTGAACTAGTAATCCACTTAGCGTGGCATTTGTGTAAACATTACTGATTAGGTCAATGTTTTAATCATCATTGCTCTGTAATGTATACACTCAACCAATGATCAAAGGTGCTACATTTACTTTATTGATTTGATCTAAAGCGGCCTGGTACAAACTGCGTAATATGGGACTTGGTATCTCTTTTATTTAGTATTTAAATGAGGGAAGCATTCATTGTTCTATGCAACATCATGCTCTGCGTGTCCTCACATAGTGAACAATCATGAGTCAAGCACATGTGCTAAATTGATAATTTGATACATCACTCAGTACACTATTAAGATCCAGTGATAGTTTTTACTTGCCAGCATCTCATGATGGATTACACAATGAGTTGGCTCACTTTAGTATTTTTTTTTTTTTTACCCAGACAGTGAAATTATGTATACAAGTGGCCTGTCTAATTACACTACTAGCACTAACACGCATCATCCACAGAAATCCCAGTTCAGTTTACTGCAACACAGCAATAAGGCACACAGCACGTCTTCCCCGAGGTCAGCGAGATGTATCATAGATCAGTACAAGCGCTTTGTTTTCCACATCTGAGGACTCATCCAGCTAAATAGCATACCGTGGGAACACACTGAAACTCTGAGCTTCAGCATTACCTCTCGACATCTTTCGCTGTGTTGTCAATAGTGTTTTTTTTCACAGCATACATAATGAAAATACCTCAAGGATACACACAGTGTGTTTTGGTGAGAAACACTGTATGAAACTTTGTGAGTTTACAAGAACACTCCACAGGGTACCTTTAATAGTATTAATAATGGCTGCATTCCTTTTAAGTGTGCTTATTTCTTTTATCTTTTAAAGGGCTCATGTACAATATTAAACAGAAATGTTACTATGCGGTTTATCATCCACGAGTTAGCTTAAAGCTAATTTTCATCAGCAGCCCCTCGACGGGCCACAATAAAACAGTGACGAACAGCACTAAACAAACTGGACAAATAAGACACATAATACAATGTCACAGTTGTACATCACACACACACACACAAACACACACACACACTATGTCAGCATCAAGTATGTTGGCCAATTTAAAAGCAAGGACACCTGTGATATTTCAGTGATGACAAGTCCAAACCTTTGCAGTAAAAAAAGGAATATTTTCCCCGTGACCTGGTTGTGATCAAGCATCATCATGCCTTAACTTGGTAGCTACCGTTTCCCCAAGTACCAGATAGGATTAACTTTCCCCCCAACCGCTAAAGGCCTTTTTACCTCATAGCGATTTGATTGGTCACCCAATAAGAGGCCTCCAGACCTTCAGGTCCGGGCCCTGAAGCTCACAAGCCTTCTTGGCCAGGGCTTGGCCGAGCATCATATGTGATGCAGCTGTCTCGCGCTGCAGGGGCGGGCCAACTAGTCGGACAATCTGATCTTCTGGTAGGAAAACTGTGTTCAATGCAAGAGCTGAATTTGGGCACAGATTTTTGTCCACACTAACAAAGAGCTCCAACTCAAATATACCACATGAATAAAATCCAGTCATTCAACCCCTCCGTGTGATGTGACTGTTTAATCTTAACTGGCAGTTATGTTTAAAGAATTTTTATTTCAAGCCTCTTGAAAATATAAATGATAAAAGGAAACTGAAGCCTGTGGCTAATTACTATTCAATATTTAATTTGAATAAGGATTTTTTTATGATATGGCCTTGTGATGCCAAAACCTCATCAAGTATAGACAGTATCTTGCCAAGTCAAAACCAGAAATGCATGCAAGTGAATGAACTCCTGAAGTCGTCCTACTTGGCTGATCAATGATATTGATCAGCTGTTAATGCCAGAGGGAAACCATGGATTGTACAGCCTGACATGACAAGGTCTGCTCAAAACACTCTCAAATGTAAATGATGAATTTAACTTTAAGTGATTTACAAATGCCAGTGGATGCCCGTCTGTTGAGGATTCACTGTAAAATTAAAAACAGAAAATCACTGATGCATTAATTGTTGGAGCAATTCCAAGTCACTCCATAATTAAATATTTAAAACACAAAAACTAGAAGGTGTTAATACAAATAAATAAAAGTCTGACCAAGACAAATGAGTGTTTATGTGTTCCTGCATGTCTTTCTGTCTGTGTCTAGGTTTGTGTCCAGGACATAATTGGTGGAAAATGAGAAACAAAACAGCAGAAAATCCCATGAGGCCCTGTGGTGTGCTGACTCTGGGCCTAAAGGAGCTCTGGGATAATATGCAACAGTAACAATAGAGAAAGCAGATAAGCACTCCTACAAAAACAAACTTCTTTAAACATTTAACTTCAGAGCTGTTGCAAAATGCATAACCTAGCCAACTTTTTTTTATTCTTGGTAAAAAACATATTGTAACAATTAAATAAACAATATGATCTTGCAAACTTAGACAGTGTGGTACAAAACATATTGAACTGCAGTAAAATACAGGGAAAACAGTACTGAAACTGAAAACCCTCTGTATCAAACACATTTTATTAGATACTGTATGCAGTTAGCAGGTAAGCATAATCATCTTTCAGACAAAAACCTTATTAGATAAATGTGAATTGTACATGCTGGTTTTATCTCTGATTGAATGCCACTTTTACATAAAAGCAACAACACCAATCCTCCTAGGAATATTGCCGTTAACACTTTTCAATTCTGTATTCTTGTTCCAGCTTCTTAAGAACCCTATAAACCATGAAACACTGTTCCCAATTTAAAGGTGCCCCATGGAATTTTCTTGTAAACAAAGTTATGTTTACGTTCAGTATTTCTGACCAAAATGCATCCTTGAGGTCTACCAAACATGTTGAATGCATTTCCTACTCTCTGTTAGTCTGGAAATCAGACGACTCTGCTCTGACAGATACGTTTAGCCCCCCTCTTATTGCTGATAACACCCCTTGGAAATCGAAAATGAACTGAGAGGTTCCAGACTAATACGGGACTGTTATTTTAACAGATACTTTAACAGATAGATGAAGTCAGCAATGTAACATATTCCATGACTTAAAAAGGCTGTAAAGTCTCCATGTATGGAGTCATTTATTGCTAATTAATGGGTAATCTAACTTCATTTTATAAAAGTCAAAGTTCATTTAATGTGTTTAAAACGGGGTAAGTGAGCAAATTTCGTCTCTTTGTTGCACCTTTCTAATGTTTGCTTTCTTTTTCAGTTTCCCTTACATTTACTTTGAAGCATTTAGCTTCAGTGCTATTATGCTCCTCCTCTGCTTTTCTTTTCATTAGATTTTCTTATTCTTCTGAATAAAACTTTTGAATATTTTTCAAGAGTGACACTCATAATTTATACCTTGCACAGCTCAGCGTCAGGGCCTATAGCTGCCTGGATCAGCAGAGGAGCCTTTGATAAAGTATAATTTTAATGAAGTACAGTGATTTCTAGATGAACTAATAGATATGTCTCTCAAGCCCCTCGACCATTATCTAACATGAAACACTGAAAGTACAAACTTATTACGTTACAGTTGACACGAGTGGTGCTCACCTCTGAGGTATTGAATGTTAACGCACATTCTGTTCGATTATAGGTGCAGTCATGTAGTGTATGCTATTTTATTGAGAAAGTTGCAGGGGAGGATTTTTTTTTTTTCCACGTCAGTACCCAGGCAAACCATGACTGGATAATATAGGCGCACTTGAACACACGACCTCTCTCTCTCTCTGCTCTCTGGCCACAAGTGAAGCTGCCTTCAGTTTGTTTGCTAGAGGCTTGTATAGTTCACCAGCAACAGCTATTCATGAGCGAACAACGGAAACACTTTTGAGTAAGGCAGCAATAATGTGTGGAGTGCAACTGCAAGGTCTTTGATGGCTCCTGCTAAACAGAAAAAAGAAAAACATAAACAAAATAAATAGAGATGTAGACGTTTGCATGAGGGGGTGTCACGTATGCACACTCACCTTACTGGAGAAAAACAACCCTTGACCTTCATCACAGTGGTAGTAAGACTTGACAAGAGCACATTCTGAACTCTCTAAAACACCATTATGTCTTTAAAGATACTGTTAGCACCAAGTCATTACACTCTTCAAAAAAAACATTTCAAAAAGCATATCTCTTTACACAAGGGCTGTATTACACAGGGATGATTTCTTGGTTTGCTTCTTTTTTTTTAATGACATACAAATCTTGAAAGATTTGAAGGCCTTTGGCTTGGTCAGTCGTAGTTCAAGCCAAAGAAGTTCAAGTCTGGTCAAAATCATGAATGCACAAAAACATGAAAGGGTTTCAAGGACAAGAACAGATGTAGACTACTTTGAAGTTGATATAAGAGTTTTCTCTGACCAAAATATAAAAAATTCTTAAATGCAAAACTTATGCTTATGCTTTACTACTTTACTTAGGTTAAGTGAACCACAATACTGCACTCATAGGCTACTTATTTCATGGAATACTACCAGGCCGTGTTGGTTTTGTGCAGATGATATTAAAGCCTAGTAGTGTAGTCCATATCTGTAGACCATATAAACACCCTAAATTATATATTTTTACTGTTACATACTTCTGGCAGTTTACAAGTGAAACAAGACACAAACAAACTGTGTATATCCTTTTTAATTGTTGGAATCGCCAGAATTAGAGTTTTTAGTGGGTTTCATTGTGATATAACTGCAAACAATGGTGGATTTGCATAAAAAACCTGTGGCAAGAAAACAGATGAAAACAGTTTACAGCTCATCTTTGTGTGGCAAAAAAGACAACTACAATTTCTTGATTAGAATTTCTGTTTTCATTTTTCAGAAATATCTCCATGTAGGAAACGTGTAAACCTTTTAAAGAACATAGTGCACAGCAAACCTGGATGCACACCCTACCCTTTCAATATTCAAAAAGATTTCAGATGAATCTATACATTAGAGGTGAAACGCTGCCGTGGATAGTTAAAATAGTCCAACTCACTGCCAAAACGCCTTCCCATCTAGCAAATTGGAGAGGCTCTTATTTGACTGTAAAATACTTCCTGGATTACAGATGGCACACAACCTCACTCTAAACATTAATCGAATAGAGGGCTTTCAAATCTGGCATTTTACCGTGGGAAAAGACATACTACTTTGCTGTCATGTGAATGAATGGGAGAGGCATTTAGTGACAAAGAGGTGGCCTTTTCCCTTTGCCGTGTAATTCCAAGGCAGGGGGAAGACTGTAGCTTTATCAAACTCTGAATGACTAAATGCAATGGTTGAACACTCTGAGAGTGCTCATCATCACAGTGTGAGGGAGGAAGGAAGGAGGCAGGAAACAAGGAAAAAATTGAGGGATTGCTGGTGGAATAAATATTGAGAAAGAAACCGCCGTGGAGAGCTGTAAGATTCATTTTCCAACATATCTAAGTGATTAATTTCTAAGCGAAGGAAAAGATAAAAAAAAAGAAAGAAAGATTCTTTCCTGTTCTTATTTGTCACCCCTTTCTCCATTCGACAGATGTCTGCACGGTTGTTAACATCCTCTCCCCTCCTTTGCCTGACGGGGTGAAAGGTATTCGCTGCTCCCCGGGACAGAGGAGACCTCATTTTTATATGTGAACGGCTGTGAACACCGCTGAATGACACACTACAAAGGTTGGATGTGCCGCTGCCCTTTCTCTCTTAAATGGTACGTTGGCATTTAGCTTTGCACGTGTCAGCGGAACACACACCTCTCAAGTATTTGCACCCAAAATGTGTGGAAGTGTGTGTGCCCACATCAACACGGAAGATTTTTATCAGTTCCCCTGGAACAGGAAATAAGTAAGGGAATGAGTGTGTGTGAGGGGGAGAGATAGAGATGGAGAGAAGGGGGGGTGATAAGACAGAGGGGAGCAAGAGAGCAGATTCACATGCACGTTACATTTCACAGAAAGACAATTTACATTTTGAGTCCATATTATGTTAATTTTGAGTGGCCTCTCCAGATAATTCTATTACACAGATAGCTCTCCCATGTCGTCTGGGGCAGAAACATCATTTTACCCTGGAACACACACCTGCTGACGAGCGCCACAACATGACGGAAAACAAGGGCTAAAGGCAGGTTGGTGTATATCTGGGTTGTGTTTGTGTGCGTGTGTGTGTGAAAAAGTGTGTATTCACAGAGGCCCGCAAAGAGCAACTTATCTAAACGACTTGTGATCCACTGAAATGGTTTATCAGTTTCTCTTTCACTACAGGATGTGCTGCCAGTGAGTGTGGTACACAGTATTATAGCTTCTAGGAAGCCATATCGCTGCTGCGATCCCACAAGCAACCAAACTGCTGTAATTCCCTGTCATTCTCCCACAATCATCCACTGGCTCAGCACTGCCGGCTGGGAGGATGTAGCCGGGGATTGCATAAAGTTGAACAGATTTTTATGGGGAAACATTTACTTTTCAACATGACTCATGAGCAAACAAGAACCCGACTTTGCTGTCTAATCAGTTCTAAAAATATAATTTTTCTAGAGACTTTCCTGTAGGACACTGCAGAAACTGTCAATAAGGAAGTACGTTCATTTGGATTATACAGACAATGTAAAATAATCATTTGCATTCCCGATAAACTGCCATTAATTTCTAAATGACTAACACATATTAGAAATAATGATCACATACACTTTGTTATAGCTTTTAGATGATTACATTTTCATCATTCTCGTATCCTTGCTCTTAATACAGCCCTAAAATGCATTTTCTCTGGAATATGCCTTTAACTGTCAGACAATTTTGCTGTGTCTCGCTAAAAATAAAGTCAGAGCCCTTCACGTTTCTCTGTGGCCTGTCAGAGGCCACTTTCTTTGGCCCCTCCATCTCTCTGAGCAAGTAGGGATCATTAATGAAGTGGCCTTCTCATGGATATTGACTAGCCTGTCAGCTGGCCTGCCACACTCACTAATAGGAGCCATTGGTCTTGGCTTAAGACCTGACAGAGTAGAGGCTGAAAAGGAAGAAAATGAGTGAGCATGGTTCCTTCGCTTTAAGATGGGTTTTGGCTTTAGCCTTCAGCCAGCAAAGTTTGAATCTGGGTTGGGTGCAGCCAAGGTTTCTCCCTAGAAGTGCAGAAAACTTCATACAGTTTATGACTGGAAATGGTGTCTTTGAAAAATTTCAGTCAGGCTTTAGAGTGGGCCATGGCACTGAAGACTGCCCTCCGCTTAATGGTCTTCTTTTAGCAACTGGCCATTCATCTATTTTAATTCTTTTAGATATCACCGCTGCCTTCGATGCTGTGGATTGTTGAACTGTAATTGAATGTCTTAAAAAATGGGTTGTCATCTCTGGCATTGTGTTGGACTGGTTTTATCTCTGAAAAAGGACAGTGTTGCTACTGGTGATTGCGGATCCTAAACAGAATCTTTGTTTTGTGGAGTACCTCAGGAGTCAGTCCTAGTCCCCTGCTTTTCTCTATCTGCACATCTGTTTTCACTAGGACACATAATCTGGAGACACAATATTGGTTTCCATTTTTACGCAGATGACACAGCTTTATTTCTCTTTCGACCACACCAGTAACAACCAATGAATCATTCAGAGGGCATACCTAAATGAAGTTCAGATCTGGCTGTCAAATAATTTCCTTCAACTGAATACAGACAAGTCTGAAGTCATTATCATAGGCCCAGACACCACACATAATCACATCTAAACACAATTTGGTTCATTCTTTACCACTAGCTGCAAATCTTGGTGTCACTTTTGATAACAATCTTAATTTCAATCAGCATGTCAAACTAATTGTCCAGTTTTGTTAAATATTTTTTAAAAGTGCACTCTTTAAAATGTGCTTTTACTTTATTATTTTTTGCTCTGTATGTCTAATAATCAGTTCTATTATTTTATTATTTTATTATTTTGTTGTATACTTTATTTCTTACTTTTATGTTCTTTTTATGATGCTCCTATTTTATTGTAATTTTGGGGGATTCTGTTTTTATTTTGCTGTAGTGAAGCACTTTGTAAGTACGTTTTGAAAAGGTGCTATACAAATAAAATGTATTATTATTATAATTATCATTATTCCAGTAGAAAAGAGTTCTTAGTGAGAGGTGAAAATGCTGTCTTATAATGCCACGGTTGCTTGTAGAAAGTAAGCAAAGCCACAGTGGGTATCGTAGGAGCAAGCCACGGAGAGCTCATTAAAATAGTTGTGATGGTAAATTGGCACTCTTTAGAGCCTGAGGGTTCTATGGTACTTCTTGTGGATTTAACTAATAATATGTGACATTTTCTTGTGAATAAATGGCCATTTATCACTGGTTGATATAACAGTGGTTCACTGTAATCAATGTCATTCAGACCAGTTCATGAAAAAATTGAACTGTTGAATTAAACAAAACACTTGCAGTTCTAACCTCGCTGTCATTACTGGAAAAGTGCTATATGGATATTTTTGGTTTTGTTTGGAATAAAAACAGAAAATAACCTGGTATATCCAGTGGTTATTTACTGCTTATTGAGCTAAGCCTATGGCAGAACTTTATTTCAACCTGATTTTGTCACGGCACGGTAGCCGTTTAGCAAATACAGGACCCAGGTGCAGAGAGGAGTGGAGACCGGCAGGTATGCTGACTGGAGTTTTATTTGCATGAGATGAGGTGCAGAGTCCAGAGCAAGCAGGTAACAAAAATGAACAAACCGGGCGAACAGATACATCCAAGAACAGGCAGGTGAATAGTCCAATAGCAGGGTGGCTAGAGCCGACACAGGAACGGGGAACAACACACAACTGAACCAGCAAAACCAACAACCAAACAAACAAACAAAAGGATCTGACACTGACCATTGAAATGAACTAGTCTATATACTCAGCTAATAGCTGAGTACAGACAGGTGAACGGAGTGAAGCTGACGAGGAGGGAGTGGCTGAGAGGAGAGTGGAGACAGGTGTGTAGATGGGTGGGGCAATCAGGTGATGGGGAAGGAAGGAAAGTCCGAGGGCATCTGGTGGAAGGTAAGGGAATGGCAGGTGAGGGGAACCGAGCAAGAGTCCAGAAGTGTCAGACAGATCATGACAGAACCCCCCCTTTAAGGAACGGATTCCAGACGTTCCATTCAGCCGGGTGGGTGGAGGGGGTCCGGAGGAGGGATAGAAGGGCAGTTGCAGGGAGCAGGGGGCGGACAGGAGCCTCAGGCGGACGGCCTGAGTCCGGGGGTCCGGGGAGCGCTGCAGGCCAACCAGGAGGGCGGACAGGAGCCTCAGGCGGACGGCCTGAGTCCGGGGGTCCGGGGAGCGCTGCAGGCCAACCAGGAGGGCGACCAGGAGGCCGACGAAGACTGAGGACCCCCTCAGGAGGCCGACCAGGAGGGCGACCAGGAGGCCGACGAAGACTGAGGGGCTCGGGGAAGTCAGCCGCTGGGGGCTCTGGGTACTCAAGGGGCTCGGGGAAGTCAGCCGCTGGGGGCTCTGGGTACTCAAGGGGCTCGGGGAAGTCAGCCGCTGGGGGCTCTGGGTACTCAAGGGGCTCGGGGAAGTCAGCCGCTGGGGGCTCTGGGTACTCAAGGGGCTCGGGGAAGTCAGCCGCTGGGGGCTCTGGGTACTCAAGGGGCTCGGGGAAGTCAGCCGCTGGGGGCTCTGGGTACTCAAGGGGCTCGGGGAAGTCAGCCGCTGGGGGCTCTGGGTACTCAAGGGGCTCGGGGAAGTCAGCCGCTGGGGGCTCTGGGTACTCAAGGGGCTCGGGGAAGTCAGCCGCTGGGGGCTCTGGGTACTCAAGGGGCTCGGGGAAGTCAGCCGCTGGGGGCTCTGGGTACTCAAGGGGCTCGGGGAAGTCAGCCGCTGGGGGCTCTGGGTACTCAAGGGGCTCGGGGAAGTCAGCCGCTGGGGGCTCTGGGTACTCAAGGGGCTCGGGGAAGTCAGCCGCTGGGGGCTCTGGGTACTCAAGGGGCTCGGGGAAGTCAGCCGCTGGGGGCTCTGGGTACTCAAGGGGCTCGGGGAAGTCAGCCGCTGGGGGCTCTGGGTACTCAAGGGGCTCGGGGAAGTCAGCCGCTGGGGGCTCTGGGTACTCAAGGGGCTCGGGGAAGTCAGCCGCTGGGGGCTCTGGGTACTCAAGGGGCTCGGGGAAGTCAGCCGCTGGGGGCTCTGGGTACTCAAGGGGCTCGGGGAAGTCAGCCGCTGGGGGCTCTGGGTACTCAAGGGGCTCGGGGAAGTCAGCCGCTGGGGGCTCTGGGTACTCAAGGGGCTCGGGGAAGTCAGCCGCTGGGGGCTCTGGGTACTCAAGGGGCTCGGGGAAGTCAGCCGCTGGGGGCTCTGGGTACTCAAGGGGCTCGGGGAAGTCAGCCGCTGGGGGCTCTGGGTACTCAAGGGGCTCGGGGAAGTCAGCCGCTGGGGGCTCTGGGTACCTTAGGGGCTCGGGGAAGTCAGCCGCTGGGGGCTCTGGGTACTCTAGGGGCTCGGGGAAGTCAGCCGCTGGGGGCTCTGGGTACTCTAGGGGCTCGGGGAAGTCAGCCGCTGGGGGCTCTGGGTACTCAAGGGGCTCGGGGAAGTCAGCCGCTGGGGGCTCTGGGTACTCAAGGGGCTCGGGGAAGTCAGCCGCTGGGGGCTCTGGGTACTCAAGGGGCTCGGGGAAGTCAGCCGCTGGGGGCTCTGGGTACTCAAGGGGCTCGGGGAAGTCAGCCGCTGGGGGCTCTGGGTACTCAAGGGGCTCGGGGAAGTCAGCCGCTGGGGGCTCTGGGTACTCAAGGGGCTCGGGGAAGTCAGCCGCTGGGGGCTCTGGGTACTCAAGGGGCTCGGGGAAGTCAGCCGCTGGGGGCTCTGGGTACTCAAGGGGCTCGGGGAAGTCAGCCGCTGGGGGCTCTGGGTACTCAAGGGGCTCGGGGAAGTCAGCCGCTGGGGGCTCTGGGTACTCAAGGGGCTCGGGGAAGTCAGCCGCTGGGGGCTCTGGGTACTCAAGGGGCTCGGGGAAGACAGCCGCTGGGGGCTCTGGGTACTCAAGGGGCTCGGGGAAGACAGCCGCTGGGGGCTCTGGGTACTCAGGGGGCTCGGGGAAGACGGCCGCTGGGGGCTCTGGGAGCTCTGGGGGCTCGGGGAAGTCGGCCGCTGGGGGCTCTGGGAGCTCTGGGGGCTCGGGGAAGTCGGCCGCTGGGGGCTCTGGGAGCTCTGGGGGCTCGGGGAAGTCGGCCGCTGGGGGCTCTGGGAGCTCTGGGGGCTCGGGGAAGTCGGCCGCTGGGGGCTCTGGGAGCTCTGGGGGCTCGGGGAAGTCGGCCGCTGGGGGCTCTGGGAGCTCTGGGGGCTCGGGGAAGTCGGCCGCTGGGGCCTCTGCATATGCTCTGTCAGGAACTCCCTTACTCTCACCAACGATACAGATGAGTCTGTAAGTAAGCTCCTGCAGATCCTCTTCAAAAGAGTACTCCTCCGCTGGGTCCATCTTGGTCAGATCCTTCTGTCACGGCACGGTAGCCGTTTAGCAAATACAGGACCCAGGTGCAGAGAGGAGTGGAGACCGGCAGGTATGCTGACTGGAGTTTTATTTGCATGAGATGAGGTGCAGAGTCCAGAGCAAGCAGGTAACAAAAATGAACAAACCGGGCGAACAGATACATCCAAGAACAGGCAGGTGAATAGTCCAATAGCAGGGTGGCTAGAGCCGACACAGGAACGGGGAACAACACACAACTGAACCAGCAAAACCAACAACCAAACAAACAAACAAAAGGATCTGACACTGACCATTGAAATGAACTAGTCTATATACTCAGCTAATAGCTGAGTACAGACAGGTGAACGGAGTGAAGCTGACGAGGAGGGAGTGGCTGAGAGGAGAGTGGAGACAGGTGTGTAGATGGGTGGGGCAATCAGGTGATGGGGAAGGAAGGAAAGTCCGAGGGCATCTGGTGGAAGGTAAGGGAATGGCAGGTGAGGGGAACCGAGCAAGAGTCCAGAAGTGTCAGACAGATCATGACAGATTTGCATAAACAAATGTGCTTAAACAAGGCACTGCGACCACTGAGCTAAATTCATTCCAGCATGTCTGCAGTAGCTTAGCATAGCATAGCATAGCATAGCTGCTCTGTGAAGCACAGCAGGCCTATCAGCTCATTGCTAAGCATTTAGCATGAAATGCAAACATGCTGATGCTAAGCAGGTTTGATGTTTACCATGTCCCATCTTAGTTTAGCACGTTAGCGTGCTTTTTTGTAGACATTTGTAAAGTTCCATTTTTTATATTGAAAAAAAATGTACTCTTAAAACATAAATACTTATAGCTGATGTGACGTACAGATTTCTTCTGTTTCTGGACCAGTGTGCCAGATTGCACTGAGACACATTAAACCAGTCAGTTAAGAAAAATGAGTGAAATACGTTCAGAGTTAGTTTTCTTGTTCTATGCTATTTAGATTAGAAAACTTTTCTCTTCAAAAGAGAAACAGAGCAGAAAAGTCATAAAAAATATGCATCTGACTTGCACCTTCCTGTGGGCAATGGGTCTACAGGGAATACCTGCCCACAGCTAAAATTAATCCAGACCTGACTGTTGGTTTTTCCCTAAACACTGAAATAGGAAAGCAAGTAATTCCCATAATATATGTTAAACAGAGATGTAAAACAGTCATTCATTGGCAGTTTAACCTGCAATGCATACCCTATATGGAGTATATATTCTTATAAAGTACCCTGCTCTATAATACCACAAATTTAAAGGATTGCAATGGCCAAGATCTGGACTGCTTTAAGTCATTAAAAAGAATTTGCCTACATTCTTTTTTATTTTAGCCTTTATGGATTCATTTGAATCTGTCTGAATATGAGTTTTACTGTGCATCAATATGTGGATTGTCTGACTTAGAGGAACTTTTCCATATCAAGCACGTTTCTATGCTAGATGTGGAAATCGCAAATCACTTTGCTAATCACTTTAATGGTCTTTAGTATGGACGTCAGTAAGTAAACGCATCACCGTTCATACACATGTTCAATACTGATTCAGACTGTCTTCAGTTCAGTAGTATGTTCTAGTCCCAGGTGTCGCCTTCAGTTCAGCACTGCACATACGGTTAATAGCTCAGCAGCCTATTAATAATTGTCAGATTATGACTGTTTCTCTGGCTTTCAGTGTCTTTTAATAAGCTTTTAACGAGGAAGTAACGCTGACACCGGTGCTCTCAGGCACCAGTGAGGGGCTCCACTGCTAAAACCTACTGATTTGGTCAGTGACAATAGTGATTCAGTACAGTCAGTTCACTTTGAAGATTTGTTGATAAAGATTCGTACATGTACTGAACACCTCTATTCTACACTAGATCACAGGACATAAAGTACAATTACCATTACCAAAAACTATGAATCTTTATGAGATGTTTTAAAATTTGTTCAGCGTCAAAATATGCAAAGAAATGTCAGGGAAGACTTTGTTAAGAAGCAATGTGATGTGAATTTTAAGGAAAATACCCTAATTTACTCTGTTTGACCCAAGCTTTAAATAACGGCACTTTAATGACAGTGTCATGGAGTGTTTTGCTCATTGAACCTATCATCGCCCTATGGGAATAGCCAGTTGGTTTCAGACACTAGAATCTTGCGTGTGCCACACCAGATACAGTAGGTTTTACATGTCTCGGCATAATGACAGAGCAATCCCCAATCCTATCATTTCTTACATGATATATGTAGACTGAAGAATTTGTGGGTTAAGATGTTTTAGTTGAGTGATTTTTTTTTTCTTCTTCTCTGGTTTCAGAATACTCATCAACACTGTGGAGTATAAATCAGACATTTACGCAAGCAAAACGTAAGAAAGATGTTGAGATGGAGGAAAATCTTTAAATAAGTATGTAGTATGAAACCACAATACTATTTCTTAGAGTTTGTCACTTTCTGTATTTTATCTTGTTTCTTACTAGTATAATGACAGATGCTGGTTTTAGCATTTTTTTGCATTTTTACCTCTGAGTCAGATGTGCATCTTGACAGTAGGATTGTTATCTTAATGCTTCATTAATCAAAACATTTTGTATATACAATGGATCAAATGACTTTGTTGCTTGTTGTGATGAACCCACAGAGAATTATCACCCAACTCTGCTTCATGTTAAGTCACGCCACCTTTATAATAAAAAGAACACACCATGAAAGTGCTGTTTAGAGCCGTTTTAAGTTCAGTTGACCCCTTAAGTCATTAAAAATAGAGGAAGCTCTTTATGATTCGAACATTGTTTGTCATATCCAACTTATTTAGGAGAGCAAACGTTGGCTGAGTAATATGCATGTATGTATTACAATTTGGTTTCCATTCGAACTCCACTAAATAAGTGCTTGTGGAATAAATTGTCTTTGTTCAAATATCCATCCCTTTGAGTTCAGCTTTGTTTTTTCAAAGCTGTCAGAGTTTACGGTTCCATTCAGTAATTACAGTACGTAGGCTTTTAACAAATAGAAAGACTGGGCATTTCATTTCAGGACGTCTTAATTTTGCATATGACCCTGGATTCAAATAAAGTACAGCAGCGAGCCATCAGTGGTCATAAAAAGGAAAACGGAGCCCAATATACTGCAAGGAGGCAAGAACTCAGGAACAAAACCAGCCAAAATAAATAAACAGCCTTTTAGGAAGCGAGAGGTTTGGCAGGAAGTAAGGATCGTGCTGCAAAGGTTAGTTTGCTGGCCTTTCTACAGTAGATCACTGGGTGTCTGCTGACTGGAGGGTCCCCCGAGCAGTGGAGGGCTGAGTTAGTGTGTGTGTGTGTTGTAGGGAAAGGGAAAGGCTGATGAACTTCATTTTCTATTAGCAGCCGACAGGGGCTCGCCGGCTCGGTCGCCAATCAATAGGCTGAAGGACAAGGGTGTCAGAAAAAATGAAAGACCCTTTCAGCTTTCCTGCTGGCTTCGAGAGAAGGGGGGGGGGGGAGGCTGTGAAAGTGTCAGAGAGATACAGGGATAAAGAAATTAAGAATAAAGCAAACAGAGGGTGTTAAGTGTATGTGAATGTTTGAGTGTGTGCATGTGTGCCAGCTCCAGAGCTCATGCATGGATAACTTCTTCTGTGTGAGCTGTCAGTGTCAGCGGGGTGAGGAGGTTATCAGCTGAGGCGGAGTGTCTTCCCCATCTATCTTCAACTCATTGTTTGATCTCGTACAGCCACAGAGTCCCAGGAGGTCCCCAGCTCACATTGTGAAGATGCAGTGGAGAGCCCCAGGAGGTCCAGGACCATCTTTAGGTCACGTATTGTGACTGGACCTTTCCTTTTGCCACTCAGATTATCCTGGAGAGAGAAAAGCGTTTAACGCTGACGACTCCAGAGCACGACACCGTATTTTCCTGTGTTTGACTTGTGCACATAGACGGAGAATGACACAGGGAGCCTGGCCGCAGCTAGTGTAGGCTAAAAAGCTAGTTGATTATTTTATTCATGTTTGCCTAGTGACACATCCAGTAGACATGGAGCACTTATCCTGAGTTATCAGGACATCCCTATGTCTGACTGAACTTTCCCTATTGCAATGTAAAAAGCCTGTCACTTCACGCCTCCATGACCCCTTGAGCCGCTGGTTCAAACATACCTTCTAAACTGGGTGCATTTAGTTAGTCGCATTTATTTAGTCGCATCATGAGAAATGCAGGATCCAGCGTTTTTGAAATTTGGCACTTACCAGACACCAAGTCAGGGTACCCCAGCCTCTGCTGCTTTGAGTTTGACCTTTTTCTGTCACTTGCATTGCAGAAGTGAAGTACTACATTGATAGAGTATACATTTAAAAGAAAACAGCCTTGTTCTAAGTTTGGTCGCCATGCATTTTTGGGCCACAGTGGGTTTTGAGACTTAAGAGGAACCAGTATTTTATTAGTCCATAAAGGCGCACGTTGTTGTCTGTAAGAATGAAAATCACCCACCCTGGACAGCGATAATTTTATACACAGTAAACTATAACTGTGTTTCTGAATGAGAAGCTAAATAAAATGCCATTTAAGCCACAAAATGTGGTTCCATTGCATTATCTTTCCACATGTGAAATGTGCAAAAAAACACTCTTCTTTTTCTTTAAAGTCTTGTAAAGCAAATCCTGACATCAATATTTTGCCTGTGATATCCTCAGTGTGAGTGCACATCAACCCGTATGAATGTAACACAACAGCCTTTCCTCCGGCCCTGTCCTCCTGACTAAAAGCCTTTTTGACATGAATTAGCATGTCGTCCTTAAAAGGTAGATGGGTCCAATTTTCCTCTGAAAGGTCTGTCTCTAATAGGTAGTCCTTCACAAATTCCAGTCTGATCTAACCTTGAATAAAGACCCACATACTTTCTTCTTTTTTTCCGCCTTCTCGCTACCTCCCTCTCCTCCTCTTTCTCTCCCCTCTGTGTAAAAAAAAAACATAAAAAAACAACTTGTCATATCAAGGCTTGTATTAAAAAAACACAACAACAAAGATTTCATTTCCATAATGCATTCTAATGGATGGGCGATGTGTTTCAGCAGGTGAGACCAGAGGGCAAAGGCTTCCCAGACAAACACAACAATAAACCTGACAAGCACCATTATGCCGTAGATATTACAGGCTGTTAGGGAATGGAAATGATGATAATTAGCTAATTCAGCTATAATCTCATTTGTTTGGCCTCACCTTTTGCTAATACGACTTTGACCCTGATGCTTAAACGTTCCAAACGACATAAATGAGAGTGCCAGGATGCTAATTTAGCAGGCATATACTGTATATTGGTTGTTGTATTATTGTTGGGATAAAGGTAGGTTTGTGTGTTATGGCGTGTGCCTTAAAGCTGTTTGTTTGTTGTTAATGGTTTTTTAAATTTCTCTTTGTTTTTTAACCAGCTGGTGCATTAAAAACTTCTGTATGTCCAGATCTGAGAGGCCATTTATGCCAATATACACCAGGGTTATAAACAAATAAGAATACATTATTCTTAAGAGAAAATATACTTTGCATAGTGCAAGATAAAGCTTGACTGATGTTCCATAGGTGGTATTTTTCATTTCATGATCTGATACTGAAGCCTCACAGTAGATGGGAAAATGACAAGCTGAAGTTAGGGACTGTCTCAAAAGTGCATGCCAAATGGCCAGGAGAGCTCAGATTTTTATCAATAGTATTCTAATTTTATTCATAGACTTTAACCAACTTTATGAAAAAAAACCTCACCCAATGCAATTCTGTGGTGTTTTCCCATTCCATTTCAATTTCCTTCACTCATTTCCACACTTATTTAGACTCTTACACTTAAGGCCCAAATGCACTGAAAGTGTCTGACTCGCGTGTTTTCAAATACACCTATTGTTTTAAATGGCCAAACGCGTACCAAAAGTGTAGGTGGCGCATGAAACTGCATTGACGCCCCTACTCCGACATTGTTTGGATTTTTAAGCATCAAATAAGGACCTGCTATGGGCCTCCACCAGAGTTTCTTCTTGCTTTGCTCTGCCCAGGCATAGTTCACCATCTTTTGGGTTGTATCGCACACCCTCACGCTCTACCTCCCTGACGGTGGTGGGGAGATGGGCCGGTGGTGGCCCGAAGACTGTCCACACCACAAGCAGGGGGCCCCGGGAAGCTGTGAAGTTCGAGCGAGGGGTGCTTTAAAGCCTTTAAAGACTTTTTTTTTTTTTATCATGCTGTTATTAGATTTATTTATGTACATGGTTAAAATATTGTACAATTTTGTGTACTTCGTGAGCAGCTAAACTTATATATGTACATATATGCACAATAAATGGCAAAAGAAAACAATTTTACACATCAAATGAAACATGCATGCACACACACTTTTTATTGCTCTAACACATAGGCTCTAGCATGACAACACACACACATACTAGCATACATATGGACAATGTCATACAACAAAATAAACGTTCACAGGCACACTCACATGCATCTATAGCTTTTTCTCACACAACCACGTGCACCAATGTGGACACATCAACAAATGCACATGTTTTTAGCTCTATCATAAAGGCAATCACATGCAAATACTGCACACATACACACTTGCACACATTTACACTTGCTTACATGCACAAGTAGCACAAATAAGTACCTTCCTCACAGATACCTCCACACTGTAATCTGCTGTTGACCAGGCACATTCCTTCTGCCCGGACCGCAGCACATGGCGCTCAGTCTCCTCTCTAATAAACGCCCCATAGGCGCTGGGCTGCGGGCCAGAGTCCAGGCAGGGGTCGGGGGGGGAGCCACGGTTATGTGTTTGTGTGTGTGTGTGTGTGTGTGTGTGTGTGTGGTTAGACCCAGAGTTCCTAGCCGGCCTTTCATCCCGTGCCAGCCCCGGCCGGGTGCGAGCAGCTAGGGGTTGAACTTCGGGATTTATTGGTTCCTCTGGTTCCCTGGTTCATATACTGTGAACCCAGAATGCCAGGGTGGAAGCAGCAGTTTACGATCCACTTCCCACTGAACCGCCAACGGATGTGGGTCCCGAAACCTTCCTCTCTGCCTGTCTTTGTCTCTACTTAAACAGTTTTGTATTATGTAGACAATATACAGTTAACTTTGCTGGAATCACTTGGTTCCCTGCATGCAGCTGCGCGAGGACTCTGCAGAGTGAAGACTTGTTATAAAGTTAAAAGTTGTCCTTGCTGACTGGCATGTAGATTCAAGGATAAAACTCAAACAATGACTGTGGCATAGATGGTTTCTGTTAATATTTGCCAGATAGAGTCAGCTGCTGATGAGCAGGCTGTATGCTCCCCAGCTGTGTACTGACTTTTTAGCCTTCCTGCCGCTGCTGTTGTCGGTTGCCCCTTCAACCGCTCTGCGCTGACTTTCTAGCCAATGCTGCAGCAGACGCCGGTAGCCTCATGCACAGCTTCCCGGCATTTTTGCTTCCCTGTTCGGGCGTCACCGTGGCAGGTGACCTCACCACAAAGCTAGCGGTTTAAACAGCACGGGGACATGTAGATGTCAGCCACGGTCCATCATTTTACTGACTGAACATTCAGTGCCATGGCCCAGTTTAACACACTGACTGGGGGAAAGGCTCGACAGAGTCACGGCACGCGAGTAACAAGATCTCTTCTTCTATCCCTCCGTCCCTCTGTGTCTCTGAGTGTCAGTGCGGAGGCTCAGACCAGATGCACTGGACGGCACTGGGGGAAAAGTTTAAGCCCCCTCTCGAGCTCCAACTGGCAATCCATACAGGACAGCTCACGCCACACTTACCATTTACTCCCATGCGTTCACTCATCAGTTCGTCACCTTTAGGACTCTGATCTTACTCGTTTTTTTCCCCAAGTCATTTTTGCCCCACATTTAATAATGAGCGTAGAAATACAGACAGGAAACATGGGGAGAGAGAGGGAGATGACATCCAGTAAGGGTCCGTGGCCGGAGGTTCACCCGGGACATTGCAGTTCTAAAGTATCTTTAGCCATTAGGCTACCAGGATGCCCCCAGCTTCCTCCCTTTTTACGTAACGGTAACCAAGGTTCCGAAGCCTAACTTGACTTTGCACCAACCATGTATTTCAAACATCCCCTCAGAGATTCCACTATTTTCCCTCCAGCTTGTCCTGAGAAGAGGAAAAAGTTAGATTATGGAGCAGGTTGGTTCACAAATTAAATAAAAAATAGCTAGACGTCCATTTCCTGAGCTACTAACCGCCTCGAAGTCCGACCAAAAGTTTAGATCAGAAGTTCCAAACTTTTTTGCCATGTGACCCATTAAAACGAAGCGATGTCTTGTGAGCCCTCACTGTGAGCAGTCACTGTTAAGATTTTACTTCTTGAAGTCTACAGGGGTAAAGTAATCAGCATTTCACAAGAAAAAGGCACAAATTAAGAAGTCATCTTGTGACCCCTCGGGTTCACCTTGGGATCTGGGATCGCATTTATTCAACAATAAAGCCATTTTTTTTCTTTTACTTCCAATGCCAAGGTTTCAAAAGTTGTCAAATTCTACAATATCTGCGCATGACAACTGGTTAAGGTTAGGGAAAGATTGTGGTCAAACTGCATGTCTATGACAGCTTCAACGCCCATAATCATCTGACCCTTTCCTTAGGCCCGAGACCCAAATCCTCTCGTGCTTTCACTCGTACTTCCTCCAAACGCCTCCCTCGCAGCCTCCTCCTATCTCTCCTTTCCCTTCTTCATCGTCTTCTCTGCTCCATCTTTGAACACAAACAAAGCAGCCCATCTGCACTTGCCACCACTGTTCCAAAACAGCGACAGGCCTGAGGAGCGGGTCCCATAATGCACTTCTCAACGACATTCATTAGCTAACCCCCAACCCCCCTCCTCCATTTATACACGCTGTACCCCTCTCTCGCGCCCCCTCGACCCCCATCTCCTTTGTGCTGTGATATGAATGCACTTTGATGCCTAATAAGTGGCTCTGTCCTTTTTGACATGAGCAGCCTGTGCCTGCCCTGTTCAGCCAGTAATTAGCCTGCTCTCCTCACTTAGCAGCCATGTACAAATTAGACTGCTCCGCCTCTCTCTCTCTCTCTCCCTCTCTGAGTTTCATTCATTCACGGGTGCTGTCTGTTCCTCTCTCCTTCTCCATCTTTCCCTCCCTCTCATTTGTTTTAACTTCCTTACAGGCTCTGTTCATTTCTGGCTCTCGCTTTCTCTTTGTTGTCTCTTCTCGTCGTGTCAGGTCATGTGGAAGATGAGCGAGGTGTGTTTAATTTAGTCCTCCTCTTTTTTGGATAGAAAGCTGCAGGCCCATGTTAGATTAACACCTTGAATCCCGGACTGTTTTTTGCTTGGTGTTCACTGCCTTTATTTACAGGCTTATGTCACAGTCACTGCATGTCTTGGGTACGGCATACAATATGTTAGGCTGAACAGAAATGCCATTCTTCATTCTTCATGTGTGCCGTTTAGGAGTGCGTGCCAAAGTTGTTGATCCATCCAGTTTCCCCCGGGGAATGCTAAATATGAACCAGTGTGTGTGTGAACCGTGTCGCTGTTAACCAGCCAGTTTATGTTTATATATATATATATATATATATATATATATATATATGTATATAACTGAACAAAAAAAGAGTTACTGAGATACTGAAATAAAAAGACTGTGGTGTGCATTTGGAAACAAATAGAAGGTTCCTCTACAGATCTTGCCTCATAATCACTATGTGTGGACTTTTTCTTTTGTATCAAAAGTAATCCAGGTGATAATCCAGAAACTGCTGGCTCAGTATGACTTTTAGCAGATTTGCCAAAATAAGGTATTAGGTTAAAAACACAAATTCAGAGTTTAAATGTAGCCCAGAGGAAACTCGCTGACTCCACTGCAACATTACACTTTCTGTTTAGAGAGCATGATTGAAACCCTCGGGCCAAAAAAGAATTTTTACTACTAAAGTATTAAATGTCCCATCAACATAGTTATCATATTCCTGGATGTTATTATGTGCTGGAAAAACATGTCCATGCAACAAAAAAACTAAACAACTTCAAATAACACAATCCTTTTTTTTTTGTCTGCCAAACTACCAATTGATGGTATTTCTAAGTAACCTTTCTGAAAATAATTTGCTAAGTTATCAGCCTGTAAATAAAGGAAGCGACACCCAACGAAAAAACATCAGGTTTAATTAAGGTTAGAGCTTGGGTGTAGGTTTAATGTTAGATGTGGGTGAGGTTGCATAGCCCTGTGTGCAACAAAAACACAAACACAGGCCAGATCTTTGAGTGTCGTGCGTCTCCGGCTGCCCTGACGACCAACCTTTTACAACACATTCAAAAGGGAACGGCTTTATTCAGGTGGACAGCCTGTCTGTCCTCACCCCCCCCCCCCCCCCCCCCCCCCCACCCCCCGCACTCCTCATGTGCCCCCCAATAAATAGAGATGTAAATAAGTTCATGCACTTAGGGATCTTTGTTTGGGGCGCCCCTACACTGGAGAGGCCTGGCAAGTCCTTGTGCTTTGTCCCCCACGAGTTTGCCCGCCCTCCATGCAGATAGAAAATGCCTGTTTATGAAAGGAAGCTTGTGTTCCCCCTCATAGAGATGAGATGCTGTCTGTGCATGTGCGCGGGTGTTTTTGTGTGCATGTCTGCTCCCATGAGTCTGATGATAATGACAAAAACAAATAAAAAATCAGTAATGGCACACACTGTTCTGGCTGTACCCATTTAGCCTCGTAAACATGTGTCACCAGTCACCTTTAAACACAAGACACTTAGAATTTGGAGCCGAGCCTGGCTTCACTTGCTTATGGACAATAAATAGACATTGTAACACATCTGTATTTTGGACACAATATGGCTGCTTACAAACCCGAGGTGCAGTATCATCTCCAATTACACAGGCGACCAGTCTGGGATCGCTAATTGAAGAGGTTGAATCACTAAACATCATAATATCTACAATATAATAATATCTGAATTTATTTCAGAGCAATTTAGCCCACTTTAATGGAAACTGCAAAATAACTGGATGAATTAAAAAAAAAAAAAAAAAGGGGGATTTCATAACTAAAAGCACCAGCAATCAGATGAAATCACTACAGTTATGAGTTTGGCAGGCGTACAGCGTCCAAAGCTTTTTGCTGTAATGGCCAGCGCTATTATGAGCATTAGCCCAATTCCCTTACGAATTCAGTACTCTGTGGCGAGATGGGTCGGGAACACGAACACACACCAGGATCCCAACCCCACCCCCACCTGTCAGGTCTGATTGGGTGCTGCAGCGGTATTTGTAGGTTGGCTATTGAGGAGGGGCAAGAGGGCAAAAGGGACGTGCTGGCATAATGCATTTACTAATAACTGTTTATTATTGTGGGTTCTCCAGGGGGAGCACTTTATGGAGATGGCTGTATATGAAGGGCAGAGGTGCGAGAAGGCCACTGGGAAAATTAGCTTTTTAGATTCCCCCCCCCACAATGTCCTACCAGCGTCGTACCTCGTCTGCCTGTGGCGTGTCCCCCTGAGAGCTCCGGTCACACTGTGTGTGTGTGTGTGTTTACGGTGATGCAGATGCACAAAATAAAGGTGGGTTATGAAAAACAAAAAACTTGTATTTAAATCCAGGGATAGCCTGAACAATTTGTGTCTGACTGCTCTCCGCCAGACACTTTCCACTCTCAACCGGCTCATCTCCAGTTCACACTTTAGAAGACAGTGGACCTTGCACAACACACTAATTAACGGACACACACACACACACACGTATGCAACACACAACTGCACTGTCTCATACTTTGGCAAGGTGTGATCTTGCACTTATTTGCATACATTAATTAAGCACTTTGCTTCTTATAACACAAAATGACAACTGCACTGCATTAATGAATTGGCTGTTCCAGTGACACACAACACGTCTTTACAGTCACAGTGGCTCTATTTCAGTAAGACTTTGCATATTTTAACACGGACTTGACCCAACAGGAACACCC
Organism: Lateolabrax maculatus; assembly: GCA_031216445.1. Taxonomy (NCBI): domain Eukaryota; kingdom Metazoa; phylum Chordata; class Actinopteri; order Acropomatiformes; family Lateolabracidae; genus Lateolabrax; species Lateolabrax maculatus. The sequence goes on along the minus strand of CM062209.1, from coordinate 21,899,413 downwards.
ACAACACATAATACAGCAGTGCCGTTATGCACTTTGCACTGTAAAACACATCTAAAATCTCATTTGGTTATGTAAATGTGATCTTTTCAACAGCAAATCTAATAGAAAATATGCACTGATTTAATAAGAATGTTAAAATTTTCACGCCGCAAAAAAAATGCACGCACCCAAAGGCAGCCACACAGTTGACCATCAGCTGTCACTCATTCAACTTGATGCTTTGCAGCTAAAGCAAGGTATTATTGATGTAACTAAATTGCTTAAGTCACTGAAGCCTTGCCAACAATAAAGCATATAAAAGTGAACAGAAGTCTTGCATGCAGCACTCTGAGATGGCCGTTGTAATTATGTGTTAAAATGGGTGTAGGAAAGATGAATAAAGAGAATAAAAATCATAGGGTTGGGAGCTCTATGCACAGATACTCAATATTAGAGGACTCAAATTGAGGTGAAGAGATCGAACATTCATACTTTTTTCTTTACTGATCTTTGACTTTCCATCAAAAAATTTTACTGTTAATGCTGCCAAAGTCACTTCATATAGAGGCTCTGTTCCTGAGTCTCTGGGACCCGGGGCCTGTGCCCAGCAGGCCTGTGTGTTAATCTGTGTATGTGTGACCCTCAGGTTACATATTTATAACATGTTTAATACCATGTAATGTTAACAATTTCTAATAGGCATAGTTTATAAATAAGTGATTTGGGGAAGTCTCTCTTTATCAAAAAAGAAACAAAACCTTACAATTTTTTTTATAAACTTAAAGACATTTTAAAAAAGTGTGGCAATTTGGCTTCATGTGATCAATCTTAATTTAAGGTCCACCTTCTACCCTTTTTTTGTTTGTTTGTTTTTTTTTTTTTACAAAAAAACCTGAAAGAAAAGCTGTTGAGTGGACTGTTGAGTAAGATTTTTTTTTTTCTTTTTGTATTTACTTACCTAGTGCCAAAGTCAAAAATAAAATGAAATGTACAATAAGGCACATTCAGATATTTTACATGTGAAATGCAAGAAATCGCATATGAACACAAATTCCATCTATGCTTTCTTTGCAAGAATAAGTCACAAAGAATACATCCAGAAATGGCGGCCACCTACTGCTGAAAACACATCATGTGATCAGTCTACCAGACGAAAACTCACGGCTGCCTTTCGAATGCTACAGCTGCACATTAACCAAACACGCTGAAACCCATTTAATAAGGAAGGTTTTCATCCGTGGCAGAAATAGCCTAAAACTCTCCAGCGAGCCACATTATTCACCTCTGACGACACAGACAGATATAAAAACAGCAGGGCAGATATACGAGCACGTCCTGGCTCAGGGGTAGTTTTTCTGCAGCCCTTCCCAGTCATTATGTAATCTTTTTTGATTTAAGGAACCAGTGAAGAGAACTTAATGATGTTTGGAAGAATTAGGGGAAACACTGTGTCAACTCCGCATCTGCGAACTGCAAAAAATGCTGAGCAAAGCTTTATGTTTGGACTGATGTACACGCCGCAGCAGCAATTTACTGCTGTTTTAAATCTTATTGTCCGATGTTGTCTGGTGGCCTATTTAAAAAATAAAAAATAAAAATTGAAGAAATCCTGTGACCAAATACAATGAAAAACATTTCATCTAATGTTTAGGGGGAATGTTAAAGCAGATTAAAGTGTTTTACAATATGCCTGTTTGTTCAGAGATAATGTCATTACACAAACCTATTGAAACAACCTGCTGTTACACTTGAAGTGAAACATCTGGAACCAGAGCAGAACGATATCGGGCAGGACACTAGGTCGTGTTATTGAACATGTCTTGAAGCCTTGCTTAGTAGGGTTGCAGATCATTTGTGAGGCCTGATCATTTGTGTGTGTCTGCGTGCTCTTTGCAATGACACGGCTGGGTGAGCCCGCTGACCTCACAGTGGAGCACCGGGAGACACAATTTTAACCTCATTCTCCAGAGGGAGCAGGAGTCCAAACCCCGCTGTTTTGGCTGAAGGACGTGTTTGTCCTCGGCCCGCCCACGGGTGCTGCTCTGCGGTCGGGACGAGTCGGCGTGGAGCCCAAACCGGCTACCGCCAACTCTGGACCCAGTCGGACCACATCACGGAGAAACACGGAGACACATGGTTAAACTCATTGTAACAGTGTCTCACTCGATGTCTGTTTTCACGTGCATGCATTAAACAGATGTACAGATGGAGACATGAACACACACTCACCAGTTTATTAGGTAGACCTAGCTAGAACTAATGCAGTCTTACAATAAATACCCTCATGAAGGTTATAATGTTGTGGAAGCTATCATAGAGAGGTGTTGATGGACAGCTTTACTCGTAAAAACTGTAAAATTATTGGATCCCATCACCACTAATTAAAGATAATTTCAGTTTAATACAACCTGGGTCCTGTTTTCATAGTTTTGGGCATCATTCTTCTCAGTAATAATAACATTTTACCGGGGACACAAAAAACACAAGATGATCAGACAAGTTTTAAACAAACCCAGAGGTCAGCCAAACTTCTTTGGAAGAGAAAATGGAGGCAAAAGGTCTGTTAAAACTGTTACCCAGATTTTCCGTTGTTAACATCCATCAGAGTTTACAGACTGACCTGCTTCAGCTTTGACCTTGTGTGCACCTCTTCAGAGCATTCACACAATAAACATCTATTGTTGACAATTTGAAAAAAAAAGTTCTAACTTGGCATGTCCGGCTCCCATGTTGGATTTAATCCGTCTTTTTTTTTCTCGACACAACACCTGCCTATGACAGTACATTAGCCGTTTTTAGTTATAAGATGTATTATATCAGTATTGAAATCAGTGATTCTGGCCCTGGTATCACTTGGTATTGACTAGGGACCCAGTTTTCCGAATCGCCCACCCCAGTCCACACAATTTGCCTGTGAAATGAGTGAATTTTTTGCAGACATTTGAGCTTTGAGTAAGGTGGTTTAGATAATCTGCATGGACTGATGGCTTGTTTACAACCTGTCTGATCAGCATGACAGGGATGTCACTGTGTCCTCCGACTGCTTTGGTGAGCACAGTGTTGTTATAACCGATCGAAATGATGGCCAAAACTACAAAAATAAGACCGAACTTTGAATAAACGGGAATTTTCCTAGAATACACTCACCCATTTTAACAAAAATGTTGTTGGTGTGGTATGTGACAAGAATCAGTTCAAAACTTGAAATCTCACCTTGTGAGCGATGACTGAACATTTTGTTAACCTCCACCAGAACACACCAATATTTACTTTACTGATGTCAACTCAGAAATGTGGAGTAACCAAATCCAGGAATAAAACTAGATATTCTTGAGGCTGCTACATTTTGAAATTGCCTCATACATTACATCACGTCCCTCTCTGCTGTCCTACAATCTACAAATGCTTCCTTTGTTTCACCCACTACTACCTGCAGGTGCATACACATGTCCATTGACTGAAAAACCTGACAGATGGTTCCAGCCAACATTTTCTTACTAAAAATGACAAAGATCCAGGGGAGGAACAAAGAAAGAGGACAAAAACCAAGAGTCTAAGCCTAGACCCAAGGAAGACATACCTTAGCATGAGGAAGAAACGGCAAGGCAACCAGGCAGGCAGGCAGCCGGCCTGAACTGTAATTAATGAACAAGTTTCTCATGATTAACTTTTATTAAGCGATACTCCTGAGTCCTCGAGCCGGCAGGTAATAGGAGAGGCCTGGGGAGAGGGAGAGAGGGATGGAGTGAGGGAAGGACGAAGGAGGGAGACACTCGACCCCATTATTTCTCCTCAGCCGCTCGTAAAAACAGCATCCCGTAAACTCATAAAATCCTTTCCCACTGTAACTGGGCCCTTAAGCTGCGGCCTGGTGAATTAGAAGGGCACGCAAACGCACGGCGAAGGAAGCCCACTATAGAAGGAATGTTCCATGTCTGCATTTTGGCATGTTATTTCTCATGTGCAAAAATTCATTGGTACCAGGAGAAACGGTGAGCATTCGTATTGTTGTTGAAGCACTGTCAGTGCTGCAATATTATGTTCCTGATTCTAATAGTAAAACACTTCCAATATACTGTTGGTTTGGCCAAGCAGTCACAAACAATATGCCAAAAACTTAATTAGATGAATAAAATAAAATATCCATACTGTAACAGATATAACACACTAGCCCTCATGCAGGTGCACAACCGCGCTCTTTTGACTTGTTTTCCACAGTTAGAATATCTCGACAGTCTTTTATTCCGCTGTGGCCACATGGAACACCTTCTTTAGTGGTGTGTGTCGGTAAGGACGGAGACATGCTTCCATTTCTAGGTGTTTCCGAGTAGAAAGAAAATGGGCGTCCAAAAAGTCATCTGATTCAATGCTCCAAAACCGGCATTTCTCAACATCAGAATAGCTGTGTTTCAGCAGTGTTATCAACGTTCTTCAACTGTGTGGCGACAGCTAACTATGATATCTTTAAATTGAGGCATTTTACAGACCCGTTGTAGGCATGTGAAGAGTGTGTGATGTCCCATGCTTGCTGACATTGCTTGGTACATTTCCTGAACAACTGGGTCCCTCCATTTCTGACATCTGACACCCGACATCCGCCTTTCTGAAAGTAAGAACAGAAGATAGCTGCCACTCTTATGCCTGTGCAGTAGGTACAGAGCATTAAGAGTGCAGCTCGAGGCAGGAGGTAGTTAGCCTAGCTTAGCATAAAGACTGGAAACGGCAAACTCAGAAAGAAACGATTAAGTGTAAATTTCCAAAGTCCTGAACCATCTCTATTCTATATTCTGCCCTCATTTTCATACTTCTGCTTAGCTATACACTTGCTTGTGATGACGTTACAAAATACCATGGCAACAGACTTGGTTTAGCTTAGGTACTGGTACTGTATGTGATTGGTCCTCTACAAAGTGAGCAGTTTTTTTTATTTACTTTTTTTTTTACCTTGAAATAAGAGATTGGCTCTCGCGTTAGGGCAATGATTAATATATAAGATATAAATACAGTTTTGATTAATTTAATAAAAAAGACAACAGGATATTAATAAAAGACCCACATATATGGAGGCAAAGAGCCGGATGAGGAGCAGCAGCTTGGCCACCCCCAACTTATTGTACTGATACTCTGATACATGCATCTTAAGGCCAACAGAAATCATACATCATGTCTGTCCCTAAGTCTGCCAAATCCCCTTGAAAAAAGCATCTGGAGCAATTTTAGACGCCATGAAGAAAAAAAACTACACTGACCTGGCAATATCTGATCTCAACTGAGAATGATTCATCCCTGAATATCAGCCCCTGATTTCCCTATGTCCAACAAAACTCCACCAGCGCACCGGGCTTTGCGGAATACATAGAGAATCCTATCAAATCAAAATGGAGCTCATACTTCCAAAAATAATAAACAGAGATCCGGGCTGCTAACACCTAGCGAGGTCTGTGGCTCGGGCGCCTGAACCACGCGGCGCAAAGCCACCGCGGTCCCCGTGTAAGAGCGTTTCATAAGGCGAGCATCCTCCTCAGACGCCGGCACTTCATAAAGGAGCATTAGCCATTAGACACGAGGGCTCACAGCTCATCCCAGCCGCTTTAGGACTGCCGTGTCTCTTAGCATGCCTTAGCATATGTTATTAAAATGACACCTGCTTCATGACAACCCCACATAGGGTCACAGTGGCAGTGATGTCGCTATCTATTACCAGCTTGGTGTTTCTGAAAAGAAAGAGGTGCTGTATGAAAGGTCAGGAGAACAGAGGGAGTAATGAAAAATGTAAAGGAAAGACCAGAAAGTCTGCAAAACAACTGAGAGTCTGCTGGAAAGCCACACCGCTGTATCTGCCTGATAATCTTTTGTCCGTCACATTTTTACAACCATATCATCCATTTGTTTTATGTTCGCTTTTTTCTCTCTACTGGTACCTTTGTGCTGCTCCCTCGCACTGCATATACACTCTGCAAACAATAAATCCCAGTGTGCATAACATCAGAAGAAGAGGGACATCAGTTATCGCACACACGAGTGTGTGTGCATGGGCACATTTGTGTGTAGAAGAGTTAAGGGTGCACAGTGAAGGTGAGGGCACACAAAGAGAATGAGTAAAGAATTCAAGTGTATGGGTGTGTGGTGGCGGCCGTATGACTGTGTGCACGTGTGTATGCTTCTGTGCAGGCAAGGACACGGCCAGAAAACAATGTGTGTGTGTGTGTGTGTGTGTGTGTGTGTGTGTGTGTGTGTGTGGGATACACTGCATGGCTCTGTGCGTTGGCTTGCATGTCTCTCTGACAGTGAGCGCAGGAGAATACATGTGCATGGAAATGTGCACTGTGTGTTGCAATGAGTGTGTGCGCCATGCCTCATGCAGATGTTGCAATATCAGGACAAAGGAACATGCGGGAGAGAAGAGGACGAGCAATTGGCGAACAGACAAGACACACTCGGGGAAATGAATGCATCTAGCCTGCCAAATGTTGCACCTAGGCAAATGCAATCCTACTTATCTTTGTTAGCATCGATGAAAAGTGTCTAGAATAGCATCCCAACTGTATCTGCGTCCACCATGCCGAGCATAACAAGTTAACCTGTTGTTTATGAATATATTCAGGGAATTGGCCATTGCTATTGCTACCTGCCAGCGTTCGACTTTGACAATAGCTCTGAATTTGCGCTCATATATTTCATGATATCAGTGTATGAAGTGAAGACACACAATGGGGCCAGCGGCTCGGCTGATGTATCAGCTTCCAGCTTTCCCCGGGTCCGGCTGACACCTCTGGAAATTGAAAACGACAAGGGCCTTGTTCACCGACGAATGGTCCTACGGTGCGGGATGCACACAAACACACGCAAGCACGCGTCCGGGCATTTCCCATTCATGGAATATATATTCCCATGCAGCTGCCCGCGCGAGAGGTATTTTAAGACATGAATGAAATCTAAATGAAATCTCAACATACTAGCTCGGCGCTACGCATCCCTCATGCCCCGTGTGGATCGCACGCGCTCAGCGGAGAGTTCACAGCGGGGCAACCTCGGTAATGGAGGAGCTGTTTGCAATGCAACATGGGTTTAATGTGAGCGACTGCAAACTCGAGATACATAGACACCTTCCTTTTGCTGGTTGCATTTAAACTTTGGGGACGACATCACCATCAGTTATTAAGCTGCATTCACATTTAACCTGAGTCTTTTTTCATCTGAATTGGGTCATTGATGTGTTGACTGTAGTTATAATGTTAGTTGCTATAAGGAATACAGGCCTGTTTTAAACCTTCATGTGCAGAAACCCTGCAGTGCTTTCTCCGAACACCCTGTACATCGCCCAACCTTTACATTCCACTCTCCCATTAGCAGTGTTATTTAAATCAATTTGCTGTTTCTGTAATAAAATCAATGGAGTAAGCCTTCAGTCCTTATTCAAATAACGTAGCCTGTATTAGTGTCACAAGAGTTCCGTCTTGACATGTCAGAGCAGCTACAGCTTATTGCTTATTGCCTAAGCCATTAATTGATTTTTTCCTGCAGATCCTATAATTTAATATGTCCAGTGTATGTCAGAGTGTTCACTGAGCAAACTGGCTCTTTGTAGTATGGAAAAAAAAAGACAAAAAAAAATAGAAGTCAGTACAACACATTAAGTCAGACAACTTAATTCCAACAGTGCAAATTGCATTCTTTTTCTATTGTTTCAACTAAGTGGTTTCAAATGTGGCTGTGACTGTTTCCACTTATGTGCTCTTAAAAGGGATGACTCATCTTAAATACCTCGGTGAGTGCACTTAGGGACAAAACAACTTGATTCGCTTTTAAATGCGTTAATACTTGCAATTCAGGGCAAGTATGACATTTTGCACCATGTTAACATTACATTATGTATGTTTAGCAGCGAGGACATAGTGGCGAGTACACTTACTTCACATTCTGTTTAGCTAGCTGATCACTGAGGTCATGTCTCCTCTGTTTTTTCTGTGAATGTACGGGTTTTAGCAACATGGTGGCAGTTTACATTCTACAATTAAATACTTACACATGATGGTTATTTTACTGGTTTATGTAGGTACCTTCAATATATCATAACATTCTTTTTGACTATAATTTGATGACTTTTTGGGCAACAAATGATAAATTACTACAAAACTAGGCAAGGGGATTATCGGTGCCTGTGCGATGCGTTACTTACTTATTTATTTACTGAATTATATTAAAAAAAAAATGTTCACTTTACAAAATATATTAAACATATAGTTAAATAAAAACAAACTGTGGCTAAATAAAATATAGTATGAAGATAGGAAATGTTCCTGTTTTGAATCAGAAATTATCTGATTAATGAATCAGTAAATATTGTAGCATTTGACCAAACATTGAATGCTAACTTTCAGTTCTTACTACAATACTTTCAATACCACTGACACCTTTTGTTTGAGGTTCGAGACACTTAAAACATGGACGACACACATGCCCAGGATGACAGCATGTAAACAGTGGCAAGTATAGACTGCAGACATATGGTCTGTGATGCCACCGACAGGTTTCTGATGGGCGTTAACCGCTCGCTGCCGACAGCAGCTGATGTTGAGAAATTAAAGTACAATTGAACAGTTGGTTTAAAAAAATAGAAGGGTGGATGTAGGACTCATGACCTCAGTGTTACTAAAATCCTGGTTATGGCCCTGCTGGGGGAAGTCATAACAATAATGTTATTTAATGTTATTTTTCTGATAATCTTTAGTTTTGTTTGACAAAAATAATTAATTTACTTACTAACTTTTTCCATAGCTTTCAACCCCATCTTGTGGTCTTAAAGGTTACTAATTTCTAGTAGTAAAGATGACTTAATATAAGATAAAACAGATACATTGTTGGAAGGAGGTAGGAAAAATTGCAATTATACAATGTCAATAAGGTGCAAATCCAAAATTCCATACTTATTAACCTCTGCATCACAATTAAAAAATGTGTGCCATACTACATAATGGTCACAAATGTGCTGAAATGTTCATAGGTGACATTTTTAGCTACAAGCATCACAACTTATGATAAAAAAAAAGTCCATGTTGGCCCTGCTGCACTTCAACTCAAACTGAATGAAGTCTCCATCCCAGCTAACAGATTGTATTTCTCCCTCTCTCTACCTCTTCCCACCTCCTCTCCCCCCCCACCCTTCTTCTCTGTAGCTCTTTTCTCACTCATCACTCTGAGTGACGAGCCTCAACCGATGAACCGGAGTCGGGGAGTCAGGCGGCGACACCGGCCCACCGATGTCGCTCGGCGATGTCGCCCGCCGTCCGCCGTGTTGACGAAAACAAGGATTTACACATATTAATGAATAAGACACCGTGACACCTTGGGAGAGGTCTGGGAGAGAGAAAAGAGAGGAGGAGGAGGGGGGGTGAAAATGGAGAGAAGGAGGGGTTGGGTTCATTCGGTATCAATTTAGTTGGTATTCCTTAGGGGATATGCTAATATTTTCTGAGTAGCTGTGTTCCCTCTCTGTCTCTTTATTTCTGTCGCTCTCTCTTTGTGACCGCTGTGCCTTGTTAGGGCTGTGGCCTCTTCCATGGCACCCAACGGGAAGCAGCGGCAGTGAGTTAGAGATGAAGAAAAGAAAAGAAAAAAAAAAAAAAACAGGCAAATAAATAAATAAGTGGAATACAACAAAACAAAAGACAAGAAAGCAAGAGTGATGGAGGAAGGGAGGGGAGGGACGGCAGCACCTTGACGCCGATGTACAGCTGCTCTCTCTCTGTCTCTCTCTCTCTCTCGGCACGCTGCTTTCACCTTTCCAACCCCCTCCTGTCTGTCGAGTGACGCGTTTGATTCCGCCGCATTCATACATCAGTGCGCCCGTGCAATGCTGACACCTCATCTCAGCCTGCTCAGACTTTGGCTACCGAGGCCCTGCTTTGCATAGTGCGTACCCCCAACTCCCCCCCCCCCCCCCCCCCCCCCCCACACACCTCCTCCTTCCTCGCTTCCTCCCCTCCTCTCTTCTGTGTGACACTCTGCCCATCTTTAAAGGGAGAAAGATAGATCAGGAGTGGAAGCTGGGCTTTTTTTTTTTTCGGGAAAGGGAGGGTGAGCGAGATTGCAAGTGACAGAGGGGAGAGGAGAGGGAGAGGGCACCTGGAGGAAGAAATCAGAAGAGGAAAGAGACGCTCCTCGCTAATTTATGCTATCGCTACCCCTCATCTTTTCATTGTTGCTCCCTGTCAGTTAAAAAAAGACATTCTCACGGCTTTCTTGTCAATATCTTTTTTTTTCAGCCTCATTTTCTTTCTGTGGCAACCATATGCTGCGACTTCTACCTTTAATTGACAGTGCGCATTATTTAAAAGAATGGGGATGTGCGATTATGACGAATTAAGACAATGCCCCGTTTCTCGGAACTCAATAATTATGTTTGTCCAATTAGTAAGCAGCTCTAACTGTAAAAATACTTGGAGCTGCCTCCTTCACAGAGCAGTTCTTATTATAATCCTGGACCACATGGTCAGAATGGAGAGCTTGGCACACGGTCAGGACAATATGACAGCTCTGGCTTTTTTGATATGCATATTTTCTCCGCTACGTGCTTGGTAATTGTGTGCTTATTAGTTTTAATGGGTTTAGTGAAATAAATCTTGTATGCTAATGTGAGAGAATACTTGCAAGGCCCCAAACTGGAGGTGTCGGGTTAATAACTGCACTGCTGACAGCGAAGCAGCAGTTGAAGCACTGCCGCACAATGCAAGTGTGGAAAGGATGGTTTGAAAATTGATCGGACTGCTACTGACGTGACTGATTGATTTCAAACATCCAGATGCAATAAAACATCTATATTCTTTACAGCTAAAAGCTATTATGACTCCATGTAGGAACTTTACATTCCCAGTTGAGGTACAAACCTCATTCTTGACCACCTCAACATTTGACAAATAGACAAACTCTAAACTAAAATTGTCAATAAACATTGAAAACACAACGTAAATTAATCAGATATCAATAGGACAGCCTCTACCATACAAGTGCATAGCACACAGATCAAATCTCACTCTAACCACTGGTGGGTTCAGATATGGAGCGTGTAAAGAGGGGAGAGGCATCTTAGTGAGCGAAAGCTTGAACCTAACTGGCAGGTGGAAAGAGGAATTGGCAATACCAAACAACCGAGCAGGAAAAAGTATCATGAGAATCAGGCTCTCCAGTGGCGGAAGGTTCAGTCTTTTGCGCTGCACATTATCCCCTGGAGTAACTTTTATAGTGGATTCTTACAATTTATCCACTATAACCTAAGAAGTAGTGTGCCCTTTATGTAGTGAGGTGGACAGTGAGGGTGTGGAGGTTGGGGGATTGATGGGTGGGCAGCATGTCTTTAAGTGACTTAACTTTAATCATAAACCAACAATGTTTCAATGCCATAATCACCATCTTTCCCTAACTTTAACCACACAGTAGTTGCCATGTGCAGATATTGTCCAAACTGAGAATTTGAAAAATGTTCCATTGGATGTAAAAAAAGAAAAAGAAAAAACATAATTTTGCGGATTTGTCCGATACTGACATTATTTTCTAGCGACGGGGTTGTGGATCTTTGAATCTGGGTGGTTTGGTGGAGGAACCGCGATGGTCATGGTTGGCACGGACATGCTTGCACGTACAGTATAAATGTGCATGGGCACATGTGCAGAACCCCTCACACACATTCAGTTGTCAAGGCAATACAAATGCAGTCACATGCATTCCTGATGTTTATCCTCCTCTCAAAGACACTGTAGTGAAAGCTGCATATGAAAATAAAGTTGCCCTGAAAATTGGGTGGGGGTTAGTGGCAGGTACAAAAGAAAAAAAACAGTCACATATATTCATATGGATATAGATGGCCATGTACTAAATCTAGCAAGGGTTTGGCCTAATTTTTGCATGGTTAAAAATGGAATTTGAGAAGCTGTGGGTAATTGGTACAGTGTAAAAGGGCCATATATTATCCCAGAGGGGATGAATAGTTTAGACTGAAGGCTAAAAATGTGCTAAAAGTACAGATTATTTACCACAGTGTGAATATGTAATGGTGGGAACTCCCCTTTAGTGATGAAAAGTAGTACAAACACAAAAGGGTTTTTACTTCATGCCCACTTCCATTTGAAGTAAATAATACAAACTTGAATTATGTGTGGGTGTGAGAGTGTATGTGTGTGTGTGTGTGTGTTTGTGTGTGTGTGTGAACTGGTGGATGACTTTTCCTGAGCTGCTGACATTGCAAATATACCAAGTTATCATATACAGTAGGCATCAAGACTAATGTCACATATTGACACCTTTTCCTCTCCTTTCGTGTGTGTGTGTGTAAAAGTGAGAAGGAGGACAGGAGAAAAAGAAGGAGTGTGAATGTCACTTTGAACTGTCACACTGTTGCACCCCCTACACCATACACACACACACACACACGTCCTAATGAGAAAGAGAGGGGCTTCCGCTGTGCCAACCCAGGGGCCAAGGTGGGAGAGACACTTTTCTCCCTGCACCCATTGTAAACACACCAACCCCCCCCCCCCGAAACACACACCAACAGACACACACGCGCACACACATAAACACCACTGAGGCCTCCCAGGGCCTGACAGGCTCAGATAAATCAGGCTCTCGACACTCCTCCGCCCTCCCCGCCTCTCCATTCCTGCTGCCCCTCCCCTCGCCACCTGGGGTGGGAGGCGAGTGTTAATTTTCTTCAGGGAGAAATGGAGGGGAGGGAACAAGCGATGGGGAAAGGATGAGTGTGTGCGGTGGTGGGGTGTTAACCCAGACTTCTAAACACCTGCTTGGAGAAGTGGGAAGTCCTTGGGATGAAAGAAGAAGATCAAGGAGATCTACTAATGTGACAATAAGGCTTCTCTATAATAATGTCCCCGACTTCTCACATTAGATAAAGTTTATTGTCCTCGCAAGGGAAAAAATGGCCAAATCCATTATAAATTATTTAACTAAAAACTATTGAAAAATATGTTCATGTCCATCAGCTATCTTCACAGATCACACAATGTCCAATGCAAAAGAGAAAAAAAACAAATAAATAAGTAAAAAGTGCCATTCTTTTCCAAAGCAGCTCACTGACCTGTTTCAATAGTTTGTGGTAGCGTCAAAACATAGACTATCATCAATCACACGCTATTTGAGCGTGCATGGCACCTGTAGTCAGTTTTAGAATTTGTCTGTAACATATTCCCTTACTAGCTTTACAGCCGCATGCCACGGCCTTCCTCAAGAAATAGTAATGGTAAATTGTAGTAAATTAACCTTGAGTTTTACGTCCGTCAAGACTCCTTTCTGGCTACAAGGTCTCAAGATTCCTTAGGTCCTCTATCGCTCCCCTACCTGACTCAGACCTGTTCAGAATAACTTGACTTTGGTTATTAGTCCAGCCATATAGAAAATAAATCAGTAAAGGATTATATTATGATCGTCATGATTTTGGATGCTCCACATGAAAGACAGCCTGAAAGTGAAGTGTTGATCCCTTAACTTAACCCTAAACTAAATCTTTCAGTTCTGCTTCATCTACTATGTCCCTCTGAGTCTCCCTCGTCTGATGACTGACCAGATAGTGGTCAGTGTGATAAACTATGAAATAACGGTCACTGAAGCCTCATTTCAGGAGGAAAATTGGTTCTGAAAGCAGCCCGGGTGTGTTTTGTAGATGAGGCTTCGGAATGAATCCGGTTATTTTTGGTCTTGATCTTTGCTCTCTGTTACAATGATGAGAGCCATGAGATCACGTTTGGACTCACACAGACAAACAGTAGGGGAGGCAAGTGAGGGGTCAACAAGCAATGTTGATGCCGACACAGTTCCACTGCTATTTGGTGCAGAAGACTCAGTGAAATGCTGTTTTCCGTCCTGCTAAACTGGCCTCTGGGGCTAATTATCCCGTTGACTGGGTTCAGATGCCACACAGTGTGAGAATTGGGGTGGGGGGTGGGCAGGCGGAGGGGGGGTGAAGGGGCAAGGGCAAAGACTGAGGGGGGTCGAGGGAGCGCTCACACCCAGGTGTGCCTCCACGTTTGTTTCGCTTTGACCTGGGGTTCAGAGCCGCCGTGAAGCCCAGGCTTCTCCTCACCTGGATTCACAGTTTGTTTTTAGTTTGTTTTATTTTTATTTCTGTTTTTCTGCGAGAGCTGGAATGCCTGTTTTTTTGCAGCCGGCTTGGAGCTGGGAGCCGCCCAGTACAGCCGTAATGGTCCGCCGGTGGCCAATGAGCAACTTGACTGGAAAAACAAAAGGCTCAGACTGACACGGACGCAAACAAAACCCATCTGTGTGTTTTTGCATGACAGTTAAGACAATGACTGTTTCAGATTTTTAATTGAAAGGGAGATATGGCCCCTCATGGCAACCCATCTGTTCAAAATTGATATCTGAGCGACAGTTGCCCTCTCATCTCCATCGACGAACAAGCGTGAGATTTCCAAGCCCTATATCATTTATTTCAGGTAATTGAAATGTGAGGCACGCTTGCGGGTCGATAATGACGGAGGGAACTAATAAACAACACACTGTGTTTACTGTTTTAATCACACAGGATGATTTATTATTTATTTATGTTTTTTAGTTTAAAAACTTCAAACTCCCGCACCGGCGCGCAGGAATCGGGTTTTGAATTTGAAGAACAAACGTAAAAGATTGGGAAAAACAGAAGAAGCTCCTTGTGTTGGACGAGTGGAGGGTGGCAGGATGAGGACTGACAGGGAATCTGTTCACGGTCTGCCCAAGTACAGTATGGAGGGATGACAAAGATGAAAGAAAAAAGAACTGCAAACAGATGGTGGAGGTGCAGACAAGGAAGAGGATGGACAAGATAGAGAGACAGTGGGAGGGGGTGAGAGAGAAGGAGAGGAATAATACACTGTGGAGAGAATCTAGGAATACGACCTGCCGGAGTTAAAGGAGAGAAGAAAAAAAAATGCTTGCATTGTTGTTTTCATTATCCGGCTGCTGTCATTCTGCAGGCTTTGTATCTGTGAAATGAAAGAGAGGGATGGACGAAAAAAGAGGAGGACGGGGGGAGGAAAGAAAAGAAGGAAGGGGGACAGAGGGAAGGATGGAGAAGAAAGAAGAAGAAGAGGAAGAAGAACGAGACGGGAGGGGGTGAAGCTGTGAAATTAATCTTTTGTGCCTAGCCTTACACAGCCACAGACATGCTCAGACAAAAGCCCGGACCTGGAGAAGCTGCCTGGGTGTGATTGATGAATAAAGTAAAGGTGTCAGAAGTGTATTATGTAAATTAGCCCAGGCAGGGACCATTTCGGCGGCGAATGAAAGAGCGGGACGTATGTGGGTGTGAGGGAGAGAAAGAGTGTGTGTGTTTGTGTGTGTGTGTGTGTGTGTGTGCGCGTGCGCGTCACGGAGGGTGCGAGCGTCCCCGAGCGCCCCAGCCGTGCCATCTTTCATCTCGCAAGACAACTTCGGACAGCAATCTCCGCCACGGCTGCTGGTTTGAATCTGAGAGAGAGGACGGACGGAGGGAGGGAGATGGACAGATGAAACGTGCCTGAATGAGAAAGCCTTAAGAGAGAGAGGGAGAGAGAGAGAGAGAGGAAAAGAAAGACGGGCGGGTGTTTGGAATGAGTGCAGCTCTTCTGATTGACCAGTGTGGGACAATCTCTCATCTTACGTATGCTCTCCCTCCTTCTCTCGCTGTAGTAAATGTATACAGTTACATTTCCTCCCACCACTCTATCTCCCACCGGGGAATACAGTTATTTCAGTCAGAGTCGTAAAGACCTCCATAAAGAGCCTGTCTGTCTGATTCCCAATGACAGTGTACAGGCTCTGGGAGGGCAGATTGAGCTGTTGTGTGGAGAGGTGGGGGTGTGTATCCGCCAATGATGTTATGGACAGAAGCAAGCCGAAAGTCTTTTTGTGGTATGGAGTGCGATTTGCATTAGATATCAAGGTCTGTCATGGGAGAGGAAGCGAGCGAGGGGGGACATAAATTGTAAGAATGGGCATATACATATATATATATATATATATATATATATATATATATATATATTTACACGGACACAAACATCAAAACATATCTGCCACCTCCAGACCCCGACCGGTGTGTTCCAACCTTTGCCGTTAACGCGCCCGGCGTCACTTTTAATAGGCTGACAAAAACAATCTATCACGCGCTCACCTACACAGAGCAATATAAAACAGGTTAAGGGAAATTGATGGCGTCCTCGGCCCTAATTCTTACCATGAGTGGCGTCTCCCCGTGATTGAAACAGACAAAGACGTATAGGGTTACCCCCGCGCCGTGGATGCGCTAATTGCCGGCGCTTGTCGTTCGCCGAAGCATTGTCTCAGAGGCTAACTAGCGCGCTAGCCCCCTCTCCCCCTTCATTGTGTGTTTGTGTTTGCGCGGCGGCCAGACAGGCTGCTGAGAAAGCTGTTTTCATCACGGCAGCGGCGCCCGGTTATTAACGGGTTCATAAGTAAGCCTGGGCCCCAGCTATTTCTCTGCGTTAGTATTTATTAGGAGTCCACAAAGAGAAGCCGCGGCCCGTTCCTATAATGAATGAAAGAACCCCTGTGTAATTGAGCCTTATTAGGCCACAGTCGAAAGAGAGGGAGAGGAAAATAGGACAGCGGGGCTGAGAAGAAAGGGACGTGACGAGAGAGAGAGACTTGCATTGTCAAAACCCGTTCTGCTCCCGTGCCTCCGTTTATTAATTTCGTCACTGAGGCACGAGGCGGAGTAATTTTCAGATCCCTTCCACTACACTGCTTCTCATATTTACAGTGTAAGTATGAATGACAGTCCGAACTGTGCGCCGCGCCATGCACAGTGGTAAACACTGGCAAACACGTCGGGCTGGCGCGCCCGGAGCCACACTTGCATCGTGGATCTCCACGCACTCGCATGCAAACAAACGGCGAGTGAAGAAGTCAGACTGTCCAATGAGATTGAGAGTTCCCGTTTCAGCAGGACTTTAAAGTTGTAGACTTTTGGTTTGTATCTGCAGTGTGTCAACGGTGCGTCCAACTCAAGCAGGTGTTAGTCAAGACCAATTGAGTTTAACTATGAGGGACACCGCTAAACCTGAGTCTGAGCTTCAACCCAAGTGAGTATCCTCAGAAAACAGGGGGTGCTGGGAGATTGTTGATCACAGGTGGCACCATCCCGTTCCACAGCTAAATGCAAACCATGCTGCGTATCTTTTGTGAAGCAGTTTATACTTTGGCAGAGCAGGGTTATGTAAAATTGTATGGTACAACACAACTAATAACTAATATGGTAGCTTCCTCCATTTTGTACATTTCATCAGGCCAGCACTGTCAAGTCTATTTGCAATCGGTCAAAAGCACAAATTCACTTGTCAGAGTTCAAATGTGGAACTGTATGTGAAAAGCGCTGCACGGATTTACATTGCTGCTGATTGTGTCACTTTCTTTGAAAATATTGATTTTGGTCTGAAACGTTCCTGTTGAACCTCTTCACTACACAGACTCGCTCTCGCTCTATAGCAAGGTCACCTGATTTAATTCCCATGGCTTCTAGAGGGCTGAGTCACTTGAACGCAAACAGATGTTGTTATGGCTGAAACGACTGATGCTATCGTTCTTCGTTGGAGAACAGTCTTCCTTTAGCTGCGCGAGACGACGATTGGATCGCGGTCATGCACAGAAGGTCAACTTTTGGTTTAGAAATGTAGCAAATAACCTCCCATTGACCAGGTCCTGGTCAGATTGTCATGTTATCATATGACCCAGTGAACCACACTGTGTGGAAAACAACTCTGGGGTTACAAATAGTGGCTATATACCAACTCGCTGGGATGGTTCAGAGCAAACCATAGGCTGTTCAAACCACATTCGGAGATTTTCCTACAGTTACTTTTTAGATTTACAATGAGTACGTTTTGACTTAAATGTTGTGGGCCCCCACAGAACGGATCAGTCATATGTTTTAATAATAACATTGGCATGGTGGTTCCAACACTGTGGTGTCAGTTTGTGTTTCTGTGTTTCACATTCATGATGTTGGACCGCCTTGGTAGCCGAGTAGTTACAGCGTGTATGCCACATGGCCGCAGAGTCAGCCGCAGCCGACCTTTGTTGCATGTCACACCCCTCTCTCCCTCGTTTCCTGTCTTACTCACTGTCTCTATTAATATAAAAGGCAAATAAAATAAAATAAAAAAATGCATGCAAGATGTTGTGTTAAAATATTGTAGTGGCATATATTGTGTTTCCAAAATGTCAACTTTTGAAGAATTAATAAAACTTGTTTTAACTTACTTTTACTGACTTGTTTTTTTAACGACTAAGTTAACCTTAGTTAAAAACTTTTAACTAAGTTAAAAACTTTTAACTAAGTAATCATTCCATCTGTTCAGTAACACTGAACCTCACTGGCAACCCCTCAATTCAACTCTAATAGACATCTTTACAGCAGACATGTTGGCATGTCATAGCAGGAACTACACAGGTTAATTAATAACATTAATTAATGATAGCTGCATTCCATTTAGCTGTTTTCACCCCAGGGCTCAACTATTAAGCATGCTGACTCAATGACATGGTTTACTGGGACACTTGATGGAAACAGAGCCCTCCTTAGTTTTATCAGTTGCTTTTTCTGCTATGACAGGTCAAAATGGCCACACACCTTTAGTCTGCTGTGTAGAAATTTCAACTGAAGTTCAAATAACAACATCCATGCAACTAACATCAAAAGTTTTTACGTGACAACAGTTTCATGAAATAGTTCCTGGAGGTCACAGCACGGATCACATATTCGTACATCCACAGGTAGAATGGTAATTTTCCTTTTATAAATGTGCTTGGCTGTGACAGTCAGAGGTCAGTGCTGTCCTCAGGCTTACTATTGCTCTCTTTCACCTCTTCACTTTCTACCTCTTTTACATTATCTTTCTTATTTTTTCTTTCTCTATTCTCTGGCCAAAAACCACATGCAAAATGTTAGTTCATGTCATACATGAAAATAAATGATGAATGAATAAGTAACTTTAAAAAATGAACTATACATGACATAATAAACCACGTCTTTAAATGAGTAGGAGTAGAAATATTATTTGAGCTTCTTTGCTTTCCTTGCGAGAGTGATATGAAAAGACCTTTAATTATAGAAATGTGAAAATTACATTTTGTGGTTTTAAAGGAAGTTACATAGTGGAACTATTTCTTGGCTAACAACAACCGGGCTCAGTGACTGCACAGCTTCGAAAAGTCTTGTCACAAGGAGGTTGCCAGATTTTGGTACCATTGTGCCTGTACAGGCACTAAAACCATTACCTGAGCCCACCAACCGTACCTGCTGGCAGCCCACGCTACAGCCAGAGATGCTGCACCGAAGTGCTGGGGTGGATGGATTGTTCATCAAGAAATAGTTCCGGCATGTAACTCCTCTCAAAACCACTAAGTGCCATTATTACATTTCTGTTGTGTATGGGACCAAATTAGTTATTTAATGAGCTTAAGAGGTGTTGGTAGGCATAGCTAACCCACATACTGGCTGCAGCACAGACAAGTGGTATCAATCTTCTCATCCTACTCTTGCAAGAAAGTAAATAAGACATTTCACGAAAATGTCGAATTATTCCTTTAACAGACTGGGGGGACTTTAATTTCTAATGATCCCAATGGAAAAACACGTCAGACTTCACTGTTGTTTTTCATGGCTTCTCCTGTCCAGCATCACTTCACTCCATGCTAATGTGGACCAGGAGTTCCCATTAAATCGCCCATTAAGCGCAGGTTGGGCGTCACTGTGACCTTTTGCCTTTGAATGTGCACGTCTGTTTATGTGTGACTGAACCCGGACACGGGACAGCACCTTGGAGTCTCTCTCTCTTTCTCTCTCTCATTTTCTCTCTTCAGGATCTTCCAAAAGGCTGAGCTGGTCATATTCCCACACCTGGCTATTTTTCAAAGCCAAACAATGTCTTTCTCTTTACACGCACGCACGCACAACACACACTACCTGCACTGTGTTCCTGTATCTGTGCTCACACACACACACACACACACACACACACACACACACACACACACACACATTTTCCCTCTTTTGTTCCTATGGTGCTATGATACACCCCCTGTTTTCCATATCCCTCAGTACATATTCACCTCTTCCTCTTACACACTATATTTTCTTCATCCCTTTGTTTTCCAATGGATTCTTGGAACAGGCAGATATTTTAACTTGCAGAACACATACAGTGTTTGATAAAAAAAAAACCAACAACAAAAAAAAGATCTCCAATCAGTGTTGTCCACCTCTGATGTGATACAGTAAAGGTTTTTACATCAACTCTGAAATCGGTCATACTGGTGTAAAGTACCAGCAATCTTTAATCCAAAAATTCTGTGTTCAGTTTCAAAAGTCACATATGAGTTGAGCCCTATTTGGCTCTTTTTCCACTCTTTCCCCTCCCGCTCTCTGCATGCCTCTTTAATTCCCCCCCCCCATCTCTCTTTTCTTCTGTCTCACTATTTCTCACTCCTTCTCTCTAATTCTCTTTCTCATTTGCCTCCCTGTTTCTTCTTCCACATGCGGGAACTGTCATTATATGTTATGGCGTATCAGTTCCCTGCATGCATATGAGCCTCTCTCTTTCCCTCTGTCCCTTTCATGTTTCCCTGGCAGTCATACATTACGTTGGAGAGACAATACCTCCTCCAGATAATGCCGTAAATGATGGAATTTACATACATATGCTCGCATATGCAACCACAGCCTCTCATATCTGCCGCACTCGACGCAGGCTGGATTTCAGCTTGTGTGTGTGTGTGTGTGTGTGTGTGTGCGCGTGTGTGTGAAGTGGCGCTCCAGTGGGACCATCATTAGAGTGGATCTAGACTAATGACACAGGAAACTGATTCACACTGAGAGAACTTCTGTAAAGCCCACACACACACACACACACACACACACTCACACAGACCCACACTCATACACTGGCACGCAGCCTACTATGTCCCTGCTTTTAAGAGAATAAAAGTAGAATTAGATCTTTCCACTGCAAAATGGTTATGACCAAATAATATACCAATTTAACTGATCAGTAATCCTCTTTATATTAACCCACTAACTATCACAACTGGAAACTTATTCCACATTGACATTACGCACACACAAACACACACACACACACTCACAGAAAGTGTCTCATTAAAAAGCAAGAATTTATATATTTCATATATGAGGATACATGATAATGAATAATTTCCTTTAAAAACAAACTATATGTTACATACCATTACATAATAAAACACACTTTTAAAGGAATACTTCAATATTTTTTCTTTGTAAGAATGAGATGAGAAGGCACTTTTATTATAGAAGTGAAAAAATTCAAAAGTTTTGGAGTGAGTTGGGTGAAGTGACTGAGCTCAGCTTCCTGTCATCACAGTGAGGCTGCCATGGTTGGCACCACCGTTCCTGCACAGAGGCCTGCAGTTTACTAAACCCCATTCCCACTGGCCATTTCTGGTTTATGCTTTTATGTCTTAGATTTTTTAAAATTTTTTGTTTTTGCTTGTCATGTCAGCCATTTTTTTAATGGCGTGACTCTTGTGCTCTTGTGTGATTGAAGTCCACTGAGTCCACTGAGGAAGGCATCACAGGTAGCGTGGCGCATGCAGAAATGGAACTGTCAGGATTAACATTTCAATTGGGAGAAGGGCAAGGTCATGTGTTGTCCACTTCTGCGGTGGACAACACATGACATCGTTCCGCTACTCCACACATACACAGGCTGTGACTTTAAAAAGCACCAGACCTCGCCTCTGTGCTGTTCAGAGGTTACGCTGTGCGTATTTCACTGTATTTCTTAAACCGAGGGAGCTCACCATGAGGAAAACAGTGAACAGATGTTAGTTTTAACAGAAAACGCTCACTTGTGGAACCGCCTTAATCCCCATCTCCCTCAACCGCTGCAGAACACACAACTGAGAGCAGAACCTGTGAATTAGCTCAGAGACTAATTGTGCCGTGTTGTAAACTTCTCCCGTCACGGACTGCAGAGAGTTTGTTTAAAGAAATCTCCACCAGGGTTTGACCACAGTGGGATTACAAAGGCAGCTATACATATATTGTTGCAGATTCTTAGTGTTTAATTCTCAGTATTTTATTCTTTTTAGGTTCACTGTTTCTCTGAGATTGACATGATTTTTTCCCCTCTTTTGCCTCTCGCTGGTGAAATTACACTTGTTTGTTTCTCCTTATTTCAAAGATAAGAGGTGCGTTAGAGAAGTGCAGGAAGGCTTTGCAAGCTCATGTTGGCCCTGTTTTGGCTTTCTTATCATTTAGGAATTATATCATTTCCGTAACATACATAGGCATTCCAACTATCCAACTTTTCCCCCCTTTTTGGCTGCAAAAAAACACTTCAGATAGTATCAAAGTCATGTACCACACTCAAACAACCTCCAAATGACTCGAACAAGCAAAAGAGAAAAAAAACAAGTTGTCAATGAACCTTTTCACAGACTCTTCCCATCTCTCTTTTTCCATTTGACTCTTCTCTTTATTGTTTACTTTTTAATTAATCGCGCCGGTTCATTCTAAACATGTCAGAATAAATACATTTTTCATTCTGGCGATATCGGCCCGCCGCTCTGTTATTAATGCTGCAGAGAATTCAGCCACTGTTTGCAAATAATATCCTCAAATTGAATCATTGTTGCATGAATATATGCAAAATATTCATTTCAGGCGGCGTGAGGGTTGAGTGCTTTTAAATTGGAGAGATCATTCATGGCTTCACCTTTTCAGGCGAGATAAAGTCGTGTGCAGTAACATTACAATGTCAGTGGAGGGGAGGATGGGGGGTGGGGAGGAAGGGGAGGAAGGGATGAAAGAGAGGGATGAGAGGAGGAAAAGGTAGAGATAATGACAAGAGAGAAGCAACGTGAGTCAATAAAAACAACTAAATCCAAAGCAAATGAGAACAGAGAAATGTAAGACAAAGAAATAAGAACAAGGACAGAGAGAAACAAAAGGCGACCGCCTCTCTCAGTCTTGTTCCATCACTTTGTAAGCATCACACAGCAGGGATCAGTGTTTGTGTGTGTGCACTGTTCGGATATTACAGGTTGGTGTTATTAATAAGTCAGGTAAGTGACTAAATTAAAACTAGTAAGGCCTCACAGAGTGCACACCTCCACCGAGGCTGAAAATCATCTATATTTGTAATTTTATTAATAGTTGAATCTGCAAGTGGACCAAAAATGCACAAGTGATGGACAATTATACTTCATGAGAAAACAACAAAAATGCCCAATCTCAGTAAAATCCTTTCAACAATGCTTCTACACCAATTACTAATCACTTGTTCCACGGCTCATGGTCTAATTTTCCACCAGATATGACTGAAATCCGGTTGCAGGTTTTGTGATGTACCCCTAACTGACAGACAAGCACTCAAAGAGACAAACAGCACAAGAGCGAGACATCGGGTATCAGCGAAGGGATATTACATCACAACGATACTGCGTGCTCAGATGACAAAGGTGCGGGCCAGCGGTGGGTGAGGAGGCAGGGCGGGCAGTGTGGGCAAGACATCGCTGCTACCAGTGTATGTGCAAAAAACCTTGCAAAGCTATAGAAATATTTACCCATTTACCACCACGTGTATGCATGAAATTGTGGCTCTCGTACAGCCACCAACATCAGTCCATCAAATGTAACCTGCAGAGAAGATAATTTTAACCCAGCAGCAAAGGATGGGGCTACTTCTACCTGCAGCTCCCACCTGTACTCATATAACAACAGTACTGTAGCTCGTGTGAACAAAGACTGTGTCAGAGAGGTTGTTAGTTTGTGGTTCTGCGTGACTGTCCCAATCTGTGCTGCTTGTTCACACACGGCTGATTTTCAATCTTGCCTTGAACGTGGTGCAGCACTTTGGTCAACACGTGTTATCTGTAAATGTGCTTTATAAACAAAGGGGGCTTGACTTGAAGATGGATATGATACAGTTGGACTGATCACATGCTTATTGCAGAATTTATCAGCACTGCACTGGATATCTGTGGGAGACGTTAGTGTGGACTGTCTCCGATGTGTCACTTAAATTAAATTAGTTTACGCTTGACGACCCTTTGGTTCAGTGGAGTGTTTCACCATCTGCAGTTCTGAATGCTGTTTTAAAATGGTCAGATTTAAAGATATTTCATCAGCAACTTCACTCCAAAAATGTTAATCACTAACTTATAGGCAATGCTATAATTGGGGGGGTAGGGCACATGTCAATTTAACTTTTCAAATCGTATTTTTGTCCCTCCACTAGTACAGTTTCACTTTGATTTACTGTCTGGAGTGTCCTCTCACTGTCCAGCTACCAAAACCCAGAAGAGATGCCTTGATCAGACTGTTCATACGTGCTTTAGAGTCACCTTCAATTATTATTAAATTGTTACTTTGCACTCGCAGCATTTAAGCTTTACGAGCAGAAGCGACTTTTCTTGGCCCTCGGTTTCACCTTTTAGGCAACATACAGGTTCAGCTGCCTCGTTGGTGGAGGGCCATACACAGCCTGAGAAAGAAATGTGCAGGCACTGCCACACCCTCTGCAGGTTTCAGAGTAATACAATTTTTTACAGTTAATGATCTTGTAAAAATGGCGCTAGAATTGAATATCAGTAATAGATAATGTAGTAAAGCAGAGTGCTAGTTACAGTAAAGAGGGAAGTGCAACGTTATCTATCAGAAAGTATCAGGTCGCTATCAAGGAAACCTTATTGTAAGTATGGTTAGTGCATTATTAATAGCTTTTCTATTTTTTGTTATACCATTATTATGAAAAAAAGATTAGTTAATTAAAAATTAGTAATTAAATGCTATTTGCTACACTGATATAAATGTTGGATAATTCACTTCACTGTGCTTCTACACATCTGAAAGCAAACCTACACCCGTGTTTATTTGGTAATGATAAACAAGGATGGAGGTGCGGTCTCATGGCTGAACGGCCGGACCTTAGACGATATATACACAGCCACAATCAAGCTACATCTGTGGCCTCACCTGCCAAGTCTGTATTGTTCCATGTGTCTGTTCAGAGGAACAAAGTATTCATTTACAAAAAACACAGAAACCAGGAGACCGACTGTGACGGCTTCACCAAACCTACCAAACCAAAACAGCCATTTTTTAACCAGTGGACCATCAGATAACCCTGTATACCATTTGCATGTTAAGAGGTTATTCTCCACACTCTTCATTTCCCACCCTGCTGGCTAGCACCATTTAGAAGTTTCTATGTCCTGTATCTAATAGGGGGAAAAAAAACTAATATCCAAAAGCAAATATTATTCTCTTCCCCCACCTCTGCCCCCACTTCTTCTCTCTCATGCAGCTGCAGATTAACAAGTCTAAACGCAGCATAATCACCACCAGAATCAAATTCCTCAGATATGAATGCCAGTGCTGTGCTCCCACCAATATTTTATGGTAATACAATAAAAATGTAAAGTTGAAAATAGCAGTTCCTCTTCTTCTTCTTCTTCCTTTTTTTTTTTTTTGTAATGTAAAAGGTAAGCTGAAGAGTAGCAGAGGGAGGTGTGTTGGGGGGGGTGGTTCATCACATGGCCCGGGCCTCGCCGAGGGATAGGCTGTCGCTAGGAGACAGAGGCAGGGAACGGACCAGTGGCAATGATGTATTAACTGGCGAAGGTGGCTGACAGTAATCTTTGTCACTAGATGCAGTGGCTGTCTAAGTCCTGTCATTTTATGCATCTCATGCAAAACAGATGTACCCGGATACTACAGGCTCAGGGAGGGAGAGAGAGAGCGAGCGAGAGAGATCCAGCCAGGATGGAGGATGGAAGGGGTGGAGGGGAGGGGGTGCGGGAAGAAAAAAAAATCATTATACAGCTAGAGGTTGGAAGGGCTGTCACAAAGAATTTCATTATTTTTCATCCGGTATCGAGAAGGTGGATTGTGCATATTGTAATTTTTTTTTTCCCGCCACCATAAGCCTCTAAATAATTTGGGAAGTTTCCAGGGCAGAAGTTTTCCCTTTTCTCTCCGCTCATTACCCAGAGTTCAGGGCAGAGGTGCTCAATCACCCCGGCTGAAGGAAACGCTTACACATAGAAACACGCCCTGCCGCCGCCGCCACCTCCTTCTCCTCCTCCGCCTCCCTCCTGTCCTCCCCTGCGTTCTCTATCCACACTCCATCCTTTACCACTTCATCTCCCACCCCCCCCCCCCAACCCCCCCGCAACCATTGTCCTTGCCACTCGCTTGGTTCTCCCTTTATTCCTCTGCCTTTCTTCCACTTTCACTTGCTTCCACGCCGCTGTCCCCGTACTCTCCTTTTCTTCGCCTCATCCTTGGTTTTTTCTTTTTTTACTTTTTTCCCCCTCCTCCTCTCCCCATTGCCCTTGGTAACCTCTTTTCATTCTTTCTGGCCCCGTGGCTTCTCATGATAGCTCTATCATCTCTTTCCCTCCGTCATTCGTTCTTCTTCCGCTACCTTTCTCGAGCATCATCACATAGCAATGAGCAAAGACTCAACTACCCACATTGGGTGGCTTTCTTTTTCTTAATCACTATTAAACCTGTTATGATTAAAAGCTCCATATATTGAAATAGATTAAAAAATAAAGATCCCTTCAATCACACACATCATCATATTGTGAAATATCACAGTTATCATCTCACATTCTCCTCCTTTGCATCAGCCTCCAAAACTATCTTTGTTTAGACTCGGTAATTGGTGGCCTTTTTTTCCCAGCATCCCTTTTAAATAGATCTCACAGTGTGATCAACTAATTCACTTATGCATAAAAAAATAAAAACACTTACAAACAGCTATAATAGATATAGTGGAGGAAGGACAGAAGAACATGAGAGTGCAGGTCCTTACAGGTCCTCCTGGTTCCTAGTTACTGAGACCTAACCGTGACCTGCGTTGGACTGGGTCCAGATTTCTGTCTCGCTCTTGCCGCAGGTCTCAGGTCTAAGTACCAATATATCTAACACCAGAGTGGATCCCAGCGGACTCATTATCAGCTCTCATCACGTCAGAATCATGGCAGGATAAACTTGTCTTCTTTGAAGCCGAGTGTGAACTGTGGAGAAACTAACAGATATTGCTACTCCTGACCACAGCGGCAGCTCCTTCATGGCCACCACACTGTGTTGGTGTTCTCTCTCTATCATACTGTCCAATAATCCCAATCTATTTGAATCCAGTCTGCCTCAGGTCTCTTTCAAATCATCTCCCTTTTTCCCTTTTATAAAATTAAGTTATGCATATATGGTTTGGGTTATTTTTTTTTCCGTTGGTCCAGTTTGGATCTGGCCCCTCAATGGCCTGTACTGATGAAACACCCTGCATGATCAGATTTCTTGATTTGTTGTGTGTTTGCTTTAGATGCTAAAGTTGATGTAGTTTCTTGTGCTTCACAATTATTAAGGGCTTTTTTTGTTTTCAAAAGATTGCTGTTACAAAGAGGATAATAGCACATATAAGCATGTATTGATCGATAAGAATTGTCTTTTAATGTGTTCATTTTCATAAATAATTCCTTGTTGAAAGCAATGCAGCTAGCAAAGCACAGCAGAGTGTACAACTGTTTATTTTAAATTAGAGTGGGTACTAAAGCTTTAATCAAAAAGTATAGTAAAAGTGAAGTTGATTCCGTCAAAAAGTTTTGACTATTGTATTTTCACCTTGTGAGGGTGGAAAAGCCTCTGAAACCCCACTGTGAAACACTGAAACCTCTATAAGAGGAATTCTATAAATACGTAGTCATTCAATACAACCATTATGAAATTTAACATACAGCATCATATCGGAGATACACAGTATATACTTGTATTTTTACAGGTAACACCAAAAGTGATACTGTATTGTCTTGACACTCTCACACCGGCTGCATACAGGCCATTTTGACTACTGCGTAAAGTACTCTACTTATATTTTACTCTTTTTCTTCACGCTAAAGCGACAGTGTTGCAGTATCTTAATTGCACATCTATTTGCTGCAGAGAAGCACATCACATATTAACGACAGTGTACATAGTGCATGTAGACAGCAGCAGAAGGACGATATCTTTTTATCTACCTGCAATAAAACTCACCCTCTGTCCAAGCCATGAATAACACTTATACTGCCAGCTCGTTCCTTTACCCAGGAGAGAGAGAGAGGGAACGGATTAAGGAGGAGGAGACAGCGGGGAAATTAAGAAAAAACTGCATGTTTAGATGCAGAAAAGGAGAATAGAGAGAGAATATTCAGTGGAAGGTAAGCAGTTTAGGTAGAACTTTTTTTTAACCTAAACTGTGACTTAAATTTATCATTAATTTCTAGCTGATTGCCATATGACGATGACCCGCAAAAGGTCATGCATACACTGTATGGCCAAAAGTATGTGGACACCTGGACATTATACCCATATGTGATTGTTATAACACCATAAGCATTAAATTGCTGTTTTAACAGCCTCCACTCCTCCTAGTTTTAGGCTTTTCATGGTTCTTCCACAGCAAGCAGGAAAAAGCATTTTTTTACAGAGCTGGCTTTGTGGCATTGTCATTAGAGCTACAGCAATAAGTCGATTGGTCGATAAGTAAATCAACACAACATGATTTCATATATATCGGATTCATCATTTAAGTCATTTTTAAGCCAAACTGTGATTCTCCCAGGTGCTCAAATGTTAACATTTGCTGCTTCTTAAATGATGGTAAGCTGAATAGGGTGAACAAAACAAGACCGTTGATGACGTCACCTTGGGCTCTAGTATATAGTTATAGTTCTATAGACCAAATTATTATTCAACTAATTGAGAAGATAATCAGCAGGTTAATCAATAATCAAATAATAATTGTTAGTTGCAGGCTTATTTGTCATGTTGAAACAGGAAACAGGCTGATCCCTCTACCGGACAAAGAGCAAATTTGGGCTCGAAACATTATCGATCACTTCCCCAAATGCTGACTCAAAGTTGGAAGAACACTATTGTCTTAAATGTCATTGTATGATTTAGCATTCAGATTCCCCTTTATAAGAATTAGTTGTGTCAAATGATCAGAAGTGATTCAAAGCACCTGGGGCCAGGCAGTGTCAATCCAGCATAGGCCTGCTGGTTGATGGTTGCCATGAGGCCTCCTAATAGGATCATCTGGCCATGTGGGTGTCCACATACTTTCGGCCACATAGTATAGTTTATCCACAATTTTTTTTCCGGCTACACCACTGCAGAAGAGAGAGGCAAAGGCAAAGGGGAGTTTAGTAAGAGAGAATAATACATATATAGTAAAGTGAGAAAAACAGAGCAGTAAAGAAAAAGGGAAGAAAAAGCAAAATAATGGAGGAGAAGAGGGAGAGGAAAGGGTCAAAGAATAAAGGGGTGATAGAGAGGAAGAGAGAGAGAGTGGGAGAAAGAGATGTAAGTGGGCTCTGCGGAGGCCCCAGTCGGTGGCAGTCTGTCTCTGATTTCCATTCATTGTTAAGATGGATGAGATCCCAGCCGGACCGAGAGCAGACCGCTGCATTTCTTCTTCTTCTACTCTTTCGCTTTTTTTCTTTCTTTTTTTTTTGTGGATAGGGGGGCATTATTCAAAACAGAGCTTATTTTTGGTGGCCATTATGCATGCACACCTGATCAGCATGTCAGCCTGGCCTCCCCGCATGGCATGATGGAACGGCCCAATTTACCTCTTTCACCTGCCTTGCATAAAGGCACACTGAGCGCACACCGGCAAGCACTCGCTGTACTGTACAACACACACACACACACACACACACACACACACACAGTGGAGTGGAGGTGGGAGGATGGAGTCGAGCGTAAGTGTGCGTGATCATACACTGATGCAGACACACACACACACACACACACACACACTGCTGTTTATTTGCAAAGTGTGTATGAAAGTGTGTACTTATACTCTATACAGCCATCCGAAGTGTAGTATATGACACACACTCACCTACTGTAGATACACACACACACACACACACACACAGATCTCCCACACAGTCTCCAAACTGTGTCAGTTGTTACTGAGTCAAAACTGAATTCATTAGCAAGTCAGGACTCTGTGTATCTCTCGCTCCCTCTCTCTGTATCTGTCTCTTTCTCTCTCTCTCTCTCTTTCTGTATCTATCTTGCTATCTCGCTTTTTATCTGATGCTAAAGCAGATAGGGTTAGTCTTGGCATTAAGAAATAACAACTAAATCAATGAAATCTCATTTAAATGATCAATCATTTGTAATAAATCACCTCATGAATGAGTCACATGGTATTTACTGTATACCTGCATACATTTTGCACATTTGATTCATGGCCTGTATTTAGGTTTATCACCACAGGACATACGTTTCAAGTGAGGCACCATATACTTGCTTGCGTCTATTTGCAGGGTGTATTCAGTGTGGAATGTGGATTTGGTTTGAAGATGTCCCCAGTTTGACCCCTAAGTATTAGTCCGGGATTTGTTATTTCTTCCCAGTATGGGTTTTCTTTTTAATTTGGTCACAATGTGGCTTGGCCAAATTAGCTACAGCTTTCCTGCAGCTTTGCCCAAGCCTGTATTTATGTTCTTACTCATCACATCAACACTGGCAGTCATACAGTAAGAACGTAGACCATCAAAATGTGGATCTCACTGTGAATGTTGTAATCCTTATTTTTCCATAGAAATAAATCTCTTTTTTACTACTGTGTACAATCAGTTGACTGTTCAGAAAACCCCTCCCATTGACAGCGACTGTCCAATCATAGCTTAGCAAACCTAACTAGTCAGGCCTGTTAAGCTTGGGATTTCTTCACAAATGGAGGTGGTGTGCATTAGCTTAGGTCTAGGCTTAGGGTTAGTGAAGGGTCAACTGCCATGACAATACAGTGACTGAACCTATATCAACCAATAACAAGGATTTCAAAGTTTTCTACTTTATATAAGAGTTTCAAGTATAAAACAAACTTTTAATGACAAATTCTTCACAAAAGTCATCATTTTGGTAACTTCAAATGACTGAAGAATGTCAGCCTTTCAAACTGTTATTTCATGTTGAATGGTTAATACAATAATAAAATGTCACTGCTAAGATATTCTTAAAATGACAGCTTCAGCTTAAAATTGCTTTACCTGACAAGCCTGATTTTCCCATCACAAAAATCACTTTATTTTCTACCTACTCTGGTGTAGGTATTAGTCACTGCGATATCATAGAATTTTGATTAAATGATGAGCAGATAACCATAATTACAGAAAAAAAGTTTCCATCACAGGAAGTGTGTTTACCAGGCCTGGTCTGATATTAACTTTCATAATAACTGAGCAGAAAGAACTCAGGTAGCATCACTGGAGAAAGCAATATCAATATTATAAAACACATTTGGGATGCTTTTTTTCAGCTCTATACTTTCTCTGATGTCCTTTACCATATAGTTCTCTGTTATACGTCTGCAAAGCTGTATTCACATCAAATCAGGAGTTGCGACAAAAACGCCAGTCTTCCCATATATATGAATCGGGGTAGTGTGTTTAGCCTGCATCGGTGGGGAAAGTTGAAACAGAATCAACTTTTGGGGAAACGCAACCCGACACTGGCCCATCACATAAGCCGGCGATGAGACCGGAAGATGCCCTCTGGGAGAAGCACCTTGTTTAGCATGTAGCATTGTAGCATTCCGGTTTTTACCGAGCAAATGTGATGATGATGGAAGAGAGACTGATCGCCACCGTGATCCGTGAGTCTTTATAAGGACTTTTCATTTTAACATTTGCTAAAGAAATAATTTAAACTGTCACAACATACCTAGCCCTGTCCATCCTCCATCAACAACTTTACTTTCTTTGTGGCAAAGCTGGTGTATAGTTCATGTCTTCATCGCAAAAATTAGGTTTTTCTTTCTGAAAAATAAGATAATTACCCTCACCAAATGTAGAGAAGGGGTCCACAATTGATCAGTCAGTGTGCTACATTCACAGTAATAGTAGTAAGAGTTAGCCAGGATCACACTTAAATGTGAATATAGTTCACTCTGTTGGAAGTTCCACCCTTTCAGATGAGAGGATCTGTTCCTGTTGAATTATTCAGCTGCAGATTGTGTTGAAGGTGCTCTGAATGTGTTTGCTTATGTGTTAATAATGCATGAATTAACTTAAATAATGGTTTCCAAATGTTCTCCCTTCAGGAAATATTTATGTTAAAAATCCCTTTTTTGTTGCAACAGGTTTCATATTGTAATGAAACTATTTATGGTACAAATTCACTACATCACAAAGAATTTAAAAACTCCGCTTAACTGTCAGCACACAGCCACAAACATATAAGAACATCATTATAAGGCTGAACATGATGTTGCAAAAGATTTTTTCACACATTTGTTTTGTGGTCTGTGAGACAGCATTACTTGTTTTTGTCTGGAAAATGACTATTTTTTGCAATGAACACTATAGACTTTGACCAGTATTAGTATAATGAAGTGGCTGTATAAACTTTACATTGGCAGAGGCAGGTTTTGTGTTAGGTTAGTGAAGTTAGAGGAGGGAAAGTGGGTAAGAAAAATATGGGGGGAAAGTGGCTGCACATGTTAATTACTAAATCAAAAACGTAGACCCCGCTAAGTTACTCTTTAAACAGTAAAACAGGTCACAAACTTCAGAAGAATAAGACACAAATAAAGAGTCTTCACAAGTGAAGCACCAACATGTTGCCTTGAACAGACAGTCCAAACTGTTAGTCACAGGCAGCAAGTTGAGCAGTACATGGAGTGGCCTTTTCGGTGCAGCGCACTCAGTTCTGAAAATAACCAGCTACAATGAGAAGACTAGGCCTTGACAGTGGTGCCGTCACCCTAAAAATGTAAGCGTCCCTCCTAACCTGTGGCACAGTAAAAGGACAGCCTCCCCAGCTTGAATCCAAGTGTGCCAGATACGTGTATTTAGCCCGTGCACAACTCCCTGGTGGCAGTCATGGTAGAAAAAGAAGTGAGGGAGATAAGATTTTATGTAAGGCAATAGGAAGAAGAAACAAAAAGAGAGGGAAAAGGAGGATGCAAGGTGATGAGAGTACAGACAAAGGAAAGTGATGTGGAAAGGAGGAAAGGAACTGGGAGAGGTGAGTAGGAGATGATGAGAAGGCAAAAGGAGAACACATCAGTGGAAGGAGGGGATGAGATGAGAAAGAGGTCAGACGGTGAGGAAGGAGATGGAGGAAAGCAGAGGGGCTGACAAGACGGAGATGAGCGCAAGGGGGAGACGACGATGGAGGGAGGGAGGTGAAGTGAGACGAAGAGAGACGAGAGGGCAGAAACGGAGAGCGGAGGAGAGAGGGACGAGGGAGGTGAAGTAAAGCCCAGCGGAGCCTCCTCCAGATATTTACGGCATCCGGCTCCATCTCAGCCCGGCCAGCTGGGGAGAGCAGGTGGACCAAACAGGTCAGCTCATTAACACACACGCGCGCACACACACACACACACACACACGCTCACCATTGTCCTGTTTTAGCTAATGTTTGAGTGTGACATTACCGTGGCCGTGAGGTTACCGCTCCCCCTCCCCTGTGTGGAAAACAGCTTGACTGTTCCATGCAGGCTGGCCCAGGTGTGTGTGTGTGTGTGTGTGTGTGTGTGTGTGTGTGATTGCGTTACAGGGGTTAAAAAGACATGACCCAAGTACGGGACAGAGAGGAAGGATGATAGTGTGTGTTTGTGTGTGTGTGTCCATTAATCATAGCTGTGCTCCGGGCCAAGCCCTCTGTCCCACCCCTTCACACAGCGGACCACACTCACCTCTCTGCGCAGCACCCCTTCACATCCACACACACACACACACACACACACACACACACACTACAGAGAGAGGGAGAGAGATGCTGTTTGATGCTATGAGGAACCATTTTATAAAAGTAATTTTCAAACATGTACCTTAACTCCAAAGAGAACCCGGCCTTATTTAAAACAGGCTTATTTAAGAGACAGGCCCTTACTACAAATAACAAACTATATCTTTAAGACATTTGACTGTTTTCTGATCTGCTGCTGTTTTCATTTGCTGTTGATGCTGTTTGTTGATGCAAACTTGAATCTTCCTTCATGATTAACTGTCGTCCTCATATATTCTGTATAATGGGAAATGCAGCTCATTGTCCTGTCATTCTAATATCTCTTTTAATGTAAAATATCTCTTTTTAACGCAAATACTATTCTTACTCTATACTATAATTAATTACAGTCCTCTGTTCTACTCTGCTGCTTTGATTCATTCGGTGTGAAGCGACTGTCTGAGTTAAATTCAACACTTCCGACACAGACGGTTCACATTAAAACCCTTCAACAAGCTCAAAAGGCATAATCCCTCCCTCTCCCGGTAGGCTTTTAATGTGAAAAACATCAACCCCGTGTGCTGTGTTTAAATGACAGCAGCTTAACACGGAACAAAAAAGTGAGAAAAACCTGCAAAGTAGAAAATCAGCAAATTGGAGTGAATTAGTCCAATTTGCTACTTTGCAAAATGGTTCTGCACTTTGTTTTAGAGGATTGTGCACTCATTTACAGTTTATTTCTCTGTTGTTCATTCAGCATTGTCCTTGTCAAATAATTTAATGAAACAAGCATAAAATAAACAAAAACAGAATTTCTGTTCAAGATAAATTCTGTTAAAGTGAGAGAGTGGTGAGTATGGCATTGCCAGAGGTGTAGTGCTCTTTGTTTACCACAGCGCACCTATGACACATGTGCATGTGTGAACGCTGCTCTCCCTAGATGAGTCCTTCACTCTCTCTCCCATTCTTTCCTCTTTTCCGAAGCCCCCAGGAAGTGCGCCACACTTTGAAGCCAATTTGACATAGCAGCCAAACAGTGGAATTACGCTTTTCCATTCCATTGTTTCCATTGACTAACATTGAGAAAGAGATGTCTGTGGATAATTCTTTTGAGGTACATAAACTCCCTATTGCAAACACTTTAATAGCCCTTATTTAAATCATTAGGTCCTAATAGTTGTAAAATGTATTAATAGCTGAATCCAGAGTTACTTTATTCTGCCGGTCATGTGAACCAGCCCGAGACCCAGCAGCTGGGAGGCGGGGCTAAAGGAAACGCTAGTGTGCATGCTCTATGGGCCCAACAGAGTGGCAAAATCTGAAACTTCCGCATTCTGAATACCCGGATGCTTGCTTCATGCACCACTGAGCAACTTCCATAGGAATGAACAAGGCCCCGCCTCCAACACTGTAACCAGTTCTCTTTCTTCATCCATGTTTTATACATCCATGTCTCTTCCTCAGTTATACTTAAATTTGATATTCCAACATTTAACAATACAGGACAAGACTGATTTATGTACTGTGGGTCTAGACAAGGCATTAAAGTCATGAAGTTATTTTGATAAGTGATGGCCTATTTCAATGGCAAAAAAAAAATTAAAAAAAATACAAGAATCAACAGAAGAAAGTTCATTTGTAGTTCTAAACGTATTTAGGGTATTGTTTTTACTCTCGTTTTGTCTCTCCCACCATAATTCCTCTCTCCTACAGCATCCATTACAATTATGCAAATTAGGTTATGACGTCATTTAGCGACTTCTAGCGACTTTTAGGACAGCCAATAGCTACTTTCCTTACTGAGGAGTGGGCAGCACTGTCAGTATCTGGTCAGAGGGGGGATGACAGCCATGGATTACCTTGTCCTCCTCATCAATGCTAGGTGGCATTAGTGGAAGCCAACCCGTTAGCCAGCCCGAGGTGGGCGGGGCCTGGTGAGTTTTTATCGTTGTTTAACTACATCATCATAAACCTTTACCTTTTTAGCTGTTCCAGAAAATGAAAGGATGTTTCACTGCCCTTTCATCTTTACTATTTAACGTGAGCTAGCTATACAAGCTGGACTGGAAGAAAAACAGTGAATTCACTGTGCGGGCCAAAGAGGCGAGCCTTGATCCGGTGCTCCCCGCAACACTACACCGATGGGCATGGCTCTGTTTATGTACTGGTGGAACTGGAATGGTTTTATGAAAATGTACATTATACTGAATTTACCAGATCAGCCATCATAATACACATCATTTCACCTCCTATATGTATTGTACCTGGCCTTAAATCATTTGCCGTTATTTGAATATCAATATCACTGAAAATGATGATATAGTCATGATAAAATGTAATCAGTAGCGTGACAATAGTGATGCCGTACATATTTAGCTTTCTAGCAGTTCAGCCTTTTCTCAATTTAAAGCTGTTTGACATGGAAATGATGGCTGGATGTATTCATTTTACTGTGTGCATGTGCTAAAATGCATATTTGTCTAAGCTTTTTATATAATGTTTCTTTATATTTACATGCAGTACATGTTTTATTCCTGCTTTCTAAATGAAAATTTTGCCTTTTATGGATACATTTATGTTCTCTTTACGTAGATGTTGTGGTGTATTGCATATGATTTTCTCAATTTTTCACAAATAATGATAATATTGCATCATGACCTACCCTGTGATTTCTGGCCCCGCTGCCATATATGAGAATAATATGACTTAAATAAGAAAAGAAATATTGTTTTAATCTTAATATTTTATGTATTATAATATATTTAAAAAATATATTTGTATATCCGCGTATCTATTCACAGGTAAGGCTGTGACAGTGTGGCCAAGGGTGTGAATCTGCCCCCCAGCTCACCCACCAACTTACCCCCCCCACCCCCCCCGGGTGACAGCTCGGGTGTCAAAGCCTGGTAATTGGTGGCGGGTAAGGTGTAAACAGGGTGACGGTGGCGAGGCTATAATCGCCCTGCTGGTGTGAGCGGAAAGGAGGAAGAGGTGGAGGAGGAGGAGGATGAAGAGCTCCTGTGACAGGGTGTGAGGCCGTCACACAGTCACCTGCCCAAATTAAAGTGTATGGAAACACACTCACAAACACACACAGCTACATAGTCATGTGCACATGCAAATACACAATTACGGTTACAGAAACACATTAGCTCAACTGCAGGTGTATATCACAAATAGACATTAATATATAAAAATACACACATAATTTGTGTGCATGTATACTTAAAAACACACAAACATCGTCACACACACTCACACAAGTAGCCTACATACAGTCTTACAGATTAAGTACATAAAATGTTTATAAGTGTGTAAAAACACCCACACAGTATGTGGATATGTATATCAAGGGTCCCACACACACACACACACAAGGCCGTGTTGCCATGTCTACCATGTGAACGTGTACGGTGGGACTTTGAGAGGCTGTGACGTCGACAGGAAGTAGCAGCGCTTCTGTGAACCGTCCACTTCCATTTAGATAACACTGGAAAGTGTGTGAGCGACATTTTTCCCACCCAGAGCAGAGATCCTCGGCCGTGCATTAGTGCCAAAACAAATTACCCTCCTGCCCGTCTGGTGCCCTCGGTCCAAACCACACACACACACACACACACACACACACACACACACATACGTATGGAATGAAAACCGCTGCAAGTAACATTTAATGTTGGACAGTCTCTCTCTCACACACGTACACACACACACACGTACACACACAAACACACACACAGCAGCAGTGACTATGACACAGGATGACAGGCAGCAGTAGCCCAGCCTGCCCTCTGTCCCCCCCCCAACCTTCTTCTTCTTCTTCTTCTTCTTCTTCTTCTTCTTCTTATAGCCACTGTAATTCTCCTTTTGCTCTCACTGTCCCTCTACTCCCGTCCTCTCTCGCTGGATTTCCTTTTTTGTCTCTTTATTTAACGACTAAACTTAAGAGCGCTTTTAACAGGAGACCTAGATGAGTGTGTGTTTATATGTGTGTTTTGTGGGAGGTGCAGTTTACGTTGCCCCCTCTGGCACTCCTCACAGGCTTGCAGGCATAAACTGTACCCGACCAATTCACACACTCACACACATTTCAAAGTGCTGCTAAACAAGACAATTAGCAAGAGAGGATTAGAGAATTATATACTCCTCGTCATTTCATTGCCCGTTCACTTTTCCGTTTTTTTAATGTGATGTATTTTGTTTTTTATTAATGCTATCAAATCACTTTACATGTTTAACTCATATTGAATGCTTTTTATTTATTTAGGCAAACTGGTATGAATATATGTTAATTCTAATGCATTCTATAGAAGCCAATCATTTCCTAAAGTGTTTTGTATTGTGTTTTATATTCTACTGCATATCATATCATGTCATGTTCAGGAAGTAAAGTAAGTAGTACAGATGTATTGTCAGCTAAATTTACTGAAAGTTTCAAAAGTGAAATTACCCATTATGGCACCACATTATATATTACATTATTG
Organism: Lateolabrax maculatus; assembly: GCA_031216445.1. Taxonomy (NCBI): domain Eukaryota; kingdom Metazoa; phylum Chordata; class Actinopteri; order Acropomatiformes; family Lateolabracidae; genus Lateolabrax; species Lateolabrax maculatus. Next base: position 21,861,166 of record CM062209.1, on the reverse strand, counting down.
TAATGTTATTTCTGATGCGAAAACATGTAAGCAGCATTTTAATGTTTTAGCTGGTCAAATTGGCAAAAACTATACATACTCTTGGAAAATGTCATATCATATCTTAGAAACTGATCACATGTTTTGTACATAAAATCTCCCAACATATTCACATTACAGCATAAAATCAATGTACTTGAACTGCGTGTGTGACTGTGCTCCACACAGGGTCCTAGGGCCGAGGTAGGGGAGACTGTCCAGCTAATGTTGACATATAGCAATTTTCAAAATACTTTTTGCTGATGTCTAACTATCAGCAAGTTTTACTAATGAATATGATCAGTTCTAATTACCTATAGAAATGATTTTTGTAAAGACCTGCAGACCACATATTGCATACAACTGCGCAGGATCATCGCCACACACCACACAACAATGGAGGAATCTATCACCAATCGAATTAGTGTGGCTAGTAAAATAACTAGTAAGTACAGCTGTAAAATACATGTTGAAGGGTACAAAATCTGCTGTGGAAATGTAATGGAATGTAAGTGTTAAGTAGCATAAAATGGAAATATTCACAACAATATTCACAATAGCCACTTGAGTTCAAGTTAAAATAAGGCAACGTTGACTTTTGGTTTCACACGGGACCCTGACAGCAGTTTCCCGGTATGATATCAAAGGTCACTGCTATATTCTGTTGTATCCTATTATCTAATCATATGCTTCATCTTACCTTACAAACCGTCTTGTGTTGCAAGCTAAAGTTTGTATTAGACTGGATCATTTTTGTATTTCATGTCTAAAATGCATTATATTGTATTGTTTCTCCTTTCAAATATACTGATTACTATACTAACTCTTCATTGTCTACCTGAAATCCAGTCTGTCCATTCTTTACTTGACTTTTAATTCAGTTTCTTATGTCAAACTCTGACTAGATGTGTCACATCCTTCTCCTCTTTCAGCATCCTCCAATCCTCACCTCTCCTGTTTCTTTTCTCTCTCCCTCCCCATCTCATCATCGTTTCCCGAGCTTCTTCCTTTTCCCTCTCACTTTCCTGCTGTCCTTCATTTCCTTCATCACTTATTAAATTCTCCCCAAATTTCTTCTCTTTCTCTAATTTCTCAGCTCTGCTCCTCTTTCTTCTCACTTTCCCAGTTCCTCCTGCTCACATTTGCTCCCATTAGTCTTTCTTCTTCCTGCCCCCCTTCTTCTCTTCTTTCCTCTCCCCCCTCCCTCCTCCTTTCCCTGGCATTTCGTGTCAGGCCACTGCTTATGAACTCTTTGTATCTTGTCCTGTCCTTGCAGAGAGCCATGGTGCTCCTCACTGGGACTGTACAGGGTGACTCTACAGCTAACCCAGATGGACTATCCCTGTTCTGCTAGAGCCTAAAATAACATAGAAGCATGTTCGCATCATGGGAGGAGGCGTCATGTGCCCCCGTAACATCCTCTACTGTATTATTCAACACATCGAGCCCTCCCTCTGTGCAACACTGGTCCCTGACCTTTTCCTTTCAGCCTCTTACAGCCTAACTAAGCTCGGTGATCCACATCAGAGAGATAAAAGGCATTCTTTGAATGATGATTTTACTAGATTTTGTTCTATTGTGTAACAATTATACTAACTGGCGTAAAGTGAGGCACGATATTATAATGCGTATTATTGCCTTATTTCACTATGGTATGGCCATAACCTTAAATACCTGTAAGTTAAGCTCAAATAACTCTGCAGGTGAAAACAGAAATGATCCTGTTGCAACAGCATAAATCAAAGAAAGGTTTGGAACAAAACGGAACTCTGTAATCCTGTATCTGGTAGTTTCATATTCGTCCCTCTTGGACTGAACCTTGTTCTTCTCTCTGTGTGTCTTCCAGCTGTGTTTCCTCCGCTGACTTGGACTATTAATCCAAAAGTTGGATGACCACAGAGTTGAAGAATGAAACACAGGTCATATGTGCAATGAGAAACAACAGTGAGAGAACTTCTTGGATCTGACTGTAATGGAGCAAAGAGCAGGTGCTACTATAGGCTGATACTGTCCAAAAGTAAAGAAGGTAAACAAGCAGTGTCCTCTGTCCTAGTCACACTTTTTTGTCCTTACCATCCCACCGACATGAGCTGCTAGTAGTAGTACTAGAACAGAGAAAGACACATAGCCTCTAGTAAGAAGTAATCAGTTTATCATTTCTGGCTTTGGACATGAAGGACTGGGCAGTTAGGATGAGCAGTGATAGCCAGCATGAATGAACATGCAAAGAAAACAATTCCACTTTCAGAAACTCTAACTTTATCAATGGAGAACTTGAAAAATAAAAATGTTTTAGGTGCTCTCTTGTCTATATGAAGATTTTAAGGATTTACCACTTTGAAAAAACAATAAGTACTTAACTAAAAAAAGTCAGTTGCATAGATGTGACAGAGAGGTGCATAGATAAATGCGTGGCTCCCCTGCCTGTATGAAGTTGTCCCTGACACCCAGAGGCCTCATCATCCACCATGATCCAGACTCTGATGCATCGAGCCGAGCCCGAGCCTCGCGTCAATAAATCCATCCCTCCTCCGACTCCACTTCATTCTTCTTTTTCTCTCACTCTCTTGTGACCGGGGAGGTGAGAGGTGTCCTGAAAAAGAGGAATGAACACAGCGACAGTCTATCACGGCAAGGTCGAACCGTGTCCAAAACTCTGGGACACGCGGGCCGAGGGGGTGTGAGGGATGTGAAGGGCGAGTAAAAAATGGGAAGAGATGAAGAAATAAAGACAAAGAGGCTGAGACTCTGTCAGGATAGATAGATAGGTAGATAGACTGGTAGATAGGTAGATAGAGAAATAGATAGATAGATAGATAGATAGATAGATAGATAGATAGATAGATAGATAGAGTTACGAGGACCGCCACACTGCATCAGCTAATAAGGTCCAACAATGGCTTTTTAGGGGTATATTGTCACATTATATTATACGTTTTTAGTGACATTTATTTAGCCACACTCGCAGTGTAGTACTGTGGGCATCAGTGCTTCTGTCCAGACTGAAATACTGCAACAAATACTAGATGGATTGCCAAGAAATTTTCCAGAAACGTATGAATCCTAATGACGAAGCGTCTCAATATTGTTGTTGATGTCTCAACAATTGTTGGATGGCTTGCGGTGAAATTTTGTACAGATATCCGTAGGGCCCAGGAGATGAATCCTACTGACTTTGTTGATCCCCTGACATTTCTGCTATTGACAACAACAGGGCAAAAGTACCAAATCTGGTACAGAAGTTCATGGCCCCTGCACAATAACACCACGGTAACCTAGTTGACTTTTTAATGTCTCAACAACTATTGGATGGGTTGCAGGAAAAATTGGAAGAGACATTTTTGTTTTCCATAGATTGTGAATTAGCAAGTGTTAGCATTGTAACACGGCATGTTCGTATTGTAACTGTGATCATGTTATAATGCTGACATCAGCGTTTAGCTCAAAGCATCACTGTGCTAAGGCGCCAATTGACGTGCCACTGATGTGCCCAATGTGTGTCGCAATTAAGCCGTGTTCCAGACGCATACAGTGGATAGAGCGAAAAGGATTTTGTTGCCCCGAACACAGCCTCCCTGCAAAGCTTCCTGCCAGACTGCACATGGCCCTCATCAGGCTCCACCAAACAATGACTTGTGTTTAGGCTTAGGTTAGATGATTGAGGTTAGGATGAGAGCCATGTTTGGGTCTGCCAATACAAGTGAAGGAGGTGGAATTAGTACTCTGCCTGAGAGGCATTTGTCAGGGCAAAATGAAATAAAATATCCCCAATGAAGCTTTCAGCGTGAGACAGTTGGATTTCTGTCAACTCAACACATATTCTTATCTGGATTACGACGGCTGGGCAGTAAGAGCAGCCCAGTCAGCATGATTTTAGACAGTAACCCAAAATCCACCTGTGAAACAGAGGGGACAAAGTGGACTTTGAAAAGGGAAGTGAAATTACATGCTTGGCCTTCCACAGCGTGCAGTGGTTCTCTACCTGGAGTCCAGGAGTCCTGGCAGTCCTTGAGGCAGTTCAAGGGATCCTTGAGGGTCGTAAGAGTTCTCTGCAAAATAAGGAGAAGTCTCAATTCATTTGCATTCATGTCACTGCAATGATCCCAATTACTGTGTTTTAAAAAGACTTTTGTAATCAGCGGCTCCCCACACATAATGCAAAACTCTACAGTTCTACCGAATCAGAAATGTTCGGAAGAAAAAAATCAAATGTGGCGTCTGCAGCCTCACTTGTGTTTCTGTGTTTAAATGTGTTTGGGTTTGATTTAAAAACATTTACAAACCACACCGTGTAGTTCATCATCTGCTGCATAAACTGCATCATTCGAATCAAGCACCACACCTCGGAGATAAGAAATGAAGGATGGTGTCTGGACAGACAACACACACACACACACACACACACACACACACTGGGCATAAGGATGGGGGCTTAGCCAACTTCTGCGAGTCGTCCCGACTTAACTTGAGCTCCAGACCGGGTCTTAATATTCCGTCGGAGTGGCGGAGCCATTCTTCTGCACGACCAATCCCATCGTCAAGTCAAATTTGCATTAGCAAATGGGAAAGCAGCGACGGCCTATTTGTTAATCTGATCTTTGTTTACCCAACACTCTTGTAATCCACTTTTAATTAAATAGCCGCCCAAATATGTGCGAGCAGCAGTTTGACTTTGTCTGTGCCCACATAGCCAGACTGAAGCAGACAGAGAGCGACAGAGAGAAAGAAAGAAAGAAAGACAGAAAAAGAAAGAAACTCCCTGCTGAGCCTGCTTGAAGCAGTTTTGCACACAGCACATATCTCCTTTTAATGCAAAGAAACTTAAATTGCACTATGAATTCTTTTTTTTAAAGCACTTCCACGCATACACTGTACCTATACACTATCCATATACAATCCGGATTTCTGCAGGTCACTTCTGGAGATGCAGCTTATCCCATTGTCTGGTCAAATATCTAATTCTAACCTCACAATAGATTTGTATATCCTATCTATCATAAACCACAGGCTGTGTAGTTTGAATAAATCAAATAACACAAGCACACAAAACACACACACACACACACAAGTAAACACACTTTCAAAAACCCTCACTGGCCCTATCACACACCCACCAACCCACACCCCTCCCACACACACATACACACTACACAATATGGCTGCATAATGTCCTTTATCTATTTATAGTTAATGCCATCCTAGGCCTGATAATGCAAGCAGATACCTGGTAGGCAATTACATCTTCCCGATTCCGTCTGCAATAAAAATGCACTGGTAATAGAAAAAAAGGGGTAAATAACACAGCGGCGTGAATGAAGCTGGCCTGGCCTGCACTATACATCCCCAATAAGTCAGCCTGCACTGACACAAGCCGCATTGTCATTCATATGTGCCTCCCCTGCTGTTTTTACATGTAAAGGGAAGGCACTGGCAGATACATTGTGTCTCTACCTGGGTATTAGAGGTGACATCACATTATCCTCATCCCCAAGACATATCTAAATAACTTCCTTCTTGGATATTTGCATGCTTTTCTCTGTGGGGTTTGTATTCATGCTTCCGTATGTGTGAGTTTGAATGACACATAAAGTGTGGTGCCGACTGTGTGAATATGCGTGCATGCTTTTTGTGGTGTAATTCAATACTAAAGAATTGGCAACGTCGGACAAAAGCCACATCGCTTGCTCCAAGGTGTGGATGGGGGGGGGTAAATCCATTCACTGAGATTTATGTACCTGTATGGTTAAGATTTACAAAACCTGGAGGTTGGACAGGAAGAATCCATGTAATATTATTAAGAATGCATGTCTGGAAAACAGAACCTTGTCAATGGGAGAAAACATCCTTGGTTTAAACAAACAGTACAGTCAGTACAAAGTTATTTGCTGGTTATGATTGATACCATGTTTTTAAGGGTTTGAGAATTATGGTGGGTGTTTAGGATTGAGGCTTCATTGTCATTTCAAGTGAGACTTGAGAGAATAACTAGAAGATGACTAGAATGAGAAGTAAAGAACACTTCTAGGCTTTGCATGTTTTTCCCTTTTTAGTACAAACAAAACTCTACTCGTATGTTTTACTTTTCTATTGGTTATTAAACCTGATTGTAATTCATCTTTCTCACTTATATGTTTGTTAAATGCAATTTTTTGTGGTAATCTGTATTGTGTTTGTATCGAAAGCCTGATATATCTTCCTCCTCTGTGTCATTAAAAACACACCAATGAGCCACACTGTTGCACTGGGTGACATGTTCCTTCAGTACCATGAACACACACTGAAGTTTATTTTGACTGGTAAATACCTTACCAATGCTCCACATTTGTATAATTCTGCAGCAGAAAATAGTCCCCCCCCCCCCCAAAAAAAGACTATTTCGCTGTTTGAATGTGTTTGCTAAAATTTACATTGGCCAAAAAGGGAAAAAAACGAATCTACTACTGCTACCACTAACTATATATTTGAGACATTTTTTGAATATTTACAACTTCAGTACGAAACAATGGGTTTGGGGCTGAGAGCCACAAAATAGAGAAGTCTGAAAGTATTGAGAGACAGATTAACACATTGTTGGTGTTGATCTTTTCATGGGAGTTTTGACAATATAAAAATACAGACACTCACAACACTTGCCTTATCCTCTAAGATGGTACAACTGTATGAGCACAAATGACAATGAGATTACCTGATTTAAGAAAACAAATGGATAGAGTGGAGCTGAGTCTATTTCTTCCTTACTTAGTGTGAAGCGCAAGCTAAAATGCTTTGGTCTCCTCGCACACATGTCATGGTGATTGCACTGTTGTTTTAAAGTGTCTCAGTTTTGACTTTGATCTTTATCTGTCGTCGTGGTATAACACCAACCAAAAAACATTGTAAATTACAAAATGAAACCAGACATAGTCACTGTGATTTACTACCAAGCTCAGCAGGTTTTAAATCTCCAAAAGATGATTTTTACATTACAAAAGAAAGGAAACAATGTCTGGATGCTGAAATTTCAAAAATCAACCGCATGACAGCATCAACAAACTGTAAAATATATGCATGATTTGTAGTAAACAAGTTAAAACATGCAAAACCACTGGTATGGTTAGTTTTATATTTGTGAAGCCTTGGTTTGACACCCCAAGCCTGTTGCCACATAAATTCTATTGTGTTGTTGTATTTTGCACGTCTGCAGGCGGCGTAGATTTACCTCGTGCACAGACAGTTCTACGTCCTCCTGTAAGGGCTCTGCCTTTGAAACACCTTCAATTCTCACTGTAAACAGACACTGTTTGTAAGAAGTATTTAGCTCTGTTGGACCATGAATATTCATTGACGGTTCACTTTTCTCATAAAGCTGCAGTCATAAAGGAGGAGCGCGCTCTAATACACCCGCCGTTCCAGGGAGAGAGTATTAAGGAGAGATTTAATAGAGGCGTGAGTATGGACGGACTCATTATCTTTCTATTAGCCCTGCCGCTGCACGCTCTCCGCCAGCAGGGTTATTCCGACTTCTATTAGGTTAGCGGTCAGATACACACACTCACACACACACACACATTTACAAAAAAGACCAGCTAATATAGGCTAATTTAGTAGACAGTACTGCCCAACAGTAACGATTCAGGCAAATGAGTGTCCTCCTTGGGACTTGATTTACGAGGCTGCTAAACCTGTTATTGTGTGTGTGTGTGTTTTGTGTTAAAGGGAGGAGTTGTTAGATATAACTGGACAAAAAGATATCTCGTATATGAAAACACACGCTTCCTCACGGTGCCGATTCTTTGCATTTACCTGGCCCCTGAATATTCATGTATTATTTTTTTCCCAGAGAACTATGACAGATGCCTTATTCTTTATTCTCTGGCTTATTATTTGTACTGTATGTAGCACCCCACCACCCTACTCTGACCCAGGTCAGACTACAGCAATGGGTGGCCACACTCTGTAGTGCAGTATCATCCACCACGCAATCATTAAAAAAGAAGCGTTATAATTTATAACCTATTTAGGATTTTTTGGAGTCCCTTACATAACCATTTACTTATCACTTTGTTTAATTATCCTCATCATTTAGAACTAAGTTTTAATTTTAGTTCTTTAATTCTGACATCGTGGCTACATGTAAAACGTTGTGTAAATGTTTTAATGCACAGTGCTCTTTACTATAAAGTGCAATCAAGTCTTCCATGGAAAGAGGAGCAATGCCCCAATAAAGATACATTACCAAGCACTTAGATCTTTAAGCTTACACAGTAAATTCCCTCTTATAGATCCCGGCTGCAGTTCCATCGCTGCCCTAATTGAATCATAAATACATGTATATGTATATTACCCATTAATAAATAAAGACACCATTTTTTATTAATGAAGTGGAAAATGTGGTATGGTGAGACATCAATCATTTAGCATAGAAACCGTGTGTATTAGTGGGGCGGGTGATACGGTGCAGGGGGATAAAATTAGACCCGTTAAATAGGGAGCGCAGTGTGCATTAGTGTGAGTTTTTACATAAGCAATTATGGAAGCCTTCAATGTTAATTTATGTGTGATCAGTGAACAAGGGGGGGGGGGGGGGGGGGGGTCATGTAAGCTGGTGAAATAAATAGATGGAAATGGGAGAAAAGAGGGGAAAAGGGACAGTGGATTGAGAGATAAAAAGGGAAGTGAGGAGATGGAGAGAGGAGCGGTGCAGGATGGAAGGGATGCATTAGTGAGGAGAGAGACATGTGGGAAGATTGTGTGAACAACAGGCATATTAATGAGGCAATATGAATCACACTGATTACAGCAACAATTAAGGATCGGCCTGTCTTGCAGAAGGAGGGATGAAGAAAGAGGGCAGAGTGAGACAGGAGCTTGTCAGGAGGAGGGCTGTGTGTTTAACTGGACAGAAACCGCTAGGTTATTAAAATCTTATCTCTTGCTGCTCTTCATCCGCTGCTCTACCTGAGCTGAGCTAATCATGCAGGGAGGAGAATTATATAAGTCCTGTAAAATGTTGCCCCTTAGATTTCATGAAAAGTTGTACAACGAGATATAAATACATAAGCGAACATCTCAAACGCACATATAATAACTGTAAGGGAAACAAACTTTTTACTATCATAAATGTGACAGTATGGCATTACTAAAGTTGAAATTGACATGACATTGACAGGAAAGCGTAATTTTTGATAAGTAGGGTAGTCCGCTAGACTTCAACAAAAATACGAGTATGGGTGGGTCAAACACAGGATTTTCACCGGGAGACCAGTGTTTGTTTGACATTGACTTCTTTTTAACTCATGTACGTAACTTAAGTCCCGTAAGTTACGTACTTACAGTAACCCAAACCCTGATCCTTTTGTAAACCTGACCGAGTAGTTTGGTTGCCTAATCCGAACCAAACTGCAACTGTTCCACAAACTCCTTTTCTGGATGTGGAAATGTTTCTGAGCAAGTTTTATTTTTAAAGTCTAACCAGATGTTGGATTTATTACTGCTAATTTGTGGGCAGATCCCTGAACGTTGAAAACGGGTACCCAGTACGATGAAAGGTGACGCCTAGGGGCCCTGACCAAGCTCCCATATTTGACGAGTTGGGAGCATGAATGTGTTGTTTGATTCATCCTCTCCTCGGTCAACTTGAACACTTTCATATTCACAAAAGTGAAGCTACAATAAGAAACCAACACTTATTACACTTATGAATAAGTGGTCAGCACACTTTTGCTGAAGCACCTGTCGATTGGTTACTTAGTTAATGTGGTGATACAGCCACAGAGGGACATTTGGACCAAACACAAGATATCAAACAGCTTTTAAACAGTCCTCAGTTTAATAAAATAAGCAAAAGCAAAGGCGGAAATTATAGGATAGAATAGAATAGAATCATAAATATCCTCTCTTTGAAATCCAACACTTGAGTTTACAATGCAGTGAAAAGAAAACTGTGTTACAGGCAGTTCCGGGCAGCTACACTTTTGTCTTCACTTCAGATGAAGTGCCTTAGCTGCTACAGTTCACTGTGTGTGTGACTCTCGCCTTAATGGAGTTGCTGTTCCATCCCAGTAAAATTAAATGTAATCATAGAAAATGATTAACTAAAAATGGTTCTTCTAATCGGTTGTCATGCTGCAATTCTCATATTATAGCAGCAGCTCCGTCACTTCTCAGCCATTTCAGCCCTTCCAGATGGCGTCCATGTGAAGAAGCAACATTGGTTGCCACTGTGTTCTGGAGCAGGTGTCGTCTGCCGCATGTTAATGCATTTTCACTTTTTTGTCTTTTCTTGCTTTGCTGCTGCCATGCGTTCCCGCTCTGTGGCCTCTTGCTATTCTCCCTAACACAGTTCTCTTTTATTTTAATGTGAAAGGTTTGTTTGTCTGTGTTTCACTGAGTCATGATTGAAGAATATTGCTGCAAGATGACAAGCTGTCACAAAGTGGACATGAGGTGGTTTAGAATCAGAAGAATAGCTCAGTGTCGGGGAGAGGCAGAGGTAACAAGAATGAATGAATGCATAAGGAGATCAAGGCTCCTCTAAATCCGCTGTTCTTCTTTGTAATATGGACAGGAAATGTCATTCTGTGAGTGTCCGTGTGTGTGTGTGTGTGTGTGTGTGTTAGTGTGTGTGACCTGCAAATGTTCCTGAGCTATACGCTGGTCAAGGCCTTTGAGGGGTCAGCTGCAGTCTGGGCCACTCGCTTCCTGTCCTCTCACACACACACACACACACAAACACACACACACACATACAGAGAGAGAGACACACACACACACACACACACACACACACAAAAGGCTAGATAGGAGAAAGTGTATGTGTGGTTGTGAGTGTGTCCGTTTCTCCGTTCATGTGTTTGTACCACAGACTGTGCGCGCATGTGTGAATTTGCCTGCATGTATGTGTTTGTGTGTGTGTGTGTGTGTGTGTGTGTGTGTGTGTTTGTGTAGCCTCTAAGCAGGATGTGTGCAGTAATCTAATTAGGCAGTAACTTGGCTTGCCATGACCTTACTAACCATAGCAAGACCCTGCCTGGCCCCAGATCACACAGAGTCCCCTGTCTGGACCAAACACACACAAACAGGCAGACAGAGAGAGATAGAGGGAATACCAAGATTTACACACACACACACACACACGTATGAAGATGGACAGACAATAAATAATGAGTCATATAGAGAGAATAGTATCAATTACCAGAATTGCACACACCATACCCTTATTGTATTAGGACTATTTACATTAATGTGTTACAAATGTGTTTACTTGTTCGTTGTTCTGCTAACATCTATATCTGTTTTTTGCGCTTCTATTAAAGCAATTTGAACTGTATGATGGGTACACAACGTCTTTTTATAGAAGTATTGTTAAAAGCAGTGCACATTTGCTACATAACTCTAAAGTACGAGTAAAAAGTAACTGAAAAAAAGTGCACTGACTGATATTGTTTGGTGGCCTAGATATGTAGTTCTATTAAAACTTGGTGTCAAGATAGTTAGTCAGTTAATTGAACACTAAAATGCTTACCTCCAAATATCTGCGCTTAGTCTTGTTTGCAAATGTTTTTCGTCCACTGCTGTATGAGATATAGGTCCCGGATGCTTCCCATAGAAAAGGGAAGTGATCACCATTAGTCAAACCAAGCAGTTAGTCCCCCTTCCTTGAAAATGTATCTGGTAAAACTGAAACATACTGTGTCAAAACACCTCCGGTAAAACATAAATCTCACCCCTGCGTGGCTTGTCCAAGTTTGTTTTCGAGTGTGGAACGGGCTCATTGTGGCCGACGGTACAAGAGAAAAGACTTGAGGACTAAGCTTTTGGTTTGGCTTCTTGAAACACGGCCTGAAATGGGGGCTGGCACTGAGCTGACATTCCCAAAATCAAACAGTATTTTCAGTTTGTGTGAAATAACTTCATCTTAATAAACATGGATTATTTAAAAGTTTACCATAAAAAATATGATTAGAGAAGAAAAAATTCATGCTGCATCCCATGAACAATAAATTAGCAAATTTGACATGTTTGACTCCAAAGAGTGAGTTTTCTAATATTGGACTGGCCCACATTGCTTTGCCTTTTATTTTTTATAAAGGCCCTTTAAGGCAGAAATGCTCCGTATGCTTTGCCCAGTTTAAATCTTCTTTTCCTTTTATCTTTTTCCTCTAAGGGTCTGTTTTCATTTGACCGCTATGATAAATGTATACAACAAGGTAAATTAAAAAATTGCTTATTTTTATTTCGTTTTGACAATGTATGGGTGGGGGAGCCTCAGAGATTATTATGATTTGGCCGTGTTACACAGGTGAGAATTCAAGCATCTCGATTTGGTTTTGAAACTGTGCGTATTTGCGTGCGTGTGTGTTCTGTGTGTCTCCAGGGCAGAGGAAGCAAGGGACACAGCTGTCTAAAATCACCACTGGGACAGAGAATAACCTGGGGTCTGACTGGCCGTCACACACACACACACACACACAAACACACACATTGAGCTCATGGAGGAAGTATGTTGTACAGTAGAGCCTTGGGGTCAGAACTCACTGGCCCTAAATTATATTCCTTAACATGACAGAACAGAAGTAGAGTGGAATTATTGTTTCACTTTGGATTTTGCCCGGGTGTTAAGGTGCCCTGTGGCACTCCGCTGCAGTACTTTGCTATGTTCTCTTTACATCAGACACACACACACACACACACGCACACACACCCACACACACACATACACACACATACACACATACACACACATACACACACTGCCAAATACCCACCTCAATAAAACATTTCAAGTTTTGAGCTTAAAAATAATTCAAAACGTTAAAAAAAGAAGAACAGTTGTTCTACTTTAGTTGTTGTGAATCAACGTCCATGCTTTCAACAGTGTATTGGATGTTTTTTTTTACTTTTTCAAAAAGTTATTTTACATTGAAAAAAATCATTGTAATGGATATTAACCCTTGTTTGCATATGTGTCTGCATGCATACAAGCATAACTGCTGTTCATACTACTTAATATACAATATGCTTATATGGGATAATGTGTATGGAAGAGTAGCCAAGTGTATGGTGTCTGTTGTGGAGGCATCATGCATGTCAAATTTTTTCACAAATGCAGTTAGAAGCCGTGCCTTTTGTGTGTTGGTGCTTCTGAATCTGAAAGGTTTATGCTCGTGCTGGACATTGTTAAACTTAACTGATAATGTAGATGGTGCATATAAGGTTATTTATGAGAAATATATACAACAACAAATATAACAGTGAATCTAGCAATGCAAAGGGTTGACCTTTCAAATAGTCTAAAATCTCTCAAAGTCACTGTGTGAATTCATTGGTGTTGTATCTTAGTCTTTATCATTCCAACACTGTAATATAATTACATATTAGTAACTAAATACAAATGTTTTGGTTCTTGACTGGCACTGTATGTTTCTATGTATGGGTGTATGTAAATAAATGTATATTTTTCTGTGTATATATGTGTATATCCATGTGCAACATGTGCATATGTGTATACTAATATACACATTAAATATACATGGATTAAAAGTATAATTCACACACAAATAAAAACAGACGTCAGTGCCTCACTTGTTAACATGGAGGTTTTTTGGTGCACAATAAATAAATTGCTATATTTCCATTCACCCTCTACAGTTTGAAATATGACTGAAGGTGCAACCGAATATGGGTTATTGTTATTGTTTTATTATTTTCCCATTCTCAATGACAAAACACTTTCATCAAACATTAATTGCATGATGATTAAATGAATGATGGAAGAATCAATGAATGTTCAACAAATGAACAACACTGTCTGATTGCCCAAGCTCTGTAGTGCACTGTGGATGTGTATTTTTAATCCAATCCAATCCAAATGTATTTATAAAGCACATTTAAAAACATCAGTTGAAAAATAACAAGGACCATAAAACAACACAATAAAAACACAAAGACCAGTTTAATAGACAAAAGGACAATATAATAATAAAAGCAATTAGACCATAAGAAAAATAAATGTGTTTTAAGACAGGATTGAAAAACAGGCAGTGTAGGGGCCACCCTCACATGCAGAGGCCACTCATCCTAGAGTTTGGGGGCTACAACTGCAAAGGCCCAATCTCCCCTCTGCTTCAACCTTGACCTTGGGACCATAGTTATTTTGTCATCTTTTTTTTAAATGTAGTCTTAGTCTCAGTCCTGTGTCTAATGTCCTTGTGAGTTTTTATCATATTTAGTCAATTTCATCCTGTTTTTTAAGTTAAGTCTGGGCATTTTAGTCTTATCAAAGAAAACTAACCATTTTAGTAAAGTTTTAGTCAATGAAAACTGTTTCTCTTTTTGTCATTAGATTATATTGAACATTTCTGTCAATCTTGTCTCGCCAAAACAGTTCGTAAATTATCTGCTCAGGTGTCAGCTGCATACTGGGCCATTGCTGTACAGTACATACTTGCCCCCCACATTTACCAACACACACAGGGCAGCACAGGAAACATAAATGCTGCATTGAAAAAAAAAAGACTACTCAGGACAACCAGAAGCAACTGGTCAGCGGACCTGAGTGACCTTAATGGGAGGTGTGTGCGTATGTGAACGACAGTTCACAAACCGGAGAAATCCAACTCTTATAATAATAAACTGGTTATTAATTGCTATGTTACTGCACCAATTTTTTTAGTTTTCTTTTTTAGAGTTTCTTACTTGGGTAGTTTTCATTACAGTGTCCTCAAGGCTTATGGCTCCAAATATATTTTTACAGCCATCTGCGCCAGTTGGCTATTCTTAATCGCTGCACTGTGTGTGCATGTGCGCCCATGTCTGTGTGTGTATGTGCAATTTCACCAACCCTACATACTGCAATGGATAAAGAGAGTCATCAGCAACACTTGGCTCAGGCGCTGTGCCTCTGTGGTATACACTGTGATGCCAACATAAATGGCAATGGAGGAGTCTAAATGTCACTCATGCACACACAGACACACACGCAGAGTTTTGAGGGATAAGTCTTGATGCAGTAGCATGGGCTCCTTGGCACAGACTGCTAGCCAGACTGGTATGTGGTCTGGGGTAAGTGGGGAGGCGTTGGCTGGGCTGACACACTACCAGACGTGACATACTGCACTCTATTCTCTCCTCCTTTGACTGTTGTTCAGTGTCTGGGCTGTGTAATCATCTCTGTCCACAGACTGTTTTATAATAATCATAATAAGTGCTTTACATGATGAGTTAAAATGTTAGCAAAAAGTAGAAATTACACCAGAAGGAGAGGAGCCCTTTCCAGATGCTGCAACTCAACATACAGGAGCAATGTGGTCTCATGCTGGCTTGCATGATACATCCCCCCCCCCCAAAAAAAATAAAAGAAAAATAACCTTACAGATTTTCATATCACATCCTACAAACGGCGAGCAATTTGTAGAATGTATTGTGTCTGAGGTGTGAGTTCTAAAAGGACAAATTTCTCTCCACACCTTGGCTACTATTTGGGTCAGATTTGTTTTCTTGAGGTTGGAATTATTTGGTTGAGGTTACGGTGAGAGTTTGTTCAGGTTTATGTAGGTGTTACCTTAAAACTTTTCCTGCTTGACTCCACATATGTTGTGACTGTTCTTCCACCACTATGGTTAAGGTTTGATTAATGTTGGACAGGGGAACTCCACTGCTTTTAGACAGGAAGTTTGAGTTTAGTGGTAATGGGGAGGACTCAGCTTGTGCAAACAGTGGTATAAAGTCGTCTGTGGCTCTCAAGGGAGCTTTCTAAAGCCTGAGACAATAACCTCTGATGATGTCATCCGAGTCATCTTGGCTCGGGCTTCTGACCTTTTTCAACAAAAAGCCTGCGATCGGCAGCCCGACCTGAACAGCCATGTGTCTGGCCGTTTTGTTGTGTGAAGCTTCAGGATCAGTTTGGATTATTTTAAATGTAACTTAATAAAAAAATTATTTTACTTTTTTTTATTTTAAATTAGGAGTGCCAGTTGGGTTGAGTCGGGTCGGGTCTGAGAGACACGGGTACTATCCGGGTTTGGTTCTTGGTTTTAGGTCTGTGTAAAATCTACCTGGAGCCATACTGTGAGTAAAAGTAAGGATATCTTGCCTTCTTCCATTTTATCTGTTCTTTTCTTAATCCGTCTCTTGCATTGCTCCCAACATTATACCTTTTTAAACATATTCAAACTGAATTATCCAAGAATAACACCCTACCCTCATCTCAGGATTCCATTTCCTCAGAAATAATCACCATCCTCTCATACTAAACCAGTAAAGATAGAAAAGTTGACTTTGTAGAAGTACTAAGAGCCATTGGACACCAACAGCAGAGAGAACAGACTCTTGTTTTTTGAAGGGAAGAGATGCTTTGATGGCCAATTTTGGGGGCATAACAGAGAATAAATATAAGATATTATAAATAATCTACTAACACTACCACATGCCCAACACTGAGCCTGCTCCCCTTGGTTGGAACAAAGTGACAGAACCATTCAGGGGGCCAATGACTGTGTGATCTAAAAGAGCTTGTCTATGATGGTCTCCCTTGCTTTCTCTCTGCCCCCACCCTCCTCTCTCAGATGAATTAGTTATATTTGAGGGGTGTAGTGTTTGGCATAAGGGATCCATTGCCCACACCCTGTGATGCATGTGCCAGTTTAGCCATGGTCTTTTTTGCCTCTCCATTCAAGCCCAGCCTGGTGGGCCATGCTGGATGCCAGGCTCAGCCAGCCTGGCCTCACTCCCAGCTTGGCCAATGGATGACAGAGGGCTACCAGGGATGACTGGAGACAGACAGAGAGGGAAAGAGAGGAGCGCTAAAAATGTGCAAAATGAAGAGGAGGCCAGGGTTAGAGCTAAAGAGAGGAGAAGACAGAAAGACAGGATT
Source organism: Lateolabrax maculatus (assembly GCA_031216445.1). Lineage (NCBI taxonomy): Eukaryota > Metazoa > Chordata > Actinopteri > Acropomatiformes > Lateolabracidae > Lateolabrax > Lateolabrax maculatus. The sequence continues at coordinate 21,844,296 of CM062209.1, read as the reverse complement.
GCAAGTAGAATCTTGATCAAATGAAATTCCTTATGTAAAGTGAAATGAATTATAAAATACAAGTACAGAGTAGAAATTGGGAACTGAAAGTGTGGGCAGTACTGTGATGTATTATTCAAGCCTGATCTCAGGGTAAAGCTTGCTCCTAAGTCATGCAGTATATCCAAATGGAGACTGTCCTAATCAGAAAAGTGTCAGCACCATTCATTTGTTTAAATGCCTGAAACAACCTATTGGTGCAGCAAAATGTATTAGAAAGGAGGTGGAGATGGATGGTTGACTGAGTCAGGCACCAAAGACAACAGTCTTTCATGAACCTTAACAAAGTCCTTTTTAGTCATGGCTATAGGGATGGCAACGATGGTCGGTCCAACACTTTGGCCCAGACTGAAACATCTCAACAACTATTGGATGGATTGCCATGGAGTTTTGTACAGACGATCATGGTTTTTGGATAATGAGTCCTACTGATTTTTGTAATTCCCTGACTTTTGCTTTAGCAGCACCATGAGGTTGACATTTGTGGGTTTGAGTGTACTTAATACTTCGGTTTATGACCATTAACCTGCAAAACTAATGACATTCCCATAATCCTCAGCTGTACTTTGTGTTTAGGGCACTAACATGAGTAACATGGTAAACATTATGCCTGCTGAACATCCGGTATCATCATTTTGAGCATGTTAGCATGCTGACATTTGCATTTAGCTCAAAGCACTGCTTGTCTAAGTACAGTCTCACAGAGCCGCTTGCATGGCTGTACACCCTTAGTCTTGTTTTTAACAAATTTACAATCCTTCTTTAACCTTGGAGGAGAAATCCACTGATTGACTGCCTGTTGCTGACCTCTGCTCTGAAAAATGACATAATTCATTGACATAATTATTAGTATTCTAACTTTATAGAAGTGCAAAATAAATCACTGGAGTACTTCAATATCCACATTTAGGCCAAAACCCACCACAATTATCAAGCTGTTATTTACAGGGCTTTTAATTTGATAGCAGGAAGTGAGGTGGCAGGTGATGTTTGAATTGTGGCTTGTGTTTCGAGTAAGTAAAAAGTAGAGTTTTTTTTTTTAAATCCTGTGCTTTTGTAAGGCATTTTGATAGACTAGTCAGGAGTTTACAAGCTGTGTCATCATAGAGACAATTTATGAAATTAAATTTTCTTGGTCCATCAAGTCATGCAATTATTTTTAAATTTTGTTTTAAAGCAGTAGCTACAACATGTATCAGTTTTCCTCTTATATTGTCTTACACTCTACACCAAGACATGCTTTTAGAGCCCTGAGCCGTTTTTGCTGCTATTCAGACCTCTCAAAGTGCAGCCATATGTATACTGCCATTGTTGAGAAATCAGAATTATACAACATAACCAGTCGTGTTGGAGGGCATATTTCAGCATACAGGAGCAGGGAAAGGGGGCTAACATGTTCTGACACCAAAGAAGCAATGGGCTGGAAGCTACCCTACCGACGTCGAGGGCTTTGGACCCTGTGGCACAGGGCACACATTAACGCCAGCTCCTTCAACTTTCACCTCTCGCCTGGCTTGCCATAAGGATCAACGCCACAGCAAGACAGCTGAATTGAACTCTAGCCAAGAATATAAATGTTTTCACATACCAAAACAGAGAACAGGCAATTGAGAATAAGTGACTTGTTTGTGTAAAAGAGTTGGAAGAGTATTTGGGTTTAAAGCAGGAGCTGTAATGAAGGGATTACAAGAGGGGATTCGTGTTTGTTTTTCTGTTTTTGTTTCTCCAAATGGTCAGCATCTGCCAGTCTGGGAAAGCGAAAAAGTTGTTGGAGACTTCTGACCATATTTTCAGAGAGTGGTTCATCCAAGAGTTAGAAAGACAAACAGTGTTAGTGATTAATGAGAGGCGGGAGGGGGCACTGCGACGGAGGAAGAGTCCAAGTTAATTATCGTGCCATAAGTGCTGCTTTCAACTTTACACACAAGTCTACAAATACTGTACGTGTGCCTGCACCGTACTGCACTGTTTATGAGAGTGTGTGCAAGTGTACATAGGCTGTGTCACGTTACTCGCCTGGCAATGGTTAGCACCAGGGCTGGGCCTGCAAAGTACACTGTACAAAATGTCATCCAGTGTCATATCAGTGTTAAAATAATATTTTACAGTTGAATATCTTTCGAAAATGTTGTCATATTTTGACATAAGGCAGAATATTCTGAGACAGATCATTCCCCTCATGTGCATTATAGTGAAATTGTCTGATACCACATTGGCGGATGATAAAAAAAAATAACCCTAACCCTGAAAAGAAAGAGGGAGGCATGTGTACCTCTGCAGTGTAAGTAGGAGGTGTGTGAAAGGAGGAAGCCATGGTTTTGGACAAACTGCACACGGCAGAAAGCCTCCCAGTAGAGCGTAGCTGGGAATCCATCCAGCTCCTCCTCAGCAATGGAAACTGGACTTTAGACAAGGTTGGAACTTAAGAGGGGATAACATGACATTTTGAATGTTAGCGTACCTGTGCAGCACTATGGTCATCAAAAGGCTGCCAAAATTGTTTTTACTCTAAGATGTTTTTATATGCTGTAGTGCACTTGACTGTAAGATGGCATTCTGTGCCAGTACATGGACAATCCACCCTGTCGGCTGAGGGTTAACTGTGAATCTGTTATTGATAGCATGCCAAATGTAGACAGGATGTTGTGTCAATGTATTTCCAATTATGATGCAGTAGGCGTACAGAACCAAATAATACTCTGTTTAACTATAATTAAAATAAAATACTGTATGTATTCAAAACATGCTTTTAAATCGCCATGTTAGCCTTCTATTATCCCACTCAGCCCCAAAAAGATGTTAGATGTCAGATTATAAATGAGTAATGAGCAAAGTGATCACAACCTGAGTCTCTCACAGTCTCCATATTCAAACATCATCACATCACAGAGTGTTTCTACTGGCCGACCGTGTACATCCGCACATGCAGAATTGAACAAAGTGAACTCTGACAAGCTTATTTTTTATTGGCTAAAACTGATGCTATTTACAGAAATCCCTGCTGTGAGCTGAGTGTGAGCCTCGGGCAAAAGTATTCCTCCCCTGTTGAGCGTAGTTGTTAGCTGGCTATCGAGCAAGAATGAAAGCCCATTGTTAGCCTATAGTATGCATTTAGAGCAGTCAAAAAGAACAGAAGGAACACTTGCACATGCAAGAAAACATGCACAATAAAAAAATGTAAAAAAAAATTACGCTTACTAACATTTTTTAAATTCTCTCTTCCTACAATAATTGTGCATGGCAGATACAGTGTGGTTAATGGTTGGGAAAATAAACTACGCTTGAAGATACGGTCAACGAAAACACTGATCGTTTGTCACACGCCCATTATCCATCCTGACCTCCACACTCGCATTATAAAAGGCACACTACTTCCTGCTTTGGCACTAAAACAACTCAAAAGCTGCTTGTATTTTCTTGGTATCTATCAAAATTGATTTAAAACTGACTGCATTAATTATTAACTGTTTCAAAGGGAGACACTACATCAACAATACTTTATATGTTGTCATGCTTTTGCTCTGGCGGGAGTGGAGGAACCTGTGGGAAAACTGACCAGTGTTCCTGTAGACAGTAGTAAATATCCAGTTTTGGTATCAGATCTGAAGACCAAGACCAACATCCTCCATCCACTGCTAGTGATTCATGCTCTCTGTAGATTGAGCTTTCATTTAGAACTGTTAAGACACAAGTTTTGTATTTTGCCTCAAAGTTTGGATTTGTCATGCCGTCCATGCAGGAATGGAGTTCTTGGCCATTCTGACCACAGCGGTTTGTATGGACAAAACCTAGCCTGGGAACCAGACAAATCTGCCAGCTCATGTTTCATTTGCTCTGGCAGATACGTCTGGCCCCTCTCCCATTCAAAGTGACTTCTCTGCCGATTTATCGGACTAACCAATCACAAGCGTTAATCTAGTACGAGGCAGCTTTAATACGATGACTGACAGAGACGAGCACCATTCAGGTATCTTTGTAAATATCCAAGATGGGGCTACTGTGTCTCCTGGCCGACTACAGTGGCAGTATTAAACGGACTGGACTGTACATTTACAAACATACATCATTACATCATTATGTCCTCATTTATACTCTGCCATCCAGTTGTCAATTTTTACTGGAGCTTCTCCCTTTGGCTGTCTACTATTCCCTTCACTCATCTCTTCCCTCCATTTCCCATGTCCTTTTGTTTTTCTCTTTTGTCCTCCTCTTACCTCCCTCAGCATTTCTCCTCCTCCGTCTCCTCGCTTGTTATTCCTTTCTCTGCCCATTTCCCCCACTACGCTCTTACTGATACTTGATCCCACTGACTCTAAATTAGCTTACATACATTTGCAAGAAATTAAGACACTCACAACTGAAATATCTGATCATTCTTGGTTTCAAACCATATTTAAATGCTGAAATACTTCACATGTGACCTCTGTATTACAATGGGAAAAGAGAAAAAGAACCTTGATATGCATTATTTCATGTGGTATCATTCACACCACCACAGCTTTGATACCATTACTTTGAATGGACTCTTAAGGGGGCCCAGCGTCCTCTTAGTGTATGTCTGCGTGCATGCATCCCCATCTTTTTTTAATTCTCCCTTCACTTCATTGAAGATAAATGTCTTGATTTGGCGTGTGTGTGTGTGCTGGAGATGTCCTCAGTACTCAGCAGGGAACCGTTCCATTAAAGTTGGCGCAAGGTTTTCATGGGGCTCTTGTTCACCCTGCGTTCATTTGGCTCTTGATCTCACTGTGCGACGAACACTCGCGCCACATTAAACGAACGGCCCAGGTCCCCACTGCCTACGGAGCATACGGAAATGACTAGGTAAAAAAAAAAAAGAAGTAAAAACACAGACTCCCCAGGCTGCCGCATAAAGCAGACATCAGAGGGGAAACTTTTTTTTTTTTACTTTTTTAACTACGTGGTGTAAAATTAGAGCAATGATAAAAGGAAAATGTTGAGTTTTGTTTAAAGGAGTGTGAGTGTGAGGTATATGGAGAAAATAAGTTTAGTGAGGTGTATGTACTTTATGTGTGTGACTGATATTTAAACTGAAAATGCTGATAACTTGCACACTGAAAAAAGTGTGGTGTGGAGCAAGTTACTTAAACAATATAATTCATTATTTATCATTCACTGAAAAAGTAAACACATCCATCAAGGTTGCAAACATCTTCATAGCCAGCAATACCTGCATGTTGCATCTTCTGTATTGAACATGTGTAGCGCACATGACTTTTTAAGGTTTAGTGTGCAGCCTACAGAGGTATTAACTGACCCTCAACTAGCTAGTTGAGCCACATTGACTGCTTGACAACTTCTTTTTACTTACAACAAGTTACTGGAAGGCGTATTATTCCTTTTCTATTGGAGGCTAGCCCCCCCCCCCCAAGAATTACAAAGAACTGCACTTAAAGTATTGTGTTGATAAGAAAGATGTGTTTGCCGTACTTCTTCCACACCCCTTGGAAATCGAAACTGAACTGAAAGATTCCAGACTACGATGCCAGGCTAAAGTTCAGGCAGATTTTCTGGAAATTCAGTCAAAATCTGTGTTACATTTGAATGGAAACCTGTTGTACTTTTCAGAGCATAATATATACTCTATATTTTCTGCCAACGTCAATATGAATCTGACAGTTTTGTGAGTCAGTCACAGTAAATATATTATCAAGCAAAATCAGTTGCACCACAGTAGGTGGACTGACTCACTTGTGTGTTTGCATGTACGGCTCCGTGTCCTATAAGCCCAATTGATATCAGCTTACGTGTTGTTTTGTCTGCTGCCAGTTCACCTTCCTGTCTTCCCCCTGACAGGTCCCCACCTTCCACCCGGGGCAACATTGTGTTTGAGACTCTGCGGAGGTGGAGGCGGTCAGTTACCGACCTGACGCCATGAGCACCTTGTGCATGTTGGTGTTTGTCGCAAATCGCTTTCATGCGTGTGCAGGTGAAGTGACAGCCATGTCTTTGAGGTGATGTCAGCTCACCTCTGCTGGAATAGATTTGGACGTGCTGAGCTTGTGTATGTGTGAAAACAAACAGGTGTGTTTGTATGTCTCTCAGATGTGCACACCTTTGTTTTTTAAGATCACGTTGTTCTTAACCCAATGCCATTGAGTGTGCTGTGGTAAGAATTACTTATACTTTTGAGCACACACACACATATATATATATATATATGTGTGTGTGTGTTTATGTGTGTATGTATGTGTGCATTTGTGTGCTCAGTCCAGGCTTGTGTGTGTGTGTGTGTGTGTGTGTGTCGTAGGTGTGTTGACACTGCTCCCTGTCAAAGGCGATTTGAGGCCAGTTCAGTCACTGTCAGGGCCGAGGCCAACCGGGTTGTGGGGCGTCTGTGTTTATCAGCTCTGTTAGATCCTGTCATCCACCAGGCTCAGAGCAGAGCACAGGGGACCGATCATCATCTCCTCCAGCAGGTAAAGAACATTGAAGTGACAGGAAAGGACCTCCAACCGCACACACATGCCCATGCACACACACACTTGAAGGAAAAAAAACAACATCCAAACTGTTGGCCGCTCTCAGTGCTGGCTGAATCTTCAGGTGTGGAGGAAAGGAATGTGTGTGTGTGTGTGTGTGTAAGTGGGGTTGGAGACTAATCGCTTCAAAAGCTTAACGTCCAAACATTTTTGTCAAGAACTGGGCTGCTAAATGTAGATACATGATAGGCATTAGTCCTGGGGATTTGCTCTCTGCGATTTTGAAATTGTATCACATACATGACATATGACACATGAGCTGGCAATGGTCCAGTTGCATTGTGGGTAATGTAGGCACCGGGTTTTGACCAGAAAGAAAAATTAGTGGAATATTGAAGATGATCTCTGGTTTTTCTGCATTCCACCGGGAGCTATTGCTATTGCTATTGCAGCAGTTTAATCCACAATACTATTCAGGAGTGTTTATCAAGAAGAATAAATACTGTCAACACTCTGAAAAACTGCCACACTAGTAGGTTAGCTGGCTTTCATTGTCGATGGCAAGAATGAACATGTTTGATCAACCTAGCTCATTAGTTATGCGACAGTACAGAAAAAACATTCATAGCTAAAACATAATTTGTGATATGAATATATCACTCTATACAGGGATAATATGTAAGACGCATAAAGAAAGGGTTCACCATTTAGCTATTAGTATTTGGCAAACTCAATAACCTCCATTCCTTTTATGCGTCAGCATCAATCAGTATCTTCCCATTTATTTTGTCTACAGCGAGAAGCAGAAATATGTCTTGTGCACATACAAGTTGTCTTTTTTTTCATTATGAAAATTTCACCCCACCTATTCTGTGCAGATATTTGTAGGCGGACTAAAATCTGTTACTCAATAATTTACCCAGAAAGCCTACTACACCTTAAGACTTACTGTGTGCCTGTTTGTACTCTGTTAGGCTATTCATTAAAAACCTGGTTGAGTTTAAGTTCAAGCAGCTCTAGATGTTGATTATTTGACAGTTAAGGTTTCTATATCTCCTGGCAATATCACAGAGTTGATAAGTGGAGCTCTGTGCAGCCTTTTCAAGGCTGATCCAGTAGGAAATTACTCAGTAATTTACACCATGTGTATGGCTACATCATTGAAATCCAAGGACCAGATTGCAAATAAGTGTTTCTAATACCTTCTGGAATATCAAAATGCTTTAGCCTCGGTGTCAACCTGTCACACGGGACCTTTTCTGCCTATCTCTATTTCATTCTTTCCTTCATTGCCAAATGAGAACGAATGTGGAACAGGGTTGACTCGTGAAATGTTGATGACAGTTTTTCAGATTAGTCAGACCTGAAACACCCTATAGTTCGAATCAACACCATCAGCCTTTGAAAAAATAATTGGTCAAACCCTGGTAGAGATTAAACAAACTCAGAAACAGCAGAAATTGTAAGACGCTGGCACAATTAGTCTGCGAGCTAATTCACAGGTTCTGCCCAGTTCCATGTGTGGCAGTGGCTGAGGGACCTGGGGATTTAAGCCGTTCCACAAGTGAGTGTTTTCTGTTAAAACAAACATCTGTTCAATGTTTTCTCATCGTGAGTTCACCCACCGGATAAAATTACCCAGGAAAAACATGCCCATCAAAAACTTAGTATTGGCCTTCAAACCTTCACTTCAAAGAATCACTCAAACTTTACTTTTTTGATACTACTATGAATATAATTTAGATTAAGGCACAAAGACAACACAGAAAATAAAATGGGTGAGCAAGAAAAGGAGGGAAATAGACAAAAGGAAAGAGAGAAGGAAGCAGAGATGAAGTAGTGGATTTCTGAATGCAGAGAGATGAAGATGCTGTGGAGCGGAGGTCAGGATAATGACTGTGGACAGGTCCAGAGGAATAGACCGCCAAGCCTAGAGTCCCACCACTAATAGGATTAAGAAGGATGAGATTCCCCCTGGAGGACTGGACACACTCACACCAGAGAGAGATGGAAGGAGCGACATCTCTGCCTCGCCTGGCAACACACCCGCAGGACCGGGTTTAAGTGTGTGCATGTGCATGAGTGTGTGTTCTGCTTCTGGATGGATGGATAGGGAAATAAGGACCAAAATCACCTCACGAGGATAAAATAAGGGGGAAAATCCTCTAAAGTGAATACATTTGGCTGTCTCTAAGATGTTTCTTTACATTTTGGACTTTGGATTTACATTTAAGATTAGCTGAGTTTAGTTCACTGGTTCGTTTTCAGCGTTAGTACCTATTCATCAACGGTGTATGTTAGGCCAGGTTGGCCTTCAGGCTAATTCACCTTGTCGTGCAGAGTCAAATGATAAAATTTAAGTTTTTGCAACCTCTGTGTTGCTTAGCACTCATTCAGGACTGTTTTTTGTACTTTGTATTTTTCAGAGATAACTTGGCTAAGAAAATGTGTGGTCAGCACCTTTTACTTGGATTAAGCGGCTAATAGAAGGACCATGCAGCTTGGCTCTAGAGATTGCAACGTTGGTCCATCGGTACATCACATCACTTTGGTTCAGACTGAACCATCACAAAAAATATCGGCTGGACATTCACAAATGAAAAATATTAAATGGATGTAATACAATACAAGGTGTCTAGAACACAACAGACTTGTTGCTTACTTGTCCATTATTTTTGTACAACAGGACACCTTGTTTAGGATTATCCCTTTTCATAATGCCCAATATGAAAACTAATAGCCTATTAGGAGTGTGTTATTTTTTGAAACCTGTGCTTGTTGGAGTTGATTATTCTTTTAACACCATGCCCACTTTCCATGAATCTAAATGTGAGTATCATTTTTCCATATTTTAGGGTAATACATTTCTTAAACAATCTTTCCCATCTGTTTTATAGAGAAACGTGTTAACAGTTCTTCAGTTTTTCTTTATTTTAAATTTAAAATATAAATGATTTTACTTTATTTTCATACATCCAGTATCCTACCTTCCATTTTCCTCCCATACCTTTTTTCCATTTATTTTTTCCAGTTTTATCAGTGTCTCTGCTCTGTTGGTGTCCTCCTCTCAACCTTTGTTTACACACATAACTTGCTTGCCTCCAACTTACCCGAATTGTGAATATGTGACAACAACCCAATCATGCACGCAAACCTCTTTCTTTTCTCTCCACTTGTTGTTCACCTCCTTAAACCGGAGGGAGGCGAGGAGAAAGAAAGGCCTGTGTGTGATGGCGAGTGATGGTGACACGGAGCGCTGCCTGGGAGCCTCTTCACTGCTCTGTCCACAACATCAGGAGAACCGGAGCATTACATAGCCTGCAACACTTCTCTGTCCCTTCTGAGATACACATGCACACACACTTTTGTCTATTACAACACGTTTTAGTCTTTGACTCTGACTATGTTTATTGTCTGACTGCTAACCTCAAACTATGTGTATAAGTGGATGTGAAAAAAGTACCAAAAATGTCCTGTCAAAGTCAAAGTAACAAGTATCCAATTTACATAAAGCAAAAATTACTAAATTACTTTTTTTCATATAACTAATAACATATTTACACATAAAAACTCATATGCAATGCAAATGGGGCTAAACTGTATTCAAACTACTTTTCTTTTTCTTTTAAATGGAAACAGTGGTCTAATGTTTTCAGTTATGGCCATTTCAGCTATGTTGGTTTTACCACTTTTAAGCACGTGTTAAAATTACAGCTGTTGTAAATGTAGTTTTGTTTTTGCATACTGACTTCCTGGTTAAATTTTGACCCACTGTAATTTCTGCAATTGTATGACCAGAGGGTTTCTCACGTAATGTTTTATAACCAATGTTTCGGGGGCACGCACTTTTAGTTTACCACCAATACAATACAAGATCAGATACTGATTATTTAAGGCATAAAGAAAACATTTGATAACAACATATGGGCTGTATTAAGCAAGACATTTTACACTTGAATATAAGCTTGTCAGCACTCTCTGGTAGGAAAATCTAATATGACACTCATATGACCATACTGTAAGCTAATAGTGATATCTGCAATGTGCTAATAATGGTGTTATCTCCATAGCCAGTTTAGTGGTTGGACTGTGGTTGAAATTAATAATAAAACTTAACACACGATAAACATGCTTCCCAGCTTCTCAGTGCATAGTATCTTTGCTTTTTGCTGTTGAGAAGTTGTGTATGTGTTATGTAAAGCAGTTTGAAAGGTGCTTTACAAACTCGCCATGCTGACTTTATACAGTACACTATAATGGTTCTACAGCTGGATAACATAACATGGGCCACGTTATCAAGGTTATCAAAGCAAACCAAAACAAAAGCACCATGGGTTTAAGGTGACCTAAGTTTGCCTACACCTAGAGACTGCCCAACAACCACCCCTTCACCCGTGATCATCACAACCAGCCAGGGGAGGAAGCCAATGAAAATTTCACCCCACCTATTGTGTGCAGATATTTGTAGGCGGACTAAAATCTGTTACTGAATAATTTTCAGCCAAGATCAGCATTAAACAAGGAGGCCAGACAACACCAGCCCCGGGGTACTTAAGGAGTGCGCTGCACAGCTGGCAGAATTGTTCCAGCACCTCCCCAGCCTCTCCCTGAGGTTGAAGAAGGTACCCCAGCTCTGGAAGACCTCCTGCATTGTTCCGGTGCCCAAGAAGGGACGCCCCAGCACTCCCAGTGACTACAGGCCAGTTGCTCTGATGTCGCACGTCATGAAGAGCTTTGGGAGATTGGTTCCTGCAGCACCTCAAGCCTCTCCTGAGTGACTCCCTGGACCCCCTGTAGTTTGAATACCAGGCAAACATTGTTGCGGATGATGCTATCACCTATATGCTCTAACTGAGCCTACACACATCTGAAGAGGCCACGCAGCACCGGAAGAGTCACATTCTTACACTTCTCCAGTGCCTTTAACACCATCCACCCACTCTGGCTAGCTCGGAAGAGGTGGACCATGGCCTGGTGGCCTGGATTATGGACTACTTGGACTACCTGGGGAGCAACATACCTCCAATTTCCGCTTCAACTCGAGCAGGTGCCACCTATAGAAGTTCTCTGACGCCTCCTCCATTGTCAGATGCATCACTGATGACCACGAGGAGGACCTTTAACCCTAACCTTAACCCAAATTTTAGCCCTAACTCCTAATCCTAAACTAGCCCTAAGTAGAAGTAAGCACCTGCAAAATGTCCTCTCTTGGTCTTTATCCTTGTACCGCCTTTTGGCCCTCACAAAGATAGCAGTACAAGTAGGCACACACATTTAAACACACACATTCCCATGGGTGCCCTGTTTGAACACTCCTCCACCCACCCTCCAGCTCAATACTTAGGGAGCATATGCTGGGTGCTGTGTCTCTCTGTCCTCAGGGGCCTGTGGGACCAAGGCCCCTGCCCGCCTGCCTCGTCTGCCTATTTATGACCAGAGCCAACTGGACAGGGCTGACGGATGGGCCCCTGGAGCTGGGGACAGGCAAGGGAGAGGGGAAGGAGGCGGGGGGGGGGTCGCACTCAGTCCTAGGCAATTAGAAGGAGAGCGCATGTGTGTTTGGAGTGTGTGTCGGGGGGGCAGACATAGTGTGAGTTGGACTTTCCTAATCCATTATCGCCAGGCCTCGCTCCAGGTGGCGTTATGTCGACATGCTGAACGGCGAGGGTGTCGTGATGTGACAGGTTGGGCGTGCACGCGGCGCGTTTCTGCATGCGTGTGTGTTGGGGAGTTGTCCGCGGACGCATCTGATGTGCGGTAATTGCTGCCCTTTCAGTTAACTGTTACAGATTGTCTTGAGAGGGGAAACTCAGTTCAGTCAGCCCACACTTTGTCTATGCAGCTGCCAAACTTAACTTCTTTCTTTAGGGGAGATTCAGACTCGAGAGGGAAATGGTAGTTCAGAGGAAGGAGAAACATTCCTGCTTTGTTTTGGGCGCTTTGACATGTTGTAGCATGCTGTGCAGAATTTATTTTTGACTTGTTTGATTTCCTGCAGTGAACACTTTCGCCGTTGTTTTTCAGTAATCGACACCTTCACACCAGCTATTTAGCTCCATTAAAAGCTGTGTCTTGTGGGGATATTCTCCTCCTCTTAAAGGTGCTATGTGTAGCAATTTTTTATATCAATATATCATTGCCAAATTAATTGTGACTGTTTCATATAATTGGTGTACACAATGGAGACAAGTGGCAGCTGCTAACTCTTCAAAAGTGACGTTTTAATGTTGCAAATCATACACACGTCGGAAGTGGTTTTTCCATAAACCCTTGACCGTTTGACAGAAACTCTACAAACCTTAGCTACGTTTGCAGTGAAGCAATGGCTCTGTTCCTCTAAATACATCTTCCAGTGTTGTGCCATAAAGCGGCTATTCTTTGTACCTCAAGGCAATAGCTGAATCTGAAATACCCCAGACACAGTAAATATGGACAGCAACAGAGCAGCTAACTATTTAGCTTGTTCGGACATGGAATTTTTCTTTGAATGCTGCCAGTTATCTTGATTCCAGAGTCCAGGTCATCCATATCCAGGAGTTTGGTATTGTCAACAGCAGTATAAACTCCCTTGTCCTTGTAAATTAAACCGCATGGATTTAGTTATTGCCTTCTTCTCATAATGGCATGGTTTGTAATACATACAGAAATCAGTGTAAACATCTATTCACCAAAACTGATGTAAATGTGAGTTGTAGTGTATTTAATTATTCAGTTATTCAGTCTATATACCTAATGAGCATTATGTCGCTCAAGGCAAAACATTAACAAGAATGTCAAGAATACTCCATCAAAGATGAATTCATATAGTTTGTTATCATACAGTACTACCACTAAACATGTGGAATTAAACATGTTGATGTATTTTAAGTTGATTGTATTGATTGCATTTAGATGAATGTGTTTTCAGCATCATGTGAAGTGAGTGATGAGCTATGTGTTTTAAATTTGCATGCAGCGTTTTCGCATTAAAATCTCCTCAAAAAAACAAATGACTCGCCTCACCAACGGGAATGGGATGAGTGTGTGTCCAGTCACATCCAGGAAGCGTTTGGTTTCACGTGACGTGCTTTACAGCATGTTTAGTGTTGATTCTAATCATTAGAAAACACAATTTACATAATGTTGCTTATAAAAGTGCCATTTGAGAAAGTGTGTGCTTGTGTGTGTGTGTGTGTGTGCGTGTGTGTGTACCATTTTATAGTTGTGGCCTTGTAAAGGAAGTGTAGTAATTACATGTTTATGTAATTAGGTCAGTAATTCAAAGGAATAAGCTTGTGTGTTTCCCATTAGTAATAAAGTAGCCCTTTGTGGCCTATATCTGTCACAAGGAGGGTTGCTCTTTCATTAGTTAACACACAAATAGACATATCTCTTTACCAGTAGTGCTTAACACACACACATAACACACTTTCTCACACACACACACACACACACACACACACATCTTGCATCTAGGGACACCTGCAGTTATGCAATACACACATTTAGTGATCACACATGAGGGTGCCTGCCCACAACTAAATATATTCTTCAGAATTAACATGGTCACACTTTCTCCCTCCACTGGCAAAAGTAAAACCGCACACATACACAACAAGCAATGCAATATAAACAATACATTTATGTACAAATGCAAGGACGCATACATACAGTTCATTTATCATTCTAAAATAAACACACAAAAGCACAAATGTACACACACCCAGGCCCACATTCACACAAATAATCATACACTTCCACATTGCGCACTTTGCCAACCAAGACTTGCATACACACATTACAAAACACAGAAAATGCTTCCACACACTTCCTATTGCCAGACTCACACATGCCCACAACATGCTCACACTCTCGCCCTCCATCGGCGAACGACGAAACACACACACACTAACACACAGGCACAGCTCCCTCCACTTCTAGGCCTTCAGAAGGTATTTTCTCTCTCTCTCTCCGCCTCATCAGGCCCTGTAGCAGAGGGCAGGCAGTAGCTAATAATAGGTATTGACTGGTTCAACGTGGGATGAGCAAGGTTCAACCATTGGATCTCCAAATGCGCCCGGGGGTCACTCGCACAGCGAACACGTCTCCGCGGACCCGGCTGAAAGAGAAGGCATTTTAAACTTTCATGACTTCTCTGAAATCGCGGCTGTTTCGCCTTTCAGGCCTTAACTCTTTGTACTCAAAGCGCTCGGCCGATCAATATCCGAGAAGGAGAGGAGGGAGAGAGAGAGAGAGAGGGAGAGAGAGAGGAGGGGATGAAATCCAGACGTCTTTATTTCAGTGGCTAAAACTGGTGCACGCAACACACACAGCCCTGGGTTTGTTCGGTCACTGCTGCTGTGAACTGTATGTGCACACTTACTGCTTTGTACACACATGTTCAGTACACACACTTGAACTGTTAAGATGCATCCTGAAAAGCACAAGCACAGAAATGCAAGCAGGAGAAGTATTAAAACCCTTTAAAAGAAGACACAAACTATCAGTTTACAACGGAGGTTAAGTCAGGATTTTTAGACAATAGGTCCTTTTCACAGCAGCCATTTTGACATGTCACTGCAGGATAAACACAGGTGTAATTAATAACATTAATTAATTATGGCCCTGTTCCATTTAGGTGGGCCAGGGCCCTGGTATTGTGCATGCTGGCTCACTGGAATGGCTGTGACACACTAAATAGATCAGGACCAAAAAGTAATTTTATCAATTACACCTGTGTTTACCCTGCTATCACATGTCACAATGGCTGCTGTGAAAAGGGCCTATTGCACATGATTGTCACATGTGGCTACTCCTCAACAAAGGTTGCATAGTCTCGCTTTGAAGTTCAGCCAAAGCCAACAGGAGGCTTCAGCGGTACGAGTTAGACATGGGTATCATCCACAGTTACCACATTTTACAGCAGACACTGTTTCCTTGCTGAGTCACAGCAGAGGGCTAAGTGCTGGCAGTTGCATGTAGTTTTGTTGTTGAACTACAATACTAGCAATAAACCTGCAAACAACTGCCAGAACAAATACAGGAGAAGCAAAAAAGAAGGATAATTCAGACTACCTCATATTAGCTTTGACACAACTTGCATGGACTGTGGATTTGGTCCCCCATTTCTTACAGTACAGTCATATTGCACTATGCTATTATTATTACTGATGCATGAATGTGCAATAATCATTTTAAGGTTGGAACCATTTTAAATGGCACTGATGTTATCTGTTGTAAATGCTGTTGGAAAGTTTAAATTACTGTATAACAATCATATGTTCATCATAGGTCTTTTACTTCTTAATCTGCAAAGTAACTAGTAACTAAAGCTGCTTAATAAATGTCCTGTAAAAAGTATACGTACATTCAAAAAAAGTAAATATAAAAGTATAAATAAAAGTATATTTGTACCATAAAATGAAAAATATTCAAAAATGACCTGAAAATCACTTACAGTACTGGAGTAAAGGTAATCAATCACTAGTATCCCACTACCATAGACTACACACAAAGACACCATAAAAGCAGCAAAAGCATTAAAAAATATATCCACCCTTTCACAGTGTATGAGGACATGCTTTAACAGAACACACGCTGTAAAAAAACAAATACATATACATATAGTACATACACACAGGCATAAAGTGCATATAGTATAATGTAGCCCTCAAGAGTACACATACAGAGTCAAAAGACACAACACACATGCCGTGATAGTGTACAAAATGTTAAAAGGACACACTGTCAGATTTATACAAATGCAGCAGGCAGACAAACAGCAGAAACAGACTGTGAACAAACCAGCAGAGCCCTTGTGATTGGCCTCAGGCTGTAATGGACATGAACAACCTCTGTGTTAACAGCAAAGAGGCCTGTTTTGATTTCTGACACATTTAGTACAGAGAAGGCTTTTTTCTATTTTTAAATGGTTCCCAGTGAGCTGACTCATACTGGTCCTGGAACAGTTTCTTTAGCTTCATCAAATATCAAACTGTAGCAATTTGATGAAATTCAAGACAAATACACACAATGCATGCAGCTGCGTGTGTGTACGTGCTTGTGTGTGTGTGTGTGTACGATGCCTTCAGGTACAGAGAGGTTTCACCACAATGTGACTCCAGCTGCTACAGAGAGGGAAGTTAATACCCAGGGCAGGGGGACACAGGGGAGAGAGTGTGTGTGTGTGTGTGTGTGTGTGTGTGTGGATATGAAGGGTACTACAGCTGCGGCCCCTGCTGATCTACAGAGAGGAGGTGAATGGCACTCGCTCAGAGAGAGAGAAAGAGAGACAGAGAGATCAAAAAGTCACACAGTAGTCCTCTAAAATCAACTATCAAACACCCAAAAACTACAGCTAGTACACTAATATTTTACTACTACTGTATATTAATGGCTTTGGCCAATCGATCCGTGTTTTCTCAGCTGGATGAGCTGTCATTCCCTTTTTCTTTGTTAGTCTTTCTTTATATGGTTTTATACCGCAAATGATGACAGTGATATTAATCTCCATCTTAGTCCTGTATTCAGAAATGAATGAGAAAACCACTGCCCCCTCAATGCTTACCATGTCTGTTCTTTATGGCCGCAAATAATGTTTACTGATCCATTATATCACCACCTTTAAAACAGTAAAACTTCAAGCACCTTAGTTTAGGCATGTTGAATAATTGTATCTTTATTGCTTATTAAGAATTTTTGTTGTCTCCTGTTTTCTTTTAATAAATGGATAAGATGTGATATATATTAAAACATGAGCAGTAATAGGTCTACAGTATTCTGTAAACATTGGTATATATTTCACATTTGCAATGCTTTATACTGGCTGATACTTGAATCAGTAAGCATTTTCGTTATTGAAGCATAACCGTAATACTAATAAAATATTTATGCTATACATTTCATTACATTACATACATTTTGGACTTGTGAAGACCTCTTATCTCTGCATAGATAAGTAGAACTTCACTGCGTCACTGCGGGTGTATTTCATATTTCTCTATACAACCTTTATTGTGTATATGAACAGGAATCACTGTACCAAACATTTACATAGATACCAGATAGATTATACAATCAGAGGACACAAACAAATTGGTAAATTGTTGTATGAAACACCTCAATGAATAATTAGATCAACAAGTCATTTGTTCTTGGTTAGAAAGCAACAAAAAGTAAGTGAGAATTGTTCATGACAAATGGGAATCTTGTTTCATCATACATTATAAGGGTATATTAATTTTTATATATATATATAAATATTAAGAGTAGTGTGGTAAAGAAACATCAAAAGTGATTCCTTTTGAGATATTTAAAATACTGAATGAAGTTGAAGTGGCAGATGAAATACAACTATTCGAAAGATGTTCAAAATATCAGTTACAATGGAAGTACTGGAAGGAATTGAAGTTTCCGCTTAAGTGGAGGAATTGAATGAAATTGAAGCGTCAACTTGTGTATATAAGTCTATATGTAGAAACATCTAAATATGGCATTAAACGATGCCTGCAGTCCATTTTCTGGGGCAAGAGATTATTTCAAAGAAGCCTATTTTTCCTAATTTAATTATTCTGTAGCTTTACTGATGTTTCAGTTTGTTTTACAGCTCAGTGTACCACACACTGTTTTCTTCTACATCAATTTTTCATTCATCAGTTACAGAAATTCTTAGGAAAAACATAATAACCCGAGAACACGTGGCAAAGTAAACAAGACAAATTAAGAACAAGAGAAGAGAATCAGATGAGAAAACAGAGTTTTTGTGATTCGAGCTGGGCGGGCCGGCCAGGCTATGAAAGGCACGGTGTCATGTGTTGTGTGACGGTGGCAGTTGGCTTCACCGTGTGTGTTTGGCATTAGTCTGCCAGGGCACTGCTGTAAATTAGACCCTGCTTGTCTTGGATAGAGTCCATCCAGATACACTACTATTCCCCGCTGCCAGCTCCGCCACAGACAGTAGAACATTTGTCAAAAGTTAGTCAAGGAGAAGAAAAAATGCAGACGGTGAAAAATACTCAGCATCGTGGTAATACAGTAAGAGAAAAATCAAATGCATTGCAGGGGTGGTTTTAATAAGCTGGTGTCTAGTTCTGTCTCAGAGGAGAGTCTGAGAGTGTGGGTAAAAGACAAGAGCGCTGAAAAGAGGAAACAGACTGTGGACAGTGTTTTTTGAATTAGGGAAAACAAAGTGAATGAAGACAAAGCGTGCATTTAGGGGATCAGACTGAAGGTTTTGTGTCTGTTTTTCTGCCTCTTCTATTTCTTCTATAGTTCTGGCCAACGTCACTGTAAAGGACTTGTGTACCATCCTGTAACAAATACATAAGTCTGCATATCCCTGTCTGTGAACTGCAGTATCTATATCTACTATGGAAATTACATTGGTTCAACTTTACTGCACTGAAAGGTTGGATCTAAAGTATGAGCATCCAAAACGCTGGCTAGTGTATATTCCTCATTCTTACAGCCATAAATGATTAGTGTTCACCTGGCTGCTCATATGTTAACTGTGTTATTGTACAATTGGCTGGTGTTGGCAGGTCATTTTAAACTGCACATTTTTACAGTGAATTGTTTGAATCAATACACCAACAAAGACCTAACATCTTTATTTCTGATTATTTCAACATCCAACAACATGTGATGCCAATGCAACTCAGAGCATCAGTGGAGCAACTTTCCTTTATTTCTGTTCAAGCAGCTCCCTCCCTAATGGATGATTTGATGTATTTAGGGCGAGTGAAACACACTGACCTCCACGGCGCACGTCCAGTGGCATTCTTGATTGATTTTTCTGCTGGAAAAAAAACGGTTGACAAAACAGTCTCCACCCAAGGTCCACTTACAATTTTCTGTGTGTCGAGTGTTCGACCGTGTTACGCAGTCTTCATCAGCTCAGTGAGGTTTGCTCAATTGTCATGGAACATGTTCCAACCTCCACAATCCTGACCACTGTTTTACCATGTGATACATTCAGAAGTCAACTGTGTCTGTGCGGTATTCTGTAACTCTACCATCTGCTGCCACTAAGACTTGGAATCTATCAGAAAGTACGGGAATACCAGAAAATGATATTGTGGATATTGTGATTGTTGATTTGTAGGATGGGAACGATGAATATTTCCAAATAAACCCAACTAAAAGAGAAATTCCGAGCTCTAAAGACAGTAACCTCAGAATTTGGTAGTCCTTAACAAATGAGGAACTTGTCAGTTAAATCACCTATTTGGTTGGCTCTTTGGTGGCCTACAGTATAAGTGATAAATGTATGCATTCAAAAATCGTCGTTATTTGCCAAAACATACAAAAGTTTGATTGCTGCAACTAGAATCTAAATTTTTTGTTCAGCACTTCTGACGTCAGATTTTGCAATCTCAAAGGCCGATTTCAGATTTCAGATACATCCCCTCTGTTTTCTGTTCTTCTTTTCTCCGTGCCCCTAACCACTAACCCCCTCCAGACACGCTCTCTTTCGCTCTCGCTCTCTGCCTCAAACACACATATACACAGCGTGGGCGCTGACAGTCCCTTGAACTGTTGACAATAAGTTGATGGGCTAAAGCCTCCAGTAAACATCTCTGGTGCCACCTCTACCCAGATGGAGCTACTTAGAGAACACACACACGCTCTCTCTCTCTCTCTCTCTCTCTCTCTCTCTCTCTCTCTCACACACACACACACACACACACACACACACACACACACGCACACACACTTTCCAGGCCTGAGTTTCATTAGTCAGTGTGTTTATGTCTGCGTTCATGCGGCCTGGCGGAGAAACCTCCCCGTTTCACTGCCCTCTTTAGCTGCCTCTGTCGGGTTTTACCCTGAGCAGAAAGCGCACAGAGTGAGAGAGTGACCACAGTCACCGTTCCCTGTTCGTGTAGGTGTGGGGGTGGGGGTGGGTATTACTAATGTTGTGAGGACATAAATCACATTGTGGTGACTCGCCTTCCTTATGGGGACAAAATGCAAGTCCACATAACGTAAATCATTCAATTTTAGGGTGAAGAGTTCGTTTAAAGTTAGTGTAAGGTTAGGTTTAGGTTTAGGCAAGTACTGGTTATGGTTAGTGTTAGTGTTGTTGGAGATCTAAGCCCAGTCCTGATGAGGCAAAACGGCACTTCTGAGGTCCTAGTTAAGGTCAGGGGTAAGTTGTGAATTGAGGTTAGGTTAAGGTTAGGGTTAGGCTGTCCACAATGAATGAATGGAGTCATCGCAATGTCCTAGCAAGGATAGTTGCGCAAATTTTGTGTGTGTGTGTGTGTGTGCTCTTAAACAACTATCTTTGTGAGAACCAGTGAGTGAGGACATTTTTGGAAAGTGAGGACATTTTGGCCGGTCCTCACTTTCTGAGACACCTTCAACGTGCTGTTTGAGGGTTAAGTAAGACTTGGTTTTAAGGTTCTGCTTAGAAATAAGTTTAGGTTAAGGTTAGGGTAAGAGGCTGGGGAATGCATTATGTCAATGAATGTCCTCACAAAAATAGCTGTATAAACCGTGTTTGTGTGTGTGTGTGTGTGTGTGTGTGTGATTGCACCCAGTCACCTTTGATGTTAAAACACATAGTACATGCTGTTCTCATTTCTGATTCCACCCTTCTTACCGCGCTGACATCGCCGGCCAGCCGCCCCGGGGCAGATGGCACCAGGATCTATGTGTGTGTGTGTGTGTGTGTGTGTTTCAATATAGGGAGGAAACAGTTGACCCACAGGTCACCGGCCCTAGACAGGCTTAATTTTTAACAATTAATCTCCTTCAGCCAGGAGGGGCAGAGTGAGTCTGAAAACTCTTTCACACACTATCTCACACACACAAACACACACAGCGGTGGATGATGACAGGCATCAAACTGCTATGTGTGTGTGTATGTGTGTGTGTGTGTGTGTGGGGGGGGGGGGGGGTATGTTAATCTGAGATGTGAATATGAGGAGATTAGATGGACCCAGGGATTAAAATCTGGCCTTTACCTCAGAGGATCTGTTCCAGCAGGGACAGCCTGATGGACACACAAACGACCACACCCACACACACACACGCACAAACACACACACACGCACACACACACACACACACACACACACACATAACACTCTGAAGGTCCAAAGATAGAGAAATGTTTAGATCAAAGCGCACAAACGAGTAACCAGAGAAAGCACATTATATGTATTTGTAACAGACAAGGAGAGAATGAAAGACAGATGGAAGTGCAGGAATGATGGAAAGAGAAAAAGAAAGAGGATCACACACGGTACACAAACACAGTGTCGGGCATACAGAGTGTAGAGGGTTTTCCTCCCTTTTTAAAAACCTCCTCACTGGGTCGGAAAATTAGCCTTTGTCCCCTGTTTATTGACGACGTGTCACACACACACACAGACACCTCCAAATACACACAAAACACACATACAGTACTCACTCTGCTTGACAAAACCAACTGAAATCACAAACATAATCCCATCATGTGAAACGTTTTTTTTTTTTCTTTCTTTTGTATTGTTAATATTATTGTTATCATTTTATTTTGGAAAGATAGGAAAAAAAGATATTTAGAGATGAAGCCTCTGAGTGGGCTGGCCTTCGTACTTATTATATGATTGACAGTTGAGCTGGCAGGGGCATGGAGGCACAATGTAAACAGCCTTCTGTCTGTCGCTTACAAGCTAGGGACAGGCAGCGTTTTGTTAGCAGTGGCACTGAAGTGTAACAACCACACTATTTAGCATCCAAACAGGCTGATGATGACGATGGCAGTGCACTTTCACCCGTTGGATATTTGTTTGGAAGTTTGCTCAACAAATCAGGGTGCAGCACAAGATGCGCAACATGCCAAAAACTAGACAGCAGTTTTAATTCCATTTTAATTGTAGTTGGCAGCATTTAACTATTTATTGTAATAGTGATAACTCTATTACGCACAAAAAAATAGGTGACAATAGGATCTTCAACATGTACAGAGTGAAAGTGAATTCAATATATAGATTTTTTTCTATAGATATATATAGATATGTATATATATATATATATATATATATATGACAAGTCCAGATGAGGAGTCAGAAGTAGACTGAAAATTAAATATTAAATATTGACATCTGAAGTCATCACAATAGAGAATCAACATGAGTGGGAACAGGACAAAATCTCAGACATATCAGTATCCCAAGAATGCCAAACTTAAATACTAAAACAACAATTGTAAATAAATACATAAATAATAAATAATAATAATGATAATAATAAGAATTAACAAAATCCCCTAAAAATACTACAAATAGAATAATATATATATAATATAATATAATATAAATCGAAATTTTACAAAATAAATGAAAAAGACAACTTCTACCATAAAAAGGCAGGGGCGTGACTTTGATTTAGTAAATGCTTAGAATATCGCAATAATGTGATAATGTGTGCCCGTTTTTTGCTTGGTGTGTGCGTGCATGTGTGTGTGTGTGTGTGTGTGTCCACTCAGTGTCGTGTTGGGCTACGTGAGGAGACAGGGAGCATGTTGGAGCTGACAAGGCCTGTAGGGTCAACATCAAGCCAAATCAACTGCACTGGGGATCAACCACTGCTCCGGCTCTGTCAAATTAGGGCACTGCGCCAACACACACAAACACACACACACACGGACACATGGACATGCACACAAACAGCTGTCAGGCACACACACACACTCGTGACTGCCCACTGCCCCGGAAACATCAGAGCACATCTCTGCCCCGAGGTGAGAATTGCAGTTTGTGTTTATGTGTGTGTTTTTGTGTGTGTGTAGGTGTGTGTGTGTGTGTGTGTGTGTAGTGTGGATGTGTGTGGATAGTCACAGGGTCTGTGTGGTGATTGCTGGAACATACTGGCTGAGCAGCATGAGATTTGTGCATGTGTGTGTGTGTGTGTGGGTGTGTGTGTGTGTGTAAGTGCGGACATATTTTTGTGGAATTTAGACGTTTAGCGATGTCTGGACTAGAGTGACTCAGTCCTTTACTATATGTGTGTGTGTGTGTGTGTCTGCAAGAATATAAAATGGAAGAGCCACAGCTGCATATGCGTGTGTGTGTGTGCTGTATATCAAAATATTGTTCAGGTGTGTGTGTGTGTCTTTTACTTGTGTGGTTATATCTATGTCTTTGTGTGTGATATATGTGTTTGCACATCTTTATAAATGTGTGAATGTGTATGCGTGTGTGTGTGTGTGTGTGTGTGTGTGTGTTACGCCCCAGGGGTGTCATCAGCGGGGCAGTTAATGGGCATCTGTGCGTGGTCCAGTGGAAGCCAGCCGGCTAACTGGGCTAACTGGGCCACCTCTGCCAGCCACTGCCAGCTGTGCCACTGAATGCCCGTTCTGCACTTTATCAGCATCATCATTATTTCAGCTTCACACACTCTGCCCAGACCGGCCACCATCATCACTCCACCCCCACCCATCCATCTCTGTCCCGTCTCCCTCCGCAATACACGAGCATGTGGAAGCTTTTTCTAGACTTTTGAGGACCAAATGACGTCATGATGAAAAACCGATGCCAACAGCTATGGTTGGCAGTGTTGGACAGCCTGACCCTCACTTGGTCACCTTTACACCACCTGCTTATACAGTATATTCGTGGGTGGCTTAGGAGATCCCTTCATTGACAGTTCCTGCAATCACAATTTAATAGTCAGTCAGCTTTTCCATTCCTGTGTCTAAATTCCCACAGACACTGTGGTTGGTATGCTCTGCTTTCACACCCCAAATCTCTGCTGGTACACCCTAAAGACGGGACCAACCTGAGAGGAAGATGAGCTGCAACTGCTGCAGGCAACAATATATCGGTGAAACAGCAAAGACCCTGGATAAGAGACAAGAGAGAATGAACACCAGACCAAAACCAGTCACAGCAGCGACTGGGAAGGGGTCAAAGGTCATCGACCAGAAGACAGTGTATAACTATAGAACTATACTGTAGAAGAAATATCTAGGAGGACCGTCACATCTGATGCCAGTGACAATCACAATCAGTTACATTCTCCACCTCATATGCTGCCACCTGTTATCACGTGACCAAATTTCCATACAATGACAACTAAGCCATTTCCATGACAACTCTAAACTCCATCCATTGATGTAGACCATGAGATGTGGTTGAAACTTTCCCAAAAAGCTAGCAAGTGGAACTTTGGTTAATTTCTTATTCAAACTAATGTCTCCAAGGTCAAGATACTTAATAATCCGATGGACAGATGGACAGGCATGAAATCTTCAGAGGACACTCATGCTTCCAAAGGGATATAAGTAGATTTTATGGACCACATGACTTTACCATGACAATTTGCATTTTAAGCTTCAATGGTTCCAATGAACATTGCAGCCTCGAGGCGTCCATGCAGAATTTAAGTCCTGTTCACTTGTTTGCAGTATTCCTAAACCAAAATCATTCACACATTTATGGTAGATCACTGACTTCCTGATGAGGCTTTTGCACTCGCCATGATGTGTGACAGTAGTCCACAATACAAACGAAAAGTAAAGCTGACTTCACAACTTCACAAGTGGGGAAAAAGGGAGTGGAAGGCCTCGCAAGCATAGAAATCACATAGTGTGTGTACATATGTTAGTTCGTCGTCAAAATCTGGTGGCTACATTACCCACAACACAACACAACCGCTGACTGTTCGGTCAGAGATTTGGGTGTGTTATGTTGGTAGCAGCTAATGTAGCCCGGAGCCTCAGGCAGAGATGAGGAGCGGGTCACAGAGTTCTGGTGAGGTCACTTTCTAACTCCACACCATTCATTTTCAGACCTCAGATCCATCTCCTTTTATTCATTCATCTCAGATGAGATTGAAGTATTTTGAAATTAAACAACATCTTAAAGAAATACCAACACACAGTGCAAAGGGCAGCACAGACTGCCTCTGCTTTAGATAACTGCAAGAGAATTACAAACTCTTTTCACATTTGTATAAGTTGCAGCTGATTTGCCTAAGGGGTGGCTGGATCATGGGCGGGTGATGACATGTTTTCTGTTGCCTTGTTTTGGAATTAAGGCATATCCCTCCGGGTGTTCAAATATTGAACCACATGCCATAAAAACTTTATACCCCATCACATAAATGCCAAATTGATGTTTTGCTTTTCATATTCTGAATTCTCAAACATATACAACTGTCTGGGGAAGAAATTAGATGCAATACATTTCATACACAACATCATATAATTATCATTTGTCCTTACTCTATATTTCACATTTAAATTTTGCCTCCATCATTATTGACTTTGACATTGACTCCTATACTATGCTGTGTATAGTCTTGTACATGTAGATGTCTTTGGGGCGTGTGTGTTACTTTAAGCTATTCTGTGTGTTCATGAATTTGCTAATTGGTCTGCATCAGGGCAACTCAAACTTTCTTTTAAATCAAGGAACACATGAATTCTACATGTGGTCAAAGCTCACAGAACAACGCCTTCAAAATGCACCAAAATAAATAAAGTTTAAGAAAAGCTTAAATTCAGACACAACGTTGAAAAGATAATCTCACAACTGACCCGGTCTCGCTGCCTGTCAAGTAGATTTCAGTACCCAGAGAAGCACCATATAAAACATTATTTATCTT
The DNA here is from genome assembly GCA_031216445.1 of Lateolabrax maculatus. NCBI lineage: Eukaryota > Metazoa > Chordata > Actinopteri > Acropomatiformes > Lateolabracidae > Lateolabrax > Lateolabrax maculatus. The sequence goes on along the minus strand of CM062209.1, from coordinate 21,818,236 downwards.
CTTTTTCTTTTTCTCCTTCTTCTTCTTGCAGTATGCAGGTTCAGTGCTGTCTTCATCAGTTTTTCTGTTCTGTTCAAACAGAAAGACAACATCTTGCTGCTCGCACTAGCAATAGCATCACTGACTGACAGCAGCCAACTCTCCATCCAATTTTTTAAAGCAAATTTTGATCAAATGTCCAGAAATTGTTTATGGTCACACCACATTTTCCACCTCAGCCAAGCGTAAAAGCATTGTCCACTGTTTTTTTTTTTTTTAATGCATAAATTGAAAATGTGCATAAAAATAAGTGGATGTAATGTGCTTACCGACTAGACGTTGTCATAGTAATGATATTGTGCTTCTCGTGATTGGACATCAGTGAATGCACACACATACTGTCCATGTGTGCACTCACTAATAAGTAAGCATGTGCACACTTTCATTTACATTTGCAATGGAAATATATCCCTATTGTAATAGGAGGAAACATTTGAATTACACTCAAATGGTCAAAACCATATAATGATGCAGTATATCCAAGTATATAAACAGAAAATTAGTAATATCCTCTGAGTACTTTTTATCAAGCTATAGTTATGAAGTCAGTCTGACTAGGTGTGCAGGACAATTGAATATCCTACTCAAAGACACTTCAACTGGGCTCTTGGGAATCAAACCTTCCACCTCTCAGGGTAATAGGATGGTCTCATTAAGCCATCAGGCCACCCTGCTGCCTACAGTATGTGTGTGTGTCACTGTGTATAGAGTGGTGTGGCAGCCAGGGCCTCATGACAGATCAGGGCATTCAGGCCAGTGACATTCCTCCAGAGCCCCAGATGCATCATGGGCCAGCGGTGTGAAAAATGCTGGTCGGCCTGATCCGCTCAGCCGCAGATGAATGGAGCGCTCGGTGCACTCACCCATAGATGAATGGAGCGATCTGTCTTGTCAGCGGAGGTCGACCGAGAGGTTACAGTATCCAGCATATACCTGTGTGTGTGTGTGTGTGTGTGTATGTCTGTGTGTCTGTGTGTCCGTGTGTTTGCTGACTCCGGAAACTGGCTACAGTACACCACACACACACAAAGTGAGAAACAAAGGCAAACACAGATGATCACAAGTGAAGTGTGCACATACACAGTGCAAACACAAAAACATGTTTCTCTTATTATAGCCTATTTGGATATAGCCTCATCTCCTGAACCCAAACTCTATCTATACATGCGACTACCCATCATCATAACACATTGCTGAACTTTAGCCTCATATCCATCCATATCTTGTGCTGGGAAGCGGCAGTATTAGGTGGAATAAAAGAAACAAGTCTAAAGGCATGGTAAACCAGAAAGCGGTGCAGCGATTTAATTTGTGTGTCTTTGTGAAAGCATTAGTATTATTGCTATTAGTCTACAGTGCAAATTCACAGTTCAGAGTTCACCAAAGTAGAACTTGACGGATTAAATTTTTTTTTTTATGAATCCACTAATCGCTTCCGTTTTAAATGCTGGTGTGACTACACACACTTAAAAGCACAGGACCTCTGTGCTTACTGTCTGACCAGCAGTTAAAAACCCAAACACATTCATTCAATTTTCTGTTGATCAAACAAATCAATTAATCAACTGATTGTTTCAGCAAAACCAACAGTAATGAGACAGCAACTCTGATAAAGACCTTGAGTTGTGATAGAAAGCCCTGGAAATTGCTAGTAAATGAACCTTGAGTTCAGTTTTGTCTTCCCAAGGTCAAGAATGAACTTTCTTGCTCAAGTCAGTTGTTGTATTCCAACAAGTGAGTGCACATGACCGGCGAATGCATGAAACAGTCGACTACATCTGTTGCCATGGTTATGATTGGCCCTAGCAGGCAATCAGAGTCATTATAGGGGTGTTTATTCGTAGATTGGATGGGATTTCATCAACACATTTGTCACACCTATGTTCAGTAGGTGGAAATAAAGAGCTCATGCTGACAGCTAGGTGAACACACCTATACTCAAGCTGTGCCACTCTAGGGGGCGACTGTTAAAACATACCTGAAATGCATGCTGGTACCGGCACAAGTGACTACAGTGTTAGTGGACAATAACCCACCAGCACGGACGGGATTTCTGGATAATAAGTGGTGAAATTTTCCTTTAAAATCCAATTTCTGACAGCCAACCTACCATAGACTCTGATCTTAATCTTAACGCAAAATCCCTAAACTTAAATTCATCTCGTGGCCTCACTTTGGGGGATTTTTGTCATATCACTACAATTGTGAGGACATTAAGACGTATAAACATGCACACACACAGACACACACACACACACACACTCACACTGGGCCCCCATCAAACACTGCCCTGGCGTCCCTGAGTTTGACACACACACACACGCACACAGACACACACACAAACAGCCAGCCCATCTCCTCAGCCATCAGCCCAGAGCTCCGGCGCCCCGAGCAGTGGCTCTGACACGTCTATATGTTTTTCCACCTGACCTTTTGCCGTCCTTTCTGCCACAGCCCGTAAACCATAAGCTGATATATGAAGGCAATTTTTAGCGGTGCCACTTGTATCTGAGTGATTGCGTACGCTTTACATTTGGGGCGCCTGCCACCTTGCCACCCCCCTCCTCCCGATCTCTCTATTTGGATAGCGGTCGGTGTGGGGTGGCGGGTGCAGAGAAAAGGGAGGGGGACGGAGAGGATGAAAGGATGGGTGGATGTGATGCCAAACACACACATCTATCTACTCCCAGGGCAAGGAGTCGTCTGTGTGATAGCCCTTCACTGAGCCAGGCAGAACTTAAGAAGCTTTATGAACAGACAGGTCTGACTGCAGCTATGTTGCCAGAACATTTTCCAAACATCTGTGCCTTATAGAATACATTTTTATTGCAATTTTAGTTGAATATGTGATATTTTGGATGAACATTTTTTATGACAGACCTGTGTGTAGACCTGGGGTCAGCAATCAGGGTTGAACCAGTTTTTTCAGCATTGTTCTTTGGGGAACCAGTGTTTTACAGGCCCAGTGGAAATGCGGGGCCTGCATTTGTTCAACATGTTTTATAACAATAAATCTGATTTATTTCAGGACTGTATCTGAAGCAATTTTTCATTCCGTCACTCTGTGTTGCACAACAAGACAAGTGATATAATTGGGATGTTATCCACACATGATACCAGTGTTGCTGACAAAGATGTCTCTCTGGTCAAATAGGCAAAAGCCGTAGAAACAAAACTATTTGAATTTCAAGGGGTTATTATTACTTTGTCTTATTCATCTGGTAAGTTTGTTAGACATTTCATTTCAGCACCAGGCACTGTTCAAATAGTCTGGTGCAGAATGAGGCACAATAGCTATGCCTCTATTCAAGTAAGGGCAGTGTGAGATATACAAGGTCATTTTTATCAAGATTGTTCTCTATACTGAATTTAGGATTTAAATCATGTAAAAGTTTTCTTATGACTATTTTCCTACCACTGCTGACCACAGATATGTAAAAAAAAATACTAGAAATACTCATACTAGAAAGTTAGCTTGCCATTAATATACTGGGTTTCAATTTTATACTTTTTTATTATCATTATGATATAACAATGTTCAAAATAAACTCTAAGGAACTCAACACTTTTTTGTCTTTAAAATTGAATTTCCATTTCCATGTATTCTTTTTTTGAAGACAGTGAAAACGGTTGGCTCGAACTGCAAAAAGTCAGCGCCGTGGCCTTGACAAGCCTCCATGTATTGTCCCCTAGCTGTAATGCCGGTGACGAGGTGGACTTGACTGGCATTAGTTCATGTTCCAGTGATGGACTGAGACTCTGGCTCCTTAGCACTTTAACACGTGTTTGAACAGGCGGCAGCGTGGCCCTTTAAGCCCTCCCACAGCAACTTCTGCTATGGGAGCTATATGGCATTAGGCCATGCTACATTACCACAACGCAATGACACTTGTTAGCTCATTAGCATAACCCCCCATGGTGGGGGGGGGGGGGCATTAGCCCATGTTACAGTAATGGAAAGGCTTTGTTAGCTTGTTAGCATGCTAAACAGGTAGGGGTCTGTGAGTGGCATCACAGCCTGTTTAAGAGCACTGGAACGAGCCGCCACAGTGTTAACTAGTTACCATAATCTCAAGAAGGGTTTGTGTGTGTGTGGGTTTGTGTGTGTGTGTGTGTGTGTGTGTGTGTGCGCGCGTGCATGCGTGCGCGTCTTTCCTCCAACACTTTTCAATTACAGCTGCTCATTGTCAGGTTGTAAATGGCTGGGTCAGCTGGCTGGAGTTCTGCCTTTGAACACGGTGCTGACGTCCCTACAAAGGCATCATTAGAGAGGCTTGGCCCAGCAAGAGACACCCTCAATTCTCTATCACCCCTGAGGAAACAACTCAATAATGTGCCAAAGATGAAAAAATTAACAATGTATAAAAAAGAAAACCTTCTCCTACAAAAAGAAATAAAAAAAAAAAACTTTAATCTAATCCCCTCTTTTATTTTCCCTGCTCTGTTCTGTGCCCTTGCATAATCCGGTATTTGATTTTTTTTTCCCTTTTAACATTAATTTTGAGACATATAAATATGTTGAAGCAACTTTGAAAAGGCATTTCTCATTTTCTCTTGATCTAAATATTCAGTTACACCCCCACCTGAGCCCCAAGAAAAAGAAAGAAAGGCTTTTTTATGAGGTTAGAGGGAATACAAACACTACTGGTGTTGCTAATTACAATGGGAGATTGAGAAATGGGGAAGAAATAAAAAGAACACTTGTGCATTTTCGATGTGATTTGCATTTTGATTCCAAGTTGTATTCCGAGCTGTATTCATGCAACATCTCTTTTTTTGCCTTTCCTTTTTATTTGGTTCTTGCTAATATCTTCCGGGATCAAAGGCTTCTGTTGGCTTTCTCTCATCTCATTTCCTCCTCCAAGCATTGTCTGCCTCCCAGGACCACGGCAGCACAAGTTGTGCACTCGTGCCAAATTTGTAGGGAAGCAAGAATTAGCTATTTCAGGACTAATTTGACATCAAAAAGGGGCGATCTGCAGGGGGGACAGATAACACATGTGGCCCATTCTGACCGACAGTTACCTACATACTGTACCTGTATGTGTATTTCCCTATTACATACAGAAGCCAGAAGCCGACATATGACAAACCCTCCAAATATATGCTTTTCTTTCTTTCATGAGGTCGCCGTTTTATTTTCTAATGCATCTGCATATGCCCATGTCCTCCTGCAAGTCTGCAACTGATCACGTCCGCACCCGTATCAAGGTATGAACAACAAGCCTTCAAAAACCTGCATCGGACCTGACAAACATGACAGAAGCACTGGGCAGGGTAAGAACGCTTGTACTGACAGCTTCCAAAACTGACTGGCTACATAACCAGTGGCCATACTGAAGCAACATCTCAAGGCTACGCTCCTTAATTACTCTAGTGAATACAGTATTATCATAATACTAATACACTGTAATTATCCTTTACTTTCAGGAGGCTCAGGACAACCCTTGATGTTTTCAACCTGAAAGTATCTGTTTGTGTCTTTTAACTTTGTCAGCTGTGTTATAATGACATTCTAAACATCTAGCTGGCTGCTGAAACAACCTGTGACGAAAGCATTTAGTTTCCTGTTCCTCTGAATAAGTGAAACCTCTGATCATAATTTCCCTTCCCCTGTTATGTCAACTACTAAATGAACAATGTTCATTCACTAAAAAAAAAAAAAACACTTAAAACTGAATAGCAGTGAAATCAAACTCGCCCTGGGTCTCAGAACCCCACTTTGTCAGCCTCTGATTAAAAGTACACCTTTTCATGAGTTCACAATGCTTTTCTATTACAAATGACTGGAGCATAGGCATTACCTGTCTGCAGTGGGGATATTAAGTCTCTGTGGAGACAGATAGCATAATGCAGATGTCTTAATGAAAACTTCATTAAGATGGAGGATAATTACTGTGTCCTTAACGATGCACTCGCTGTGCTTTTAAATAATTGAGGTGCTCAACTTTTGATGTGTTTATACTGGAGTAATTTCATCATGCAGACTTCATCTGAGATAGACTGGCTCCAGGACGTGATAGTTGTGTGTGTGTGTGTGTGTGTGCGTGTGTACATAAATGAATGCCTGAATATATTTCTATGCTTTATGTGTGAATGTAAGTGTAGTTTTTTTTATTTTTAGCCTGCTAGCTGCCGTCACCATTATGGCTGACAGCAGGTTTACATTTGTGGTTCTCAGTGAAACGTCTCAGCAACAACTCCATGTGAAGCTAATGCTGCAGATGTTTACGGTTTTGGTGATCGAAGTTTTGTCCAGCGCCACCATCAGGTCAAAATTTTAATCTGTCCAAAACTTTAGTCTATGACCACATACCCCTCTGAACTAATGAGATTCCCATCAGCCTCAGCTGTCCATCAGTCAGAGACACTTGTGGAATCAACAACAAAAAGATACCACGCAAGGAGGAGGTTGGGGCAGCGGGGGACGCCGCAGAGGCAAACGGCATTGGCACCAGTTTCGTTCTCTTTGCAATGAGCATTACAGGCTCACTTTGTGCTCTTAAGCCGGATTTATGCTTCCCACTGTAGATATCCACAGCATATGTTGCATGTGATCTATAGTGCAGCGTCTAATTCCATCCGCCGATATCAACACCGCAACGCTGGCCCGACATAGTGCACATGATCAGGCTGTATCATGCTCTAACTGTAGTCCCCACAGTGACTGTGTTCACATTCTTTCATTTGCTTTGTTGTACAGAGCAACTGTGGAGCTGCATCCAGGTACTTTCTACTACTGAATAGGAGAAAGTTCCAATGCCATCGCTGTGTTCACAGTTCTTGTGGTCATGTGGTACCTCCACATTTTTGAGGAGGCACACGTCAGCTGCTAAGTAGCTTCAGCAGCTACTTCTGATGGCTCCGTTGCTACAGCATAACCCTTTGATGTACAAGTGTAACATAAGTTTAGTCTTGTTTTAATATACTATGTGTGTGGAGTACCTGCATTTGTGTGTGGTGTGTGTGTGTGTGTGTGTGTGTGTGTGTGTGTGTGCAAATCATGCAACTCAAACATTATTTGTATTTATTTTTTCCCATGTGATGTTTGTGTGTGTGTGTGTGTGTGTGTGTGTGTGTGTGTGTGGGCAGCTAGGTCACAGCTGTTGGAGATGGGCCAGTGTCATGTGGATCTTAACTAGCCTTCAGGTTACTGTGCCTCTCACACTACCAGGTCGAAGCTCAACACTCGCTCAAAGCCTTCACCTGGCTCCACACACACACACACACACAGACGCATGCATGCTTACACAGACAAATGAACACACACTCAAACAAGTTAGAGTTGTCTCTCTTTCCCCTCCCTTTGTTTCTTGATCTTTCTCTTTTGCCTTCAGTCTATCTTCTTCACTTACACTCGCATCTACTGAAAGCCAAGACTGTATAATTCCCTCTTTCTTTTCACCTCCACACTCACACACACACACACACACATACACACATACATGTCACACACACACATGCCAAAACATATTGTATGTTGCCACTGTCAAAATGCAAATCTGCCCCATTATTTCTTTTTTTTCCGGTGCCTTCATTAGAGAGGAAGCGGAACCTGGGTGACAACATTAATTACAGGTGCGCGCATACACACTGGGAGCTATTTTCTACTGACTCGACCTAATCATCATCATCATCAATACCCTCGTTATCGCCGCCGCCATCCACCCCCACAAGGCCACCACGCTGGGAGCAGATGAGGGGCTTTGAACAACATGCATGTGCGAGTCAACACCAAGACAGATACTACGCCGAGATACGCTCTCCTAGATGTGACTCTTCAAGATGTGAAATGGTTAAAATCGAGGTGGGGCGAGGGGACAAGGGAGTGGGTGATGCTGATGTGTTGTTGGAGGTGTGTGTGTCTGTGTGTGTATGTGTGTGTGTGTGTGTGTTGGGGGGGGGGGGTTGTCGGGGGAATAATTGCCTGGAGACGGTGCAGAAATAAGCCCTAATGGTCAGTAATCCAAGCCTGGAGAGGGCCTCTCCACAGTGCTCCACTGAATGCCGGTAATGGGCTTCCAGCTCTGTCACTTACATATGCATAGATCTTTCTCCATTAAAGCTGGTTTGAATGACAAATATGGGTGGGTGTAAAAAAAAAAAATAAAAAAAAAAGAAGAAGAATTGGACGGAAAGAGAGAGAGAGAGAGAAAGAGAAAGAGAGAGAGAGAGAAAGAGGGAGCGGGGAGAAGATTTTCTCTTGGCTCGCAGTAATTTGGCAGCCGCTCAGGCCCCTATCCTTAAATCTCATTAGCCCATTGTTCGCATGATGCCGCCTGGGTGAAGCACAGGGGCAGGAGATGCTGCTTAAAGTGGGCTAGATGATGATTTGGACCTGGCACCTTCTTTTTTATCTGTGTGTGTGTGTGTGTGTGTGTGTGTGTGTGTTACTATGGGATACTTTGATGCTAATACTGATACTGTACGGTATGATCTCATATTCATCACATGGTACAGTAATATATTGTTTTTATTAGTAACATGTTGGCTTAATTTTTAGCTCCGTCTCTCATGCTGTGCTGTCAGGGCTCTTTCTGTGGTTTTTAGTCTTGCACTTGTTGCACGCCCAAAATTAACGCATCATACACGTCCGTTTCCATTTTTGCAACGTTTTAGTGACAATGCCCTCGGCTCAGAACAAAAAAACTCAGATGTCCACTAAGATATTCTTAAATGGAACTCCTTTCTTAAAGACAACACATTTTTCCTCCTCTACAGTTAGTAGGCAAACTGTTAGGTACCACTTCAGCCTTGTAATCACAGGCAAAAAATAAACCAAAACTTTCATATGAGGGCATGTAGATATGATGAATCATGTGACAAGAAATGACAAGTAACTGTTCAGGGCGCAACACCCAGAGCTGTAGCCCGGATTTAAGAAATACTGCCATAAGTCATGACTCAAAGTCCCCAAAACAAGCACCCCACACACAGTTAAAAAATAAATAATTTTTCATTTGGATTATTATATTTTCTGTATGTTTTTTTTAAAAGGAGCTCTTCTTTAAAGGAAATTCCCCTGAAAAAAACCCAGAGGACTAAAACAACAGTGTTCGAACATTGTCTCTACTTACCCTACAATAAGTACCAGATTTCAACCCTTCCTTATAAACTTGAGTAAATGAGGTACATACGACATAAGCATTACCGTTTTATTCCCCAACATGAAGGTCTAAATGCTGTTTCAAAGCTGCCAGGGAGGAGTTCTAATGGATAAATATTGAATCCCTGTGTGAAGCACTATGTCTAAAAATATTGGAATCAGCCTAAAACAGTTTTTGACTGTAGAATGTAATTATTATTTTTTTAAAGTTATTTTTAGATCTGTAAACTGTGTTAAACAATGTTTTCTTGCAGCAAGAAACAGGAAATAGGACACAAGTAAAAATGTTCAAACAAATCTGCTTCTATAAAAATGTTTAATAGCCAAGATATTTTGGCACATTTAATCACATTTATTAAATAAATTGTAATGCTAACTACAGTAGGTATTCTGATGTCAGCTGTGCTATTCAGCCATTTTTTTTAAATTTATTTTTCATTTTTGTGGAGTAGACGCTATTGAGAGCCAAAACCAAAGTTCAAGAACAAATTCAGCACTGAAGTTCATACTCTTGAACCCAAAGTAGATCTGGTGATGGACAGGAAGGAGGTGAAAAAACACAGGCCGTGGGTGTGTGTGTATGTGTGTGTGTGCAAGTGTTGTGGGATGCCTGTATGCGTTTTTTTTTTCTTCGTTTATTTGTCTGGATGGGGGCGTTGAATGAGGGATACAGGGGTCTGTTGGGGCCACAGAGGGGAGGGCACGGGGGGCGGAGGAGCCATCATAACGGGAAGCACCCCCCAGCCTCTTCATCCTCCTGAGCTGCCAGATGGCACACATTCAAACCCCCAGTGGAGGAAACAGCACACACACACACACACACACACACACATATTTGAACACAAGCATTGTCAGTCACACTCATACGAACATGCGTGCACGGGCAATGCAAAAACACATTTAGAGTAAGAGCTGTTTGAATTCAGTTTCAACCGGCTAATCAGCTACAACTTACCTGCTCTGTGTGTCTAAAAGAAAAAGCGACTCCATTACAGAAGTGGGTGTCATTCTCCTTCAAAGTGCTCCACGGAACGTACGGCTGCTTATTTCATCCCCGATATCAGCAGGCCCCACGCTGTCATTGAAACGTGTCACCATATGGGTGCCGGGACACTTAGGAAATGCATCACTTTGTGACGTTTTTGTCGCCTGCTGTCTTGGCTCTATTTTCAGACCGAATGTGTCACTCTTTGAGACCATAAAAAAGGGAATCTGCACCGGGCTTGGGTTGCGCGCTCGTCCCAAGTGCAGAAGTTCAAGGGCGTACACGCCCCGACGTGCGGGAATGAATGTACCTGGATCGCGAGATAAAACGCTTCATATTTCACTATTGCTTCTCTAAGTGCTGGGACTCTTAATAGGAAAGATGGGTTTATATGATATGAATATGAGAATATGAGTGACATGACTTTGTTTTCCTCTAGTGTGTGTGTGTGTGTGTGTGTGTGTGTGTGTGTGTGTGTGTGTGTTTGTGTGGACATGAACTTGCATGTGCATGGCCGTAGATGTGTGGCTTGATGCATGTGGCAGATTTGTCCATAAAAATGTTTGTGTGTTACCATTGTTTGGATAGCATATATAGTATATATACATGTATACACACACAGACACACACACACACACACACACACACATACACACACATATATACACACAGAGCGCCAGCAGTAATAGATATCCAATAGCTGGGAGCAGTGGAAGGGTCCTGCTACATCTGTCAGCGCTGCCTGGCAAAGGCGCGTCGAGTTCAGATGCTATCGCCACAAACGGCTGCATCAAAAGATTTAGTGTCCCCACCATCCCTCCCACCCCGAGGTGGGGCTGTGTGGCGCAGTCCGCCGGGCAACACAACAAGAAGGAGGGGGCGCAGAAGAAAGACGGCAGGCGGGGGACAGATAAGAGGGAAGCGACAGCAATATCAGCCAGGGGGGTTTGAGGTGGAGGACAAGGGGGTTGGAGGGGTGGGTGGAAGGAAGAAAGAAGAGGCACAGTGGCTCTCCTCTTTTCACCTCTTCGTGAGCTGCACTCGAGAGAGACAGAGAGAGAATGAGGTTTGGAACAAAAGTCTTTTTAAGGATAAGAAGAAATGTCTTTTGCCAATATAATTAATTAAATCCAGATGTAAATGCACCCAAGATGCATCAAATGTCGGCGCATTTTTAAACAAAATGTAAAGCAAAAAAGCTGCAAAAGCACTGTCTGTATTGAGACATGTTTTATTTTCAGTTGTTAATGTAATTGAGCTAAATAATAACTCACCACCATTCAGATAATGGACATATGTTAATGGCATGTGTAAATGGAGTCTTTGAACAAGCTGCCAACCCAAATTAGCGTGCATTGACCTCAGTGTTACCACTTATGCCTATTCATGAGTGGGCAAGAAAAGAGAGATGGATGGAAAGACAGCTCTTCAGAGAAGACAGCAGGAAACTACATGTGCTTATCCCCTATCCCTCAATATATGAAGGCTAACTTCTTCCTCTGTGACCCTCTCTGCGACTGACCTCAAAGCTTCTTTTGTCATTCGACGTCACCTCCCCCCTGCTGCCCCCGACAGAGGGGGCAGCAGGGTTCTGGCTAAGTGTGCTCTGATCCAAAAGGGTGCCATTGGCGCCGATAGTGGCCTCATTAAGTGGAGCAGGTATCGGCCAGATGTGACGGATCCACATTAAACAGATCTTCTTTCTCAGCCAAGCTGCTCCCTTCTAGCGGTGGGAGCTGATGGAGGACGGCACTGGGAGAAGTTCTCAGGGGCAGTGTCATGGACAATACGTTTTTTTGGAAACAATCCCACAATGCAATGTGTCACATTGCATTATGGGATTTGTCGGATTTTATAGAATGCATACATTTCAGTCACGTGACACTCCACGTCAGTGATGACAAAAAACACTAGTGCTTCACAAGTTTTCTAAATAAAATAAAAAAGTCAACTTCTACCTCAGGGGAATGAGTGAACAAGAAAGTGATGTAGGACTCGGTTAGGTATTTTGATTTGATATGACAATACTGTAACATAACAGAAAAGTAGTTCAAAACACTGTGATTACTTTATCTAACATGAGATCACTGCCGAAGATTCACTGCTTTCCAGGATGTACCCAGGACCCCTGGTAAACCCAATTGATACTGTTTGAACTAACCTGCTGAAGTTAAGTAAATTGAAATTGTTTTCCCGGAGATAGACTGCATCCAACACCTGAGAACAAGTTTGGTTTAGAGATCAAATCTAGATTATTTGTATAAAATAATCTGCTGAAGGTGAGACAGGTGGACTTTTACATAAATAATCTTGCCAAGTGCATTTATGTTATGGCCATTATCTAGCTTATCCTCTGGGGTAAAATATGGTATAAAACATGAATTTTCTTTCATTTTTCTCATATCACACTCACCGACTATAGATTTGAATGTGCCTTTTAAATTTACATTAGTCTGGCATGAAGATGGGGATGGGAGAGGGGGGACCAAAGGAAGGAGAGATGTGAGGAAGCGTTCTTATTTCTCCCCCTGTGGGTCAGCTGCTAATCACAATTCTCCCGAGACCCCACTTCCCCACCCGAAAACCCCCTAAACCCACACACACACACACACATTCGAGACACTGATTCCTCTGCTCTTGAATAACCTCACCGGGGGCAAGTGACTAAGGGAGGCGGGGGGGGGGCAAAATCACCCTCCTTATTTAGGAGGGGGAGAGGGAGAGGGTGTGTGTCTTTTGAAGCCTTCCTCGCTTAACCGCCACACAGCTACGGGGCTGTCGGCTTGTCGAGGATTTCTCCTGGATGTGTGTGTAAAAAGACCCTCCCGTGGAGAGAGAGAGAGAGACACGGAGAGAGAGAGAGAGAGAGAGAGAGAGAGGGAGCAGTAGCCCTGATTAAATGCTGGAGCCGTCATGCCTGCGAGCCAGCCAGGAGATTAATATCGGCGTAACCTGTTACTTAATTCATTATGGGGATACAGGCTAATTTGATTTGATATTATTTTAATAAAGTTCTGTGATATCCAAGATTGTTTCAGGCTATCAAAATAATTTTCCAGTTATTACAGTTCGTCAGGCAGGTCCCTTTGATAGCAGTGGTTGGCCAGGCCTGTCCTGAATACATTACAACCCCTCTCCACACACACACGCACACACACACACTGTTCCTCTTGTTCCTGAATCTCGCACTAACATTCACACGTGCTTTTCACACAATTCCTCTCTCCTCTCCCAAATCTCTTCATTTCTCATCTTCTCCCTTCACTCCTCAGCTTTCTGAAGAATGAGTGAGAAAGTAGTCTAAGCATGGTTAAAGGTTCATGTAGTTATGATAGTTTAACTAAAGGCCAAGATAGTTACACCAGAAAAATGACTTCTAACACTCACCCGTTCTACATGTTGACACTGATTCATACTAATTAATTGAACTAAAAAAAAATAAATCAGCTCAGTTTCATTAGTTTTATTAAATCCTTCCACCCAAGAAGCATTCACCAGTCTGCCACAAGGCTCACACATACATTTAGACGTATGGGCAAGTTAGTTCTGAGTTTCTAATTCATCTAACTGGTGTGTCTTCTGGACTGTGGGAGGAAACTGGAGCACCGAGAGGAAACCCACGCAGACACGGGGAGGGCATGGGTGAACTTCAGAGGTGGCATAAGTACACACGCTCTTTACTCAAATAGATGTACAGATACTGGTGTAAAAAAAAAAAAGACTGATTCAACGTCTTTACACAAGTAAAAGTGTAAAAGTACACAGGCTCTGAAATGTACTCAAAGTATAAAAGTAAAAAGTAGTACTAGTTCTAGTTCTAGTTCTCCTTGTCAGGGACATCACACTCATGGACGCCTTTTCTCCATGGTTAAGTCTCCCTCTCTTGTCTGATTTGTTTTGTTGCGTCTGTCAGGTGCCAAGGAATTGTCTTTTCTATGTGTTAATAACCCATCCATTTAGGTTGAAGTCGGTCTTGAAGTTTTGGAAGGCAGCGCACAATAATGCAAAATAAAAATAATCGATATTTCCCCTCAAACGCATTACAACTAAAGCAACAAGCCTGTTCTGAAAATGTGAGGAGTAGAAAGTACAGATATCTGTGTACAAATTTAATAATTGTCAATAAATACAAGAAAAATAAAGTGCAGATACCTGAAAACTCTACTTAAGTACTGTTACAAAGTATTCATACTTTGTTAGATAAAAAAAAAAAACGAGCTGTCAGATTCAATACCCAGGGCCATCTACTGCTAAAGGCATGCCAGGGCAGTCTATCTTCTGTCAGTAGGACAGGAGGGTTAGAAAGTGTCAGACCAAAAGCAACCCTGCTGCGCTGGTAGCTTCAGGTACCAGTGAGACCATGAAATAAGATCCAGAAATGCGTTTGAACACTGAACCATGGTGTTCCTTTAATATCAGGAAAGGACTTTACAACTCTGGCGCCAACATGAGACCATTCTCCCTCACATACATTTCCGCCAATCGAAGTAAACACTGCACTCGTGACCCGGGAGAGGCCTGTAGGACTTACAGACCCTGACCCCGTTTTGTGATCTGGGATGTAAGCAGTGCTCTCAAATCACGTTTGTAAAACAGGCCCCTGGAAAGTTATTACAACGAAAACCATTTTATCCTTTGCTGCAATAATCGCCAGGTAAACAGTAGATTTACACTGTTCACATTACAAAGTAATCTACCGGGAATGTGCAATTGCACACATTTAATTGGCCAATGCAGTGCCTTGCTGAAAGATGACTATTTTGCCAAACAACAGGCTTTTTTTTTTTTTTTTTTTTTTTGATGAAGCCCTTTGTGTTGGCACCCCGCTGTGCCATTGCAGCATCCTCACTCAAATAAATGAGGACGGCTGTGATTTTTTTAACAGAATGCTTGTTGTCTGTCTGAACACGGCTTAACTGCCTCTAGGAACTGGATACCGACTAATACTTGGGAGTAATCCTCCCTCCAGAATACCAACAACAGACTAACCCCCGGAACTTTGACCAAAGCGCAAATTACAGCAACCCCACATGATCTGGCACCCTGTAGGACGGCTGCTGTGAATTGCCAATTACCATAGTGACTCCTCCTAATGTCACAGCACACACAGGTAGCACTGGAGTGCTTTTTGTTACGCCTAGGCAAATTAATTAACAAGCTACAACGCGTACTACTTGTAGCTGACACCAGCGAAGGGAGCCCGCTCTTACCTGAGTGTAGCTTAATGTGACCCTCCTGCAAAAGCATCACCTCCTAACTGTTCATTACCCATCACCCATCATCCTTTCACTTCTCACACCACCTGTCATTACCAGAAACGATGCCACTTTAGCCGTGTTTGCACCGGAAAACAGCACCTCTTTCTGCGTGTGTGCCATAAAACAATCTCCCTTCCCCGAATTCCAGCATATTTCCTGCTACATCTGACCTTGTAGCCCGTAATGTAAAACGCAGCGAGCTTGTATGGGTCTGCCAGGATTACCGCCGATGGTCTATTCACAATAACACAGCTAATGTTTCAACATAAATTTTGTACAGTTTTATTGATGTTAAAGTACTCCACAAAGCTCCTTTAATCAAAGCTCTCTCCTTCTCTCCGGCTCTCTTTCACTTTCCGCCTCTCTTTCTCTCATCACCAATGTCATCCATCCATTATTAAAGCTCCCCTCGCCTCGTCTCTCCTGTGCTCTGCTCTATTAGAAACCCTTGTATCAGCTGCTCCGGGCCATAGAAGGACAGAGGAAAGAGGGGGAAAAAATAAAATGAAGACATGTTCGGCTCTTTGCAGGAGGGCGTGTAAGTCGCCTGTCAGCCTGTAATCACTGTGTCCGCGACTGTGTATGCTAATTCATCCCTCAATACTGCTGACTAGGACATGCAATATAAATGAAGTTTGTTGGACTGCACAAGGGCTGACTTGAATAAAAGATCAGGGTCCTGAGGAGATCCGGGGCTGTTATTAGCCATGTGGAACTTCACAACTACACCGCCAGAGACCTAATGTTGTAATGAAGGCCTTTTTACATGGAAATTGATGTCTTTATCCCTGTCAGAGAGGGATTAGTATCACTGTGGTCACATTGTACATTAGTGATTTGAATGAACGCAAGTTTAGGATGAAAATCGGAGGCGATGCATTGGAAATGTGTCACAGGTACACCAGGCCTAAATGTTTTTGCCAATATGCAAATCCCTGTCTTTGTGACGAGGTTGAATAGTTCCTGAAGCCCAAAGATGGGAGTTATTGGTAACAAATGCAGCGCAACAGTGGGACACAGACACACAAACACACAAACAGTATTAGCAGAACTAACAGAGAGTGTGGATGTTTCCCAGAAAACCAGTTATTACTCCCAATAACGCTGTCCTTAGCTGGGGAATCTGATCATGCCTAGAC
This sequence comes from Lateolabrax maculatus, assembly GCA_031216445.1. NCBI lineage: Eukaryota > Metazoa > Chordata > Actinopteri > Acropomatiformes > Lateolabracidae > Lateolabrax > Lateolabrax maculatus. Next base: position 21,801,709 of record CM062209.1, on the reverse strand, counting down.
GAGGTGGAAGACAACATAAAGGCTAAAGGGCTGAACAGAGTAACTGTCATGCTATTCATGTTTATACATAACTGAGACACAAGCAGTGCCACCCCACCCATTTAATGCTATGTTGTGGTTATTCAACTGAAAGTATGCTAGCAAGTGATGCTGAGCATTCTGTACACTACTGCTTCATTTGACTGTGAAGCATTTGGCACCTCTTGGATTTTGCCTTCATTGTTAACATTATTATAAATCTAAACAAGCAACAAGCTGGACCGATCCATATTTATATATTAACAACGGCTCAGATGACTGTATGTAAGGTTGAAAAAGCTTCCTCGCAATGGCAAACGCTTAGAGATAATAATTCAACATTGCAGCTTCACTCGGCTCTATGAAGCTTTTTAGCCTATTTTAGCTCATTGTTTTTATTTCACAGCAAGTAAACCTGGCTCTCATGATCCTCGGAAGCTGTTTTCAGGGGGGGAAAAGCTCTTATAAACCCACTGTGCACAACATTACCTCCAAATTAACTGACAACATGCGTAATTTGACCATGTCCTCTAGAAGGAAGCATAAAAGCATTTTATGATCTGACGCCCATATCAGCAGGACGGCATCATATGTCTGTGCCTTCCAAAACTGTTACAACCCAATGTTAAAAAGTAATTCTATTCTGTGATGTGACCATTCTTTGGTTAAAGTTTGGTTAGGTTTAGGCACAAAAACAGCCCTGTTAGGTTTCTAGAAAGACCATGGTTAGGGTGATTAGGGGAGCTTCTTTGTCCTGGTTACAATAACAAACATGCGGTTAAGGTTTGGAAACGATCGTGGTCAAGGTTAAGAAAAAACCACCATGACTGTGGGCTGGGAACTAGAAAGGAACAGCTGCCTCTGACGTTTCTGTCGACCCATCCATCCACCCTGACCTCCTCCCTCCACCGACTTTGTTGTTCCACAACAACGTCTCCTGACTTCCTCCTTTGCCCCCGTCCTGATAACAGCAGCCGCTACTGCTGTCGTTCTCCTGGGGAAGACAGCCTCCCTTGTTTCCAGCCACAGCAGGCAGCTTTTTTTGGCAAAAAAAGCTCTGATAAACCCACTGTACACTACCTGGCCAGCACCACACAGCAGACAGACATATGGAAGCATTCAGTAGCTAAAGAAGCAGATATTTAAGTTGGGTGAGACCTAGCTGAAAGGATACTGGATATACATTCCTCATATTGTATGTAATGTGTAAATAGGCAGCTGTTTGCTAGCACCATCATCATATCAAGTTTATAATATGTGTTTTTTCAGCTTTATCCGCTGCCCCATGTAGCCCGAAAATCAATGAATGCAGCTTTAACAGAGAATGGGTCTAAGAAATGCTTGTCAATGTCAAGAAAGTGAACACTAACCGGATCCTAACAGAGAACTCCTAATAATAATGTCCCTTAGGTTAATTCATATGAATACATGTGGAAACAAGCTGATACACACAGGTGTTGTACGACAGTGTAAATGTACGAGGTGTGTTAAAGATTAGGTCCAATAAAAACAGACTTGGGGGTCAGTGGCTCTTTCTGTCCTGTTAGGCCTGCAATGAAAACATACATGCTCCTTTGTGGATGTTTGGAAAATGTGGAAGCACTTTGCTCAACACCGAGTTCGAGTTTCGAGGTCAAGGCCTTCAGTCCCCCAGAGGCTCTCAGAAAGGAGGCAGGTGTGTGTTTGTGTGTGTGTCCGTCTGGCATTCCTCTTTGCATCTGTGTGTCAAAATATGCTGCATGTGCGTTACTTTGTGTCTTAGAGCGTCTGTGTACGACAATGCATTCACATGCATTTATTATAACTGTACGTGCACTGTGTGAGAAAGTGTGTATTTATATGAAAGGGGACTGAAACTTTTCTTTCTTTTCCCCCCCTGAAAGTGAAACAAGAAGCAGCAGGTACCAGTGAACCTCCTCCCCTCGTTTTTTATTTTCCTTGTCCCTCTTACCCCCCATTCCGTCTTTGTTTATGTTTCATTGTAGCAGGGATTATGGGGATGAGAAGAGAGGAAGGAAGCGACTGCACACAAAAAACCACCACTAATAATATGGTGAAACTGAAATCAGCTGTCTCTTCCACAACCTCTCAGTTTTCTCCTCAATGTGTTTTTCTCTTCCTCTAGTCGTGTTTCTCTTCCTATACAGCGCCTCAAAACATCATTAGGTTAATAGTTGTACTGTATACTCTATGTTTCGGTTGCACATGTTAGTAGTGAGTGTGCTTGAGTGATGGTGCCAGCAATTAAAATATTTAGACAGCAAGATTCAGATTCAAGTCAATTTCTGACAAGCAGTTTTGATTTTAGCCTTTTATTCATTTGCTAAAAGTCATTGCACTGTGGGTTCAAATAGTCCTGTTGATTAAGTGTTTTCTCATTACTTCAATCAAATGAAAGCAAATAACATCAAAGGGAAAGACCATAAGACACCTTTATAAAGTGTTCCCCTTAAAAAAAGCTTCCATGACCCTACCAAAAATGTTCAGTATCAAACACCCTGTATGTCATCCCACCATGTTTCTCACGTTCATCATCTGTGTCGGTATCCTCTCTTCTTCTTTTCTCTTTATCTCCATTTCCCCTTCTCTCTCTCTGTGTTTGTTTCCTGAGGCTTGGGGCTGGGTGAGACCTGAAGGTCACCAAGTCAACAATTACTGAGGTCAGAGGTCACAGGTCACTCTTATCCGATTTCTTAAATTCCAGGCAAGAGGAGGGGCCTCTGCTAGACCCCTGTAGATACTACTAACTCCATTGTTTTTACAGCCTGGTGCATGATAATCATTACAGTTCAATTATACATGATGGTTGCATGATTGGTTGATGGACATTCTGTGTGATTTCAGGTTAACTTTACAATGTAAGACTATATAAGCAATCTAAAATAATATGGTAAGTAAAGAAAAAAGGAAAACAGTGCACAATGTTCAAAAACAATAAAGAATTAGTAGAATAGTTTTTAACGGTTGCTGTATTCCTCTTCACCAAATAAAAATTCAAAGTTGTTCTGTGAAGTGCTGATCTGTTGGGAGCATGGAGGGATGAAAAGAAAAATCCTCATTTGCATACCTTGATGACGGGATAAGAGAAGCACAAACAATTTTGTTTTCAATGGTTCTCATTATTTATACCATTATAGCAGAGAATATGCTTTTAGGTAAAGTGTGATTTGAATTGCAGATACTCCGAGGTACAAACAAACAATACTCTTTAAACATGTATATTTATAATGACAGACTCTGGAACATGGCAGATGTAGAGCAATTTCCAAAAGATAAATTCATGTTCAAATCCACTAAAGTGCATTGTTTTCTACTGGAACTCTACTGGAAACATCAGAACTGACCTGCATCTCTGTAAGAAAGATAAAAACTAACTCCCCTATAACCCTGCATGTAGTGTGTCAGTAAAAAAGACTACTCTTTTCCCCCTGTGCTTTCAATGACAGACTGTAAACCTGTTTTACACATGGCTGTAAAGAAGCCCTTATCCCTTTCCAGGGTCTGGGAAAGTGCCAGCAATTTTTATGCGTTATTGTACTTTTTTGAATTTGTATTTATTGTTCTTCCTTTTGTTGTCCTTCAGCATGTGTGGCACGGTGATGCTGGGGAATAAGAACGCCACAGCATAAGCATTGAGATTGAGTTGTAAAATACATTCAATGTTTGGCTCTGGGGAGCTGCTTCCTTCTCTGTGCATGATGTCTGTCACTGTGGCGGGAGAAGGAATACAAAGACTCTATTGGTAGGCTCAACCTCCCTGCGCTCTTAAATAACTTCCTCTTCTTTCACTTTCCTCCCTAAAATATTCCCCACATCAGTCTTTAAAATGTTGACATGTGATTAAAGACCAGTATTACTGATATAAAATGCTATGACAACTTTTTTATAGTATGTAGACTGTAGCCTTGATTAGTTTTGCAAGGGGTGTGCAGTGATTAGTAATATGTGCTACATAAGTCTGTCACATTTGTATCTTTCAGATGTTTTGACAGGGCAGAGTCGATATTTGTAGACACAGAACGACCAGAGACAGCCGTGATTCCCCCATGCACTTCAGTGAAAAGGGGAGGATGATGAAAAAGATGGCTAGAATTTCATCTCCTCAGTTCTTTCACAACTTTTAGAATGACTAAAACATTGGTGGCCATTATACCAACCAGCCGTTCTGTTTAATGCATCTGTAGTCCTTCTTTAACACAAGGAAGGATGGGACTTTAAAGCTGCACTAACGAATATTTTTATATGAAATACTAGTCAGATGTGTAAGTGTAATGTGAAAGGTTTGGCTCATGGTGTTGAACCCAGAGAGAATTATCACCCAACCCTACCTTTCTCTTCAGCTATATGGAATGCTTTAGCATCTTTCAGCTTATTGTTTTGGTTTTACCATCTGCAACTTTACTGTTTTAGCACTCTCATCAACCTTGTTTCTACATTGTTTTCAGCTAAAAATCTCTGATAAAACCTCTGTTTGCTAACTGCCCAGCACCAAATAACATGCTGACAAAGTTCAAAACTAGCAGGTGAAATAGTGGAGAATCTAGCTTGTATAAACTCAGGTATACAGTAGTTTTAGAAGTTTGTGAGGCCCAAAATAGAGCTACAAGGAGATTGAATGCTGTACTTACATTTGTCACGTCACTAAAAACCTGACTTAAAGTGCCATAAGTGCCAATGTTGTTGTGTTAAATGGGTATATAGGCATTTGTCTGCTAAATAATTAGATTTGTAGAAAAGTTTGGAGTTCTGCCCTCAAGTGGCCAAAAACTGATACATTTTGCTTTAAAATTTTGGTCCTTAAGGTTTTAGTTCCATCAAAATCCATTTTTGATACTATTTATTGCCATCATTTTTGTGTATCAATTGTGTATCTTTGCACAAGGGATTCATTGGAAATGATGCATGCATGTGCTGGATGTAATGCAGAAAATAAAAGCCACAGAATGTTTGCGTCCCCCAGCGGTAGAGGTGAACTTTGGGATCTATGGTATTAAAAGGCACTTGCCTTAAGAGGTGTTTCCCAAAAGCATTATAACTGAGGACACTCTTTGAAAAGATCGTAGATCAACGAGCGCCTCCTACTTACTAGGAGCTAAGATCATTTTAAGAAGCTCCAGAACTTGCATTAATACTAATATAAGAGCTCTAATGTGATGAAATGTGTATAACTCAACAATTATTATCATCAAATACACAACATAGATAAAAAAATCTTGAATCTTCCTGGCAATTTTTCTTTTGTTGTTGGATTAATGCAGTAGCAGTCTTGAATGTAGCCTGATCCGCAAAATTTCCTCTGGCTGTGAACGTCTTTTCAGCAAGCCACAAGGGGTTGTGAGCCAAATTCTTTCCAAAGCTGCCACTTTCACATTATGAGTTCATGCTTCTATTAAAGAATCATCAGACATTGGCAAGTCATGCCCTCAATCGATAATTATGCAAACACAGGCCTAATCAATATGTGAAATATAAAATAAGGACAAATGATAATATGGAGATGGAGTACATCTCATTTCTTCTGAAGACGGATGAATATGTTTGAATACCAAACATTAGAATAGCAAAGCATCCATTTGGCTTTCATGTGATGGGGTCTTGCATTTTAGTTGGCACATGGTTCAATATTTGAACAGAAAAAAAAGTTTTAAGAATTATATTGCTCGGAGTGATAGTGGTAGTAATAAAGAAGTTATTGACCAAATGATATTGATCGACAGCTCCTCGGGCAAAACGAGCCGACCTTGGTCTCCCTCTGTGCCTTGCCCTCCCCCCGCCTGCCTCCCCTCTACTCTCCTCCCCGGAATTCAATAATATATTATTTTACACAGTTTAAAGCCGGACAACAAATAGCTGCACAGCACAAGGTGAGGAATTACTGGTAAATTTTTCATGGCTATTTGCCTGTAGGAATTTGGCAAGGGTGTGTGAGGGTGATTAAAATCAAGACTCCAGTCAAGGCTTGATTAGGGGTTGCCATTCAACAGAAGGCACAGCAGAGAAAAAATGAGAGTGAGAGAAAGGGAATGTAAAAGGTTAGTCGTAAGAAAGGAAAAACCAGAGGCTATGTGTTCCTTCCTCTGCTCGGCATAAATCAGATAATGACCTTGAAGTCTTTGCAGGAGAGAGGCAGCGGTAACTACATCCAAGCTCTGTCCCCTGGTTTATTCACAAGGTCAGAAGAGGGAAACAATGGCCATTGATTTGGCCCTGAAGAGGCAGGGAGAAAAGGCCTAGGTGATTGTCACATTACACTATTAAAAAACACACTTAAGAATACCACTATTTGTGTTAAGTAACAATGCTTTCAAAATGGTCATGTTTCGGTCGTGTGGTGTCTGGTAGCTTTCCTTTGCCATGGCAACGGTGGCAAATCCAGATGCAGCAGCCGTAGCTCCTTCAAATTTTTCTTTAGATTTAATCTGTTGTTTTTGTCAACTTTATTCCTGAATAATTGCTTTATTGCTTGTTGGGTTAAGAGTCAAGTCACGTCAAGTCAATTTTATTTGTATAGCGCCAAATCATAACAAAAGTTTTCTCAAGATGCTTTTCACATAGAGTAGGTCTAGACCATACTCTTTAAAATATTATTTACAGAGACCCAACAGTTCCCACCATGAGCAGCACTTGGCGACAGTGGCGAGGAAAAACTCCCTTTTAACAGGTAGAAACCTCGAGCAGAACCAGGCTCTGGGTGTGCGGCCATCTGCATCGACCCAGTTGGGTTGAAAGGGGAGGAGAGAGGGGGAGAGGGGAGACAGAACAGGAGGAGAGACAACAAATCAGACTAATAATAATCACAACTGCAGCAGTGAGTGTGGAGCAGGAACATGGGGGCAGTAGATGGCCGGCAATCACAGCAACGGACCTTGAGACGATGCTCCCTACGGCATCTTCCCACCACCCAACCAGACCAACTGGACCAAACGCCACAAGCGGGCAATGAAACCGCCCCAGGAGAGAGGGAAGAGAGCAGGGATAAAAGCTACATGCAAACTCAAAAATTGCACTACAGAATTATTTTCCTGGGTGTATACAGGTAGGCTATATGTATATATGTATATGAATAACTGTATATATTGTTGATACATCAATATTCTATCCTGTTCTATTCTAAATTTTATTATCTGTATATATGTTCTAAATATATGTATAGCATGAAGGGGCTACAACTTTCATTCAGTTGTGCAACCCTGTTTTGCAAAATGGCTGATAAATGAACCTTGAACCTTGAATAAAGGTTTATATTTTACACTTTGTTTGAAACAAAGACAAGAAATATACTAATCCGATTAAGATACTTTGCTATTCTATGTATCCATTTTGTGTCGGTTTTCAAAGCATCCCACGTGTTCAGTTTAGATCAATACAGCATGTGTTATTTCAACACAGATTTTTTTAAGAGTGTGCACACAATGGCTAGCAGCTTTGTTCGGGAGAGACGTGGCTGATCTGAAAATACAGATGATTACTGGAGGGAAACTAGCATTGATTGATTGTCTCTTGGGACAACTGAATGTCAAAATACTGAACAGGTGAGAAAAGGTCATCCTTTACTGTAACTGGTTATCTGCAGGTCACTCCCTTTTTCAACAATGTATCCTCTTGAACTGCCTGAATCTAAGTCATGGTGAAGAGTCTGTTTTAAAAAGGAACATTTCATGAATGGGGAAGTGAGTGGGGAGGATTCATTCCCAAGCTTAGGAGCACATGTCTGTGGTAAATATTCTAAACTCAAGGTCTTACTTAGCTGTTCCCAGAGCTTTCTGCTGCATCCCCAGGCCTTCTTCAATCAAAAAAATGTTTGGGTATTTTTTATTTTTGACAGGACAGTAGAGAGACAGGAAAGGCAGGAGAGACAGAAGGGGTGACATGCAGCAAAGACCCAACTCAAGTGCCCCAGAACTGTGACTTTTGATTTGAGGTGAGTTGAAAAGACAAAACTGGAAATGGAATAAATTAAAAAATGGATCACTATCTGGAGAGATCATAACCCCTCCTCTCTCTGTTCAAAGGTGGTTTCTGGGATCGGATGTGAATGTCGTCCTTGATCTTTCTCCAGCTGTCCACTGACTCCTGGTCAGTGCCTTGACCCCTTAACAGTTGATGCTGGAATAGTAAGTGGACCTTACGTTTGAAATATTTACCACAAGTTCAAGTCTGGAGTTAAATAGGTCACACAATGCACTTACTGTTTTGCAAAGTCTTTATCAGAAAAAGCAGCTGTTGCTCCATGCTCAAAAAATATGTCATCACCTAAACTTGTGCCTTTTTCACACACTCTAACACACATTTAACACATGATGGGAAGAGCTGTGATCATCAGCCACGGTAAGTTGTTGCCAAGTGCTGCAACTCAACACAAAATTGCCCCAAATAGTATGAAAAGTCACTCCATTTCCACCAGGCTCATTTATCCTTTGAGAATTAAGTCACCAGGGTGATCTGAGAGGTCACTAAACACAGTGGCAGAATCCCAAAGTTGGACAAAGTGGCGCTGGCTCAGTTGGTGCTGGTTGTTGATCACACTGTGTGTAAGAGCAAAGTATTTCCCTATGACTGTATGTTTCAGACATAGCTTGCCTGTCTCAAAGTCATCTGCAGACTCGGAGCTGACTGTAAAATAACACTGCTGGAATCTCTCCGCTCATAGGCACATCAGCATAATCTTTGAAAAAGTGTAAGGAGACCAAAGAGTTCTCAGATTTTAGAAGTGCCTCCATCCATTCCCTTCATAACTTCCTGCTGCAACAAAAGCTACACCTGAAGCTGGCTCTTTGTACAACACAATCCAACAATGCTCACAGCATATGAAATTGTCTCTATAAGCAGCTTACAATTTATTAACACACAAAATCCCTGCATTGTTGTACAGTTCTACTAGTCTTTTAGTAGACATTTTCAATAGTATTCATGCTAATGGTACTGGTAGTATAGTGAAAATAACAAAGCAATGTATTACATCTCAAACACTACTGACATGAACATTCAGTATGTAGATCACTCAAGAGTTATCAGTGCACAAACTAGGACCAGTAACACATTATAGAGTAATGCATTCCTGTAATTTGATGATATATTTTTCAGTAATGAGTAGTGTTACGATTTGCAATGTGATAACTATATTACAGTTACTAATAAGGCTTTGTAACTGACATGGTGGGGGCTCAGCAGGAGTTGGATGGGAGCACACACATCAATTTTGGCCTGTTGTGTGTTGTGGGGCGTTCGCTCACCTCTAGTTCCCTCTGCAGGTCCGTGATGCCCAGGCCTCTTCACCCCCCAACTTGTTTTGGCCTTTTCAGCGCAAACTGCAACTGCATATAAACAGTGCGAGTCCAGTCGCCATCCATGTTTGTCTAGGTACAGGAATAAGCGCCAGTTGCCGTCCCGGAAGGATTTGCGTGTTCGTCTACCTCCCGAACTTCAACTGACTAGTCGTTCAGTGTGTTGTCTAGTGTATTCACCCAGTCACAAGGTTTACATTCTTCTCTGACTATCAATGACTACAAAACCTGTGCAGGTTGTTGGTAAACAATCTTATCTTTATGTGTGGTTTGCCCAGAGGGGCTTACTCTGGTCGGGACCGTGTGCTGTCACTGGGGCTGATAAGCTAGCTGTTGATGGTCTGTAAATACCCCCCCCCAAACTGTAGGCTGGCTGCTTGTTAAACCACAGTGCCTTGTTCTCTACTTCTACATGTTAAACACAGAAATGTGTGCAGTATGTGGACTTCATCAGGAGGTTCAGATGTTATCACGTCATCCATGTGTTGAACTTCTATCACGTGATAACAGGTGGTTATATATGGGAGAGAGATTGCGACCCCTGTCTCTGTTCTGACTCCCCCCATTGGCTGATGAACACCATGAAACGATGTTGACAGCTCCACAAAAATTTAGTAAGAAGACCTTTGAGTTAAGATTATCACTTTTCCCAAGGTCAGAAAATGAAATTGTAATGAGTAGTAATGTAAGTAATTACAAATGATTTAAATCTTCAAAATAACTTGCCCAACACTGACTAAGACACATTTACAGTACAGAAATAACCAGCAGCGCTTCCTCTTTTACTGTAGGACTCCACGGAGCAGGTGAAGTGAAGCCTGATTTCTGGTGGCAGAGGGAATAAGTAAGGAATCAAAAAGGGAGGGAGCATTGGCTCATCTGTAAAGCGTGCTATCACCCTCACCTCACTTATCCTCTGTGAACACGATCATCTTGTTCGTTTGCATGTCAGAGATGCTGATGGAGAAAGAGATGGCGGTTATGCTCAGTAAAATATTCATTCTGCTCGCAGGCCAGTCGAGTGAAACATCCAGCTACTTGGCAGATATGGAATCTGAGAAAAAAAGAAAAAAGAAAGAAAGAGAGGTGGGGGCTGAGGTGGTTGCATCCATTATTGAAATGCCAGGATGTTATCAATTCATACAAGGTCAATATGGAAAATTTCAATTTGTGCTTGTGTCAAGACAAAGATTTCACTGTGTTTGACTCACGCTCTCTTCCTCTCTTCCTTTCTACCTTTTTCTCGCTCTGCCACAGTTGTAGGTATACTCACAGCTCCACGGTACATGACAGTGTCTTGGTTTGGTTCTTAACTGCATTGCAAGTCCTCTGAAGCTTGGGTGCATGATGGTACAAGATATGACTTTACCTCTGGCAACTTAAAATTCAGCCCGCAAGTCTGTTTCCCTGCAACACACACACACACACACACACACACACACACAGAAGGACAGATTTGCGCAGTGTTTGCCGTTGGAGAGCTCCTCATTTACATCAATTATGGATAGTCAACTTCCATCCTTGTGGCCCGGCGCTGCATATTTCATGGAGAGGAGGGTATTTTATGAGTTAATGTGTCCAGTTGACATGCCTCTGAAAGCACTGGCCTGTCCCTTACACCATGTGCAGGGCTGGGGAGAGCACGCAAACACGAATCTTTTGAGCCTGTGTGTGTGTGTGTGTGTGTGTGTGTGTGGGTGTGTGTGTGTGTGTGTGTACCCACTCAACCTCTTCCCTAGCCACATCATGCATCCAGCACAAATGTGTCTTGCAACTTCCATTTCTGCTACAGGGAGGGAACAACCCTTACATGAGAGTCTACACAGTTTTGGAAACGGCCCCAAGATTCGCCTTTTCTGTCGTTTTTTTGGGTTGTTTGTAAGTTGGCGAATTCATGAAAAGAAAAAAAAAACAGGTGTACAACCGCTTCTCCAAGTGTGTGGGAGACGTAAATGTGGAATTAGAAACATCCAGCGCAACTTTTCAACCCCTTTTCAGAAAGGCCTGTAAACAAAGCTGATAACAGCACTCATTATGCCTGCTCTCCCCTCCACCACGCTCACTCCTTCTCACTTTTTCATCACCCCCCCCCACCCCACAACCCACCCACCCAACCATGATCTCCCCCCCCCCACAAGCCGCCCCACCACTATTTCTCTCCTCGCCCTCTTGCCAGCCTGTTGGAGAGGTGTTACCAGCAGCTGGTGCCTTTGCATAATGTGCGGGGTGTTTATGTGCGTTTTTCATCTTTTACCATGTCCGTGGTGTGTGTGTGTGTGTGTGTGTGTGTGTGTGTGTGTGTGTGTGTGTGTGTCACAGAGACACGGAGAGAGAATGTGGGAAAGAACGAAGGCTGTTCTCGGGTGGTACAAATTGCTTTTTTGACCCGGTAATTAGTGGCAGAAGACACTCTGAAGGAGCCGGTGATGAAGCTCCCGTGGCCGGATTTCAACATGGACACATAAATTATCATTTATGGAGCACTAATGGCCTGTTGAGCTGTCCTCTCAGACCTCGCTCTGTGCGCGCCCACAGCCGAGACTGGTCATCTTTTATGTGTTATCTCCACGGCGTGGACGTTAACTCTGACATGAAAGAATGCCAACTCTCCTCCCATCCCCTCTGCTTTCTCCTTTCCTCTCTTCTTCTTCTTCTGTCATCTCCTTTTTCTACCTGTCTCCTCTCCTCTGCCCTACTGTCTTCTCCTCTCCTCTCTACTCCTTTCTTCTGTATTCACTTCTTGATCATCTTTTCCCCCTATCCTATGTCTTCATCTCCTGCCTTTTCCACCCTCTTATTTTCTTTTCCTCACTACTGTCCACTTATATATTTCTCTTTTCCTTATCACTTCACTATAGGCACTTTCCTTTCCTTTTGCATCCCCTTCCTCTCACTCTCCCCCTTTTCTCTCCTCCTCATGTCCTTATCTTTTCTTTCTTTTCTACTTTCTATTTTCTTTCTCTTTTGGTAAAAATGGATTGTACTGCCTGTCACCGCAACCCTCAAGGATCTGTTCCTACAGATGCAAGGTTAAATTCTCTCGTGCTACTGCAAGGTGCTTTGCATAAACATATTCAAGCTTTTTTTTCTTTTTTTTACAACACAGATATATTACATTACATGCACACATGTGGGTTAACAGAGAGAAATGGTGTGTGCGTGTCTTTTAATGTAAGCTTGTGTATGTTTCTTGGGTGCCGTACAGTGTTTGACACTCACAGTGGGTGAGGTTTGCCCTTAAAACAGCTGTCATTACAGAACAGAGTAGAAAGGAATGCAATTAGACACGTCAGCTCTGCGATCCATCACTGGCTATTATGGCTTCCACAAGGTGAGGAAAGGAGAGAATGGCCCATAGATACTGCAAGGAACACACACACACACACACACACACACACACACATACACACACACACACAGACATACAGCTCTGTGTCCAACAGCTTTGTGACCAAAAATGAAAACACAGACGCACTCATAAGCAGGAAACAAGCAAGTAAGCAAGTCTGCCTATTCTCTCACCGTCCAACAATCCAACACTGGAGAAACCATCTCCCCTCTCTTTGGCTAGCATGAAGTCTCCACCAGTTAATAAGGAACCAGTGGAGGAGGTAGACATTAAGCATTTTGCTCACAAACACTTGGAAAGATTTGCTTACATGGAAAATCAACTGGCCACAACTTCTGCCTATACAGACACCCACTGTAGTATAAACTAAATGGTCCTCCATCTGTGTTCTGAACTGTATCAGCACCTTGATCCTAGCAACTAAAATGAGATAGGTGCAGTGTTATAGTGGAAATTAGAGGTCCTAATATGATTATAACACAAATCAGAGCAATTAAGTGTAAACTTGTCCTGCATTGACCGTGAAAGTTGCTCAACCCTGGAAGCAGGTCTCGTCCTTGTCTCTTGCTGGCTCTGGGCCACCTTGCATAGAAGCTGTACCTGCCCTTAGACACCTCAGGACTTCCTTTGGATTTCATTTTGATTGGACACTATTTGAAAAACTTTAGAATCCATTGTGGATGAACGTGAATCCCAGCTGACCACTGACCACCACCTTGTCCATGACGACGGAGGCCCCAAACTTATAGGCCCTTTTTGAGCTTTTGGGATTCAGTATTTAACACTCAAATGACAGATTTCAGGGGGCATATAACTTTAATATATATCTGTATACCCTGAAGAAGCCACAGGTCAAGACATCCCCTCAAAATATCTGCCAAATTGACCCAGTAATCTTCACTTTTCCAGCGAGTAAGTAAGCAGTCAAAGAAAGAATTAAAGAGAGGAAAAATAAGGAAAGCAGGGGGTTCAGAGAGGCCTAATAGAAGGCTGCAGTACTTCCTGGATTGTTATAAACCGACAGTTAGCGGAGCCCACCACATCTTCAAACACTCTGCCTTAGCGTGATGAGTTCCCCGAAGAGGTCTGTGGCTACTCTGCCTTGAAAGCACCCAGATTTCTGCCAGTGTGTGCACTTTTAATTGCACTCCCATCGCTTGCCCCCCAGCCCCTCGAATCTCTCTCTCTCTCTCACACATTCTGCCCCTCGCTCACCCCTTTCTCCACAAGCCACCCCCCTCCCGTCTCTTTCTCATTCTGTCGTTTTAGCCCTTCCTCTCTATCTGTCCATTCTTCAAAGGGGAACTTCATTCACTTTATTTTAATTTCATAGATGGACCCCGAGGGGAGGAATGAGAGATGGCGGCGTGAGAGGGAGGGGGAAATAAGAAACTCAGCTTTATTTTAGTGATGGCTTTGTGGTATTGGGGCAAAGCCTTTGATGGCTGGTTACCGGCCAGCCATGGGCACTGCCTAATAAACAAATGAACAACTCCAACCGACAAGCTGTGAAAAGATAATTCTAGTTTATTATAACTTGGGTCTTATTTTCATACTTTCAGTCTCGTTTCTATTGGTTCTGATTACATTGTACTTACTAAAGCAATTGCCGAGATCTAGTAACATGGTGACATTGCTGTAAGTATATAGTATAAATATATAAAGTAAGATGGAGCAAGACAAGACCAGTCTGACAATCAGAGGTTGTAAAAAAAGTCAACAGTTTAGCAAGATTATCTAAACAACTTTAGTTGACTAAAAAGTGAGCCAAAAAAACTGGTAATACCATAACCTCTCTGGACCAGAAAACCAAATGCACCCACAACCACAGTACATATGGTGCGACCATCGGAAAACGTCAAGCACGTCATTGGCTAACCGGTAACCAATGGAGGAAAAAGCCCCTTCACAAAACAGACAGATCAAGAATTGGCCCAAGTGCCGTGTGGTACATCAGCAAGACTTCTTCAAGCTCCAAGACCAGGCTTTAAGCAGTATGCTGTCGTTACTGCTTTGGATGCTATGAAGAGTAAGATAGATCTACACACGGCTTGAGAACAAGTGCAGTTTGAGAAGTTCAAGTTTAAGTAAGTTTATTTTAGTACAAGCACATTGGAAAACTTGTGCGGTACTCTCAGTCAAAAAGGACAGATGGAGGGTTAAAGAAGAGAACACATCCGGGTTAAAGTCTGAGTCAAGATAAAGAAAAAAATAACAAAAAAATTTTAAATCCTTAATATGTACTATATATATATATGTGTGTATGTATAATGTCTGTGGTGTGTGCAGGTGTGCTCAAGTGAGCACATGTACTAGCTTGTACAGTTTCACCAGCAGGCCTATTGCACCTGGACTGAACATGGGCTGCTAGTATGACATTGTTATGTACCATTATGTAAATAAGTCAGCATAAAGTGCATGGATGCCTTAGGTCATTCAAGAAGAAGTTCTTCTTAGTGTGTAGTGTGTATTAGTGGGTCACATACTTTGAGTTCAGATGGCCTTGGTGTATCTTTGTGCAGCCTGAATGTCCTTCACAGTAAGTGTGATTGCAGATGGGAAGAAGGTTCTGCTGAACCTGCAAGCCGGTATCTATGTGTGTAAATCCATTACACTGGTTACTCAAGAAAACCTCACATCTCCAAAAGGTCAGCATTTCGGGGTGTACAAAAACAGCTTTGTTTTTAACTTGACCTCCATGTATTTTTGAGCTTATCCAGTGTAGTTTGAAAGGTTTTCAGGAGCCTGAAGGGGCGCAGATTTCCCTCAGCCCATACCCTTTCATTTAAGTTTCAACTTGTTCATGAGGGTTTTCCACATGACAACAGCTACGGTCGTATGTGCATGTGAGTACTGTAAATCTATGTCCCTGTGAGGGCTTACAAGCCTATATGTGATGCATCTGTGTGTGTGTGTGTGTGTGTGTGTGTGTTTGTGCATGTGTGTGTGCGTGTGTGTGTGTCAGCATGCAGGTGTACAGGCTGTGTGAAAGATGAGCCCTGACGACGGGCCGTCCACCTTGCCCTTTGGCTATTTCTGTATCGTGCCTTCCCCGGCGTGGGTTGCGTAATGATCTGGGAGCGAGCTATCGCTCTTTGTTTGTTGTCTCTATCAGCCATAACTGGGCCTTGGTGCCAGAAGGTCAAGTGTACAGAATAAGAACAGGCTTACACAACACAGAAAACACAGACACACCTTTGATGTGAAACAAGGGATGTGTGTGTGTGTCTCTCAGATTGAGGGCGGTGATTGATTTCAGACAACAGAAATCTAGCTGTGCAGAAGTGGACCTGCAGTATACCATTTCAGTAGCTGGACTAAGAGCCAGCATTTTATCAGATCCAGGGTTTCTGTGTATTAATCCTGTTCCAAACAAGTACAATTGAGGATCACTGTAGTAATGGCAGATACAATGAGAAAATCAAAAACAGTTAAAAAGAGAACAAGACAAATACACTTTGATACACATAAAGAGGTCACTGCAAAATCCCTGATTTTATCATGTATGTTTTGCTCCTAAAAGTTTGAAAATGTGGCTGTGCAGTCAGATCATTTCAACCTGTCACCAAAAGTAATGCGTTTGTTTCAGAGCTGTCTGGAAATGAGTATTCGTATCTTTAAACAAAAAAGAGTAAGAGAGGTTGCTGCGCCAGAATTGAGATAAATGAAACTTGATTTAAAAGAATACTTAAAACAAGTTTGACGAAAAAAGAAAAGCTTAATGAAGCTAATAAGTGGACATATATAAGTCAATCAATAAATGACTGACATATTATACACATACATTATTACTGCACTGTCAGATGTGTTTCTTTGTTTTAAGAAAAATAAACTCTATGGAAAAACAGGAAAAAGTTGTGTGGCCATTTCAAAGCACAAAGCTTTAGGTATGCAAGCACATTTGAGATTTCCGTGCAGTCCAGTGCACTGATAGCCTAATGTGCTGCTACATTTTTTCACATTTGGCCCAGTAAAAAAGAGAAGTACACAATAAAAAGACCACATTAAACTGATTTAAAGGATTTGATCAATCCATATTTTCCTATTAACATTGGCTTAAATGACTGTGTGCAGTGTAAAAGAGGTCGCTTACAGTGACAAACCTACTGAGAACTTTTCATTTTTCAACTCAGTGTTTTGGTTTTACAGGTTTTTGATTCACTCTTACCACTCCCATCAACCTCCTTTCCAGCAGCAGGAGGTGGCAGCGTTTTCAGGCGTTATAGGTCGTAAATGGCTAAAACAGTTGTAAATACAGTTTAAAAAGTAGTTTTTAGAGTAGGGTTTTTGTCCTTGACACAATTCATGCTCAGAAGTTTGACACAGGCACATTTTGGCACTTAAAACAGGGGGAAGAACAAACCTGTGTGGGGTCTTTCGGTGGAATGCTGCGGGGATGGAGAAAAAGACATAAATAAACATCAAACGAAAATGAGATTTACCTGCTTGATCATTAACTTTCTCCAACTCCTTACCTTCCTACGAGGGCCAGCGCTGGAGAGTAGGAAGAGAGAGAGAGCGAGCGAGACAGAAAGGGGAACAAGAGCGCGAGGAACGAGAGCTGAAGGCAGAATGTCCGCCAGGAATACAAGCAGTGCCTTGCCAAATACAAAAACAGGCTTCTTTCGTCTTTCTTTATGCTCCTATTTTATTCCCTTTGTTAGAGGAACTCGGCGTACAGGACTTCAGAGGAGGCTGCAATGAGCACATCAAAGCCCGCCGACAGATTGTGGCCCAACGGACACACTCGAAGTGGGCATTAATTTCTTTGTTGAAAATGTAGAAAAGGCAGTCGCAAAGTGGGGGAAATTAAAGCAGCTTCTTTTTCTTTTGTTATTTTTGCTTCCTTCCTCTCGTTTCGCCGTTGTTTCAGTTTTTTTTTTTTCCTTCTAGAGTTTCCACATGTCGAAGGTGGTGAGGGTCAGGCCGGCACCTTGTTTTTGTCAGATGCTCGTTTGGGGGTGGTTTCCGTCCTCCCCTCTGTCTTCCTTTCTCACTTTCTTCCCCTCTCTCTCTTGCTCTCCCCTCTCGCCGACTCTTCTGACAAGCTCTCTTTGAGTTCAGCCCACATGGCTCTGGGCAAAAATCAATGCCCATATGTGTCTTCAGCTGCTCTACACTGTACTGATGAAGGTTAGGAGGGAGGAAGGAAGACAGATGAGCAAGAAAATATAAAAAAATCCAGAGACTCTAAGACAGAGTCCGCTGATTACAGACAAATTATTCATCAAACTGTGCATCTGTTTACCAAAATAATGGATGAATAATTAAATGAGAAATGCTCTCTTGACTCTTTTCTGTTTTTCATTCCTGTGTGCCCCAGGTGCCTTTTTTTGGCCAGTGATAGATGGGGCGAGGGCAGACTAATTGTGGAAAGTGTCGGCGCAGGAATTAAAGATTATTACCAGAGGATTCAGCCAGGGATTCATTCAGACCAACATTCAATGACCATTAGCCTACATAGTGTGTTGCTAAGTTCACTGACCTTGAGTGGTGAATCGCAGACTCGCTATTGATCGCCATCGCAGTGCTTCTTTTTTTCCCAGTGTCATGGCTGAGGCTACTCACTTGTTTAATTGTTTCTCGTTGAATTGTAAAGTAGTGAGTGGGAGGCAATTGAAAGAGGCTTTTAAACAGTTTGCACTTTAACAAAATACTTTAAGGAGAGGTCAAGGCAAGTGAAAGGACAGAGTCTTACTTCATCTTTATTTTATTTTATTGTTACACCTTGCATAGAAGGTTTGAATGAATATTGAGGGCCAGTATGCGTGTGAACCCTCACCATGACTCTAACACGGCTTCGAAATACAAATGAACCCTTTCAGAAGTTGTTTTGCAGTGTTGTTCGTGACGACCCAAAGTTCAGAATTCGGGAATTCAACAGGCATCTGAAAACACTTCAAACTTGATATCTTTCAGCGCATCCCCGGCATCACAGGACTCGGGTGCCATTGGGCCTGGCATAGCCCCTCAGGGCGATGTTGCAGCCTGTTCTTCTAGAGTAGCCGGCATTTTGCAGCAGCATACTCTTCCTGGTTTTGATGCCTTTTTTGCTTGCTGTGTTGACCCTTTTAGAAATTCAGCAGAGACCACAGATACTTCCTTGGACTGTAGATGCTCCCCGGATCTTTCGCTTCGTGTCGACCTCTTGGCCTCCTCTCTCCGGTTTTGATCTCCCTTCCCTAGCTCTTCTGCCCCTGGAGGGTGTCAGTGCTGGCTGAAGGGGCTTCCAGGGGGCTTCAAGGGGCCTTTCAATCCTTCATCCAGGTCTTAGTGTTCAAAGACCTTGGCCAGTGATGCAGCTGCACACACACACACTTACACATTCAACCTTGCACTCACATGCATTAGTGTGGAAATGCACACGAGCTGCACTGATAATATAGAGAAAGAAGGGAAGACAGAAAAAGAGCACCAAGAGATAGAAGGAAGTGGCAAAGAGAAAGAGTAGGAGCTGCTCTGAATTTCAGAATAAGATCAAAAAGAACTCCTGTGAGATGTGGCCTTAGCACCATCAAAATGAGATTAAAAATGTCAAGTGAGTCCAATGTACAGTATGCGAGTGGAATATAGTCGATATTCCCCCAGAAATAAAGAGGCACACACATTCATTCTCATTCTTGGCCCACCCCTCCCCACTGGGTCTCAGGGTCACGTCAGCGCCAGATTGTAGCCGGTTTGTAACGTTGTATAAAGCTGCAGTGTTCACTAATTTAACGCCGCCTTCTGGGACCCAAACGGCTGGAGTCTGGATGGAGAAAGCAGATGTGCCTTCCACCAGAGGAAATAGTTGCTGGCCGATCAAGCGTAAAACGCCACAGCTTACCGACGAATTTCATGGCAAAGTGATGGGCAGGATGGGGGGGGGGGGGGGCACAGCACTACTCTCACTACTCTGAGATGTATCATAAATGTGTATCTAGACCTGTGGACTGCTGGGAGGGTGATTTAGGAGGCGACAGATTGCGGAATAGAAGAAAAAGAGGGAGTGTGAATGTACATAAGTGTGTGTAAGTGTGCATGCAAGTGTGCTTGAGTGTTCTTTGTTGTTTATGGAGCCATGCGTATGTTAGAATTTTCTGTGCAAATGGAATACTTTCCACTCTCCAAAGCCCTGTGTGTGTGTGTGTGTGTGTGTGCGTGTGTGTGTGTGTGTTTGTTTGTGTGTGTGTGTGTGTGTGTTTGTGTGTGTCCTTCAGTGGTTCCATGGGATAACTGTGTGTGCACAAGGCTTGCGAGGCCTTATCTAGATGTCCTAGTTATCGATTGGGCAACATGGCAGATAAGAAAGGATGAGTACCCCCTCCCACCCATCCACAACCCCCCAACCCTCTCACCACCACCCATCATCCACCTATCGGCCCCTACCAAGCACCACCTCTCCTCCCCCTGCTCTGTGTGATACAGATGGGGAGATTTAAAGCATTTTACTGTAACCTGTTTATATTGGTCCAATCACATTTTCAAAACAACAGCAAATTTTGTATTTGGAACTGATAAAGTCGAAGTTTTCCTTTTTTTTTTTTTTTGTTGCTGACTTTACGTTTTGTTGCTGACTTACGACTTGACGTTTCCCGTTACTACAACTTCTATTGCTTGATGAAACCTGAGAATCTTTCTGACATCAATTAAAATCTAATTTTTCAACGTGTCACTGCAAAGCTCTAATGTGTATTAATGCTATTGAAAGGTGAACATGGTAATTGTTATATTTGGGCATATTGGGATTAGTTTTCGTCCTACATTATTTCTAAAAGTAGGAAACTTAAAATCAGCTGTTGGTTGGGTTACATCTTCCAAAAGTGTTGAGCTGATAAGAATAATTTAGAAAAGTAAAAGTTTTACCTGGTGTACTCAAAAATGATATATAGTTGTCCACATGAAAGGGAATGGATTACCCAAAGCACCATTTTTTGGTGTATGTTGTGACTTTACCTCAACTGTGACACAAGGTATCACAAAGTTGCGCATTATTACAACTTAGTGCACACGTGACAGATTAGGCCGCTGTGTATACCCTCTATGCAGCCCGGCAGAAGTAGCCCGGGAACCAGACGAATCTGCGAACTCCTGTTTCATTTGCTCTGGCAGATGCGTCTGGCCCCTCTCCCATTCAAACTGACTTCTCTGCCGACTTATCAGGCTAACCAATCACAAGCGTTTATCTAATACCAGGCAGGTTTAATAAGATGACTGACAGAGACAAGGCAGCTCCCATTCCCTGGCCGGCTACAGCGGCAGTATTAAACGGACTGGACTGTACATTTTCTCTAAAAGAAGAACAAACAACTGCCTTTACACTTTATGTTGATAAGAAATATGTGTTCGCCGAACTTCTGATAGGACATAAAGGTCTGACAGGACACTCTGATTGGTTGTCTCCGCCCATATAACGCCCCTTGGAAATCAAAAATTAACTGAGAGGTTCCCAGGCGATGCCAGGCAGGAGTGCAGTTCTTTGATTTGTCAGGTTGGAAAATGAGACATTATCATGGGGTGGGGACAGACTTTACTGTAGAATATGAAAGGTAATGACACCAGCAGCACCTTCTGTCTGCTATCACATAGCACCAGGCCACGTGTGTCACTTCCCACTACTACCATCTTCTTTTAAAATGCTGTCATGTTGGGATTTAGACTGTCCGACACTCAGACCAGTATCTCTTCTTTCTGTGTAATGTTGGTTATGGATGATTACATGAGATCCAGATGTGTCTTTGGGTTTAGGTATGGTGACTTGTTATTTCTAATATATTGTAATAGATTGAAATGTTGCCGTGGAGCTGTTGGTGAAGCCATAAGTTAAAGGGTGAACACACAGAGCAGATGGAGTGTGCAGAGAGAAAAGGCAGAGCACAGGCTGGATTGTTTCCAAAGCAGCTTTGAGACTGACAGACTTCCCAGTCACAGAGAAAATGTAGTTGTTAGAGCTAATTTAAAGTCCTGAATGGGAGGTTTAAAGAGCAAATCACTGAAAAAAAGGAACTATAGATTGGCAGCAGTGGCCCGTGGGAATGAATGTGAATTGTAAAAATGTGTGGACGAGCATGGACAGTTTAATGAGAGAGCTTGGGGAGTGCTCAGTTTAGATTATCTGTTGATGTTCAAGCCATGTAGTGTGTAGTCTGTCACACTGTGTTCTCTGTCAGACCATATGACTCCATGTTGAAATATTACTTTTGTCCTGTAAAAGATGAGCTGAGTGCAGCATTTGCACGAGTTCAACTTTACGTGCAAACATGTGATGTGACCATGTTTTTGCATGGAAACAAATGTTAAAATACACCAGCTTCTCCTAAACCACAGAGAGGAGGTGAAACAGTGAAAAGCTTCACATCCTTACTCATTACCCAGTGGTGTAAGACCCGGAACAGGTAGCTTCTCCACACAGTGAGTGACAAAACTTTATTCAAACAGTCTCCAAACCAGCAGCACATAAACTACCCTGAGAGTATTAACTGAAACATTAGTGAGCTACAGTACATAGTTTATAAGTTTTAGCTTGAGAGCCACAGAAATTGTCAAGACTACATTATTTAAATAAGTGCAACTTAAAGATGTTCAGACATGATGGAGGAAATTAGTCATTTGCCCTGCAGAACAACAAACCAATGACAGAATTTTTGTCAGTTTTTGTCCCAATTATATGCACCTCATTAAAAGCTATTTATACAAGACTTGGAATGATAACTGGGATGTTTGGGATGGATTGTATGGTAAATGTCTTATTTTTAGACTTATTTGCAGACATATTTCATATCCTACACCTGTTATTTTGGACCTGCTCTCAGTGCTGCAGATTTTATCATACATTCCACACCTTTCTACTTTCTAATATGTGGAAAGAGTTTTTCAGGGTTTTCCAAAATGTCGCGTGTAAGATTGTATTTTTCTTTGTGCTTTGTACAATACAATACAATATTTGTTTCAGTGGGATCATCAAATCTTGGGTGTTAATTCTACCTGAGCGGATGTTTTTTTTTTCTAGGTCTTCTTCAGGCAGTTTCACTACGGCAGTTCAAAAGGTCAAAAGACGAGTTTGATTAATTTATTCATCATACACATCCAGTACACACGAGGAGCCGTAATTTCCTTTATTTCTTCTCCCCTTTTTCACGCCTGCTCGGGCTCATAACAGGAAAACCTGTTTGTGTTTTGTAGCCTCACGCTCGATTTCACCCTCCTCCTCCTCCTCCTCCTCACTAACTGCTGTCTTGTTGCTTCTGCCCGAGTGGCTCCCTCTGAATACGCCACTTGGTTGAACAATTAATTATTCTAATGATAGACCGCTACTCAGTGGTGCTTTAAACAGGGACACAGAGAAAGAGAGAGAGAGAGAGAATGGCACAGATACAGATAGCTGGTATAAACCTTTTCCATCTTAAAAGTAGGCGAGCTGCGGTCAGTTTCCATGTGTGCCACATTTTATTGGTGTTTGTAGACAGATAGATAGATGGATAGATGGATAGATAGATAGACAGACAGATAGATAGATGGATGAGTGTACATTCCCTTGTTACAGTGCAGTGATGAGGGCTAGTCAGTCAATAGCCCTGAGCAAAATCGACTCTGCAGAAGCCTTGACCACTTGACCGGACATCAGCTCTTCCACACTGCCCCCAGGCTTCACACACACACACACACACACAGTATCCAGGCATGCAGGCAGGCAAACACACAAACGTGCACACTTCCACACACATAAAACACACCTTTCCTTATCTTAGGAATGTGCATTTTAACATGAACTGGGTCAAATAAAACACAGTCCTGCACACACACACACACACACACACACACACACACACACGGGCATACACACTGCTTCAAAGCCCTTTAAGATGTCTTACTAGGGCATTTGGTACTCCCAACCGCACCCTCAAAACAAGCACCATCCAACCCATTTCCTTGTTCCATGCAGCCCCCTACTCCCGAATTCCCCCCTTCACACACACACACACACACACACACACACACAACTCACGAGCCTCTCATGTTGCCCTCCAGCTTCATGTGAACAAGACTGGCGTAACACTTTCACCACATCCACCTCCAAACACAGGTAGCTTTCGCGGCTACAGGCTACATCAGTACCCCCCCCACCATGGTCCTTTCCCATGCAGCTTTTATTGTTCGCCACTTTGAATTCATGCAAGTCCCAATAAAAAATTGATGTCCCCTACCCTCCTCTTCCTCCATCTCCCTCTCCCCTTTAGTTCGCTCCTTCACTTTTACGAATACAGGGTATAATCTGCATTCTTTCCATCTTCTCCACTTTCTTCTTCCTCCTCTTCTTCCTCTTACTTGCTGACTGTTGCTCCGCAAGTGCCAATACCTGTGAATCCCTCACGGGCATGAGGAGATTATGTGAAGAAGAAGAAAAGCGGAGGAGATCAAGGGAAGGAAGAGAAGGGATGGTAGAAGAGAGGGAGGAGAAATGGTAAAGGGAGAACAGAAGGATAGAAACAAAGGACAAAGGAGTTAAGGGGAAAAGACTGAGGACAGGAATAGCAAGAGAAAAGGTGTTGCTTTACAGCGTGTTGTCATTGTCAAGGCAGTGCCAGTGTGCCAGGCAGGCAGCAGGCAGTCAGTCAGTCAGTAAGTCCCCTTGGCTTCAACAAGATAGATGCCCAGGGTTCGATTTGCATATGCTATTCAGGACATGGTCGCACCATCTCTCCCTCTCTCCTTTTTTTTATTGTTTTTAATCAGAGGCGAATGTCAACAGAATAAATGAAGTTGCGCGGCGAAGTGAAATTTTTATCACATCAGTGGTGGTTGGGTGGGGGTGGGTGTGGGAGGGGTGGGGGGGGGGACATGATGATGATGCCTCTGCACATACCTCACACTCCACACCCCTTCACACACACACACACACACACACACCCACCCCCGCCACACATATCCTCCACCTCCATTCATCACAGGCCATATTGAGGGAGTGAAATTCAGTGGCGGTGCCGGTAATCAATGGAAGGGCTCCATATGGCGGGGATCAAAGGTGTCACATAGTGTGTGGTTCTGCTTTATTGCCAGCCAGCACTGTTAATTGGACAACAAGATCAGAGGCAATATTAAAATCCAATTAAATTGATATGAACAGATTGCCAAGTGATGTACACTAATGTATAATTGAGTATCAAGCAAATGCGAGTGGCCCGTCTCGAGCGCCGAGCTGCTGAATAAATGATGGGCGAGCCGTAGAGGACGGAAACAAGTTTGCACATTAGCCCCCCCACCACCCTCCCTCCTCTTCTCTCTTTCCCCTTCCCTCCCTTGCTCTCTGGGCCCTCAGATGTGGAGGGACACAGGATTTTTTCTTTTTTTCTGCGTCTCTGTTTTTTTTGGAACTGGCTGACATTCTTAAAGGGACATTTTTGTCCTGCATAATAAGGGCATAGGAGTGTAGGGGTTGTCTGTGTGTGTGTGAGTGCATGTGTGTGTGCTTGATGAGGACAGAGGAGGAGGGGAAGGTGCAGAATTGTGTGTGTGCGCGTATCCAAAGGGAGGGGGCGGGGCTGACGTGTAACATTTTAAACGGCGTAATTCCATCACACGCACACGGCTTTAATTTGAGTTTAATAAAATCTAAATGATTTATTGCCTTTTTTTGCTGGAGCAAAAGCAAGTGCATGTTGTGGTGCTTTGGCTAATCAGGCATAAACACGGACAGCCCCCCGTCTCAGCGGAGAGGCTCCACGAAATGGAGTGCTCTTTAAAAAAAAAAGAAATAAATAAGCAGATAAAGAAGGATGCTCTTACACTATTTAACAGACCAACGAGGCCTAGTCCAAGGTGACATTCCCTGATAAGGTACACTTGGACTGTAGCCCAAAATAATCAAAAGTTCATCACCACTCATTCATTTATTAATTGAATATTTTTAGCCTTGATTTAATGCGTTGAGCTGTAGTGCTAATTCGTGACATTGGGAGGCCGATAAGGAGATTTACATTTCAAATTTTAATGATATTTTGGCTCTAGTGATCACTCCCTTTTTTGGGAGTAATAATTTATTTCTGTTGTTTTGGTTGCGGTCCAGCATATGCTGTGTTTTTTTAAAAAAAAAAATTATGTTCCCTCCCTCCCCCGCCTCCCCTCTTTCTTGCATTAAGCTGGTTTCCTTAATTAAGCGGGCACGGGACTCATTAGCTGCCATGGCGATGGGGTGGCATGATGTGCCCGTCTCAGTTCCCGCCGGCGATGCCCGGACAAAGTGCCTGGGGAGCAGGTGCTGACAAGGTCGCGGTGGCAGCGTGCCATCTGGACCGGGGCTCGGGCCCCATTGCCGCCTGGCTCTTTGTGGCTATGGCTGTGGCTAATGCCATCCACCAATAACCCTGACTCAAAGACATCAAAACAGCGCCCTGGCTCTTAGGAGATCTGTGGACTTAACAACCGCTAAAACAAAGGCGCAATAATTGGTTTTGGCGCAATCTGTCCTTCGTTTGCCACTCAAGGAGCTTTTGTGGTTATTAAGTGAGCTCGGAACAGAAGGCACATTGAAGGTTTTCTTTATTTAAGTGTGATGCACCTTCATTTGCATAACATAGATGTCTATGGCAAACATTGTGCACATACATTTATGCATGGATTACAACAATACATAGCTCTCCAGAAATAATAAACATCACTAAGGGACTTTATGAGAATTATTAGGGGGGGGGCGTCAGAAAATATCTTTGTCTGAGGGAGAGACCTTTTCTTTATATTACAATCTTTGAGGTACATCGTATTGTGGTATGAAATGTGCTATATACATAATGCTTTTTTTCCCTTCAGCCCAGTTTTATATTTTACTTAGGCCCTTGAGTTATTAAACAAAAAATGATTTTGACAAATATTATATATGTGAATCTTTAAACTGAACATTATCTAAAGAGTTATTATTGTATACATTACATCATTATTATCTAAAGAGCTCGACGTTGTAGCACTAGCCAGTTGCCCCCTCTCAAAAAAAATATCTTTAAATTAGCCTATAATACCTGATAATATAATCCAAGTTCAGCGTCACATGCTGCCAACTTGTTTTACAAATGGGTAAAGTTTTGAATGTTTAGAAGTTACAGTTTAAGTTTGTAATTTCAGCTTGGAACATTACTGATATGATCAGTTCATCAGTGTATTTTCTTTATCTAAAGTAAGCCAGCTGTTACCGGGACTCTCAGAGCTTTGTTAAACATATCCCCTTGTGCTTGTGTGTAAGTAAGCGCTGTGTAAAAACCACGTCTTACCGGCACATAGCATGAGAGCTGTTACAATAAAACAAAGAACTTCCTTACATTTTGTTGCAAATTTTACATCTTGACTGTTGAGTGTGAAAAACAGTTTAATGCCTAACCACAAAGCCAGAATTACAAGCTCCTCTGTTCTAGTTGGTATTGGTCTATGGGTTCTTGGTCTTGGAAAACCTCTTGTCCAGAGGTACCAGCAGCATTATAGCTGTGTTGTTTTGTTATTATATGTATATTACTGAGTAGAGTAAATCAAAGTTAACATTAATCTAGAAACCCACAAAGTTTTTTTTTTCTTTTTCTGTAATGGACATCTGGAGAAAACGGGCTTGTAAATGTCATGGAATGCCACACAGGATTGTCTGAACTCCGACCACAAACGCTAATCACAAATTACAAAACCCTGGGACTTGGATGTCTTTCAAAAACCCCTCCCAAAGTGTCGGAGGGCAAATGTGGTGGGATGGAGAGCTTGCTATTTGTCATTTGCTTTAACCTGCTGTACAATTTGTCGTGAACTTGTCGGTCAGAGCGGTTTAGAAATACCAAAGAGGATTCCCGTTTCCTCCCTGACACCGGTGTGGTGTCGCCTCCCTTCCCACTGAGCTGCAGATTGTCACACGGTTCTCAGGCTTTGACTTATGAAGCTGCTTGTCGCACTCTATTTGAGGCGACTCTTCCACTCTGGGGCAGCCTGATCACAAGGCCTGCAAACATATAAAGACATGTATAACCCAGAAGGAAACCCATACTTAAGCACTGGTCATTCCCCACTCCCTTGCCGCATTATTGTACAACCTCTGTGGCCTCCTTGCCAGAGGCCTTGGCTGTCATTATGCGGTCCAGTGTTTGGGTTTGCAAGCGTTCACCCTCTGATTTGGTGGACGGATGCTTTCTTTAAAAAATGAAGGTATAAAACGTGGTTTAATGCCCTTTGCTTAAACGTAAGACGCCAAGGTCATTAAGGGTCCCGGACCTCTCAGTAAAACACGGGCCCAGGCGCCACATATGGATGCTAAGACGTGCTCAAAGAAAAAAGCGCAGATGTTTATTTTAGAGATTTCTTGCAGGCTGGTTTGTGGTCAGCCATGTGGTGGGAGGCCATACATGAAAGGAAATGTTGGATTTCAGTGCAGGAGTACTAACAGGCCTGTCGCACACAAGCGCTCTGAGTAGAAGATGCACGCACACTGTTAAGGCCTGACACATGCAGCGAGGGAAGTGCAACTATGATATGACTAATGATGTTGGGTTTGTGTGATGATGCTTCTTTTAGCGAAACACAAGCAATAGCCCACAGAACAACTGAACAATGAAGTTCTTTCTTGTTTTTCCTGCATTTTTCTCTCACAGTTTTACAGTGGGTATGACTCGTTTGTAAGCATTACAAATTAACTGATTGCACTACAAAAGTATTTGCATTCCATGGAACCTTCTACATTTCCACTCGACTTGTACTTGCTAGTTTAAGAAAAAAAAAAAATCAATAATCCTCTTGGAATTCATTAATTTTCTGACATTCTGCCAACTTGAGCAAGTTAGCGGAATGAACACGCTGTAACCAGAGAGGATGCAACATTATGTTTGTTTAAAAATAAGAGTCAATGTCAGTGGTCCAGCAATCAAGAAATAGACTTTTCTTTGCTTTTTTTTCTCTCTTTCTCATGTCATTTGATCAAAATACCCCTCTCCGGTAATTAAAAGAGCATAAGCACTTAATGTACTTTGACCAGTGATACACACGACTGTGTTTAAGTCTAAGTTAAACTGCTGTTTGCCTACACTGGGATAAACAAGGCGGAGCCTGAGGGATTTTCTTGAAGTCCCCTAATTTAATCCTCTCGTCCCTAATCTGGTGTGAACCCCTAAACCCTCCCGCAGACAAAAACTGACCGACATAATCCCCGGTGCAGAGAGATGGCCACTCAATCCCTCGCTCTTAGGGCCGCGAGCTGAGAAAAAACACTCTTTTTCATTCGGTTGTCAGTCACCCCTCCACCCCGCCGTCCATCTTCCCGTTGCCACAAATGTGTCCTGATATGTGAGAAGCGGGAATGAAGAACTACAAAGACTACAACCCAAACAAATCATGACAACGAACTGTGCAAAGGACGGAATGTAAAGAGTTATCAGCACTTGCTCTGCTTTGCTACAGCACCACCAGAAACATGTACTTACCTGTCACATCACTGCTCTGCAGCACCAGCAGTAAGAATTAAAATGGCAGAAATGGACAGGCTTGACGAGCTTGACTCCTACCCGCCCCGTTACTAAAATAAACCACATTATTTGGACAAAATCTATGATTAGGGCCAAAGGAAAAGAAGGCCCCTCAGTTAGGGGGCGAATGGGTGGAAGAATGAGCGGCGGAGGGAGGGAAGGCTGATGGGTGGAGATGGACGGGTGGGGTGTGGGGGGCACCGTAGGGGGCTAATTCTCCCCATGCCCTGCTGCAGCTGTGCCCCTAAGAAGTGACTGACAGATCCCTGTGCGGGGGGGGGGGGCTGCATCTGTCAGAACAGTGTGGGGCCTGCCAACTTCCTGTTACAGTTTTTCACACTTTATATAGCAGTCGATCTTAAACCTTCTCTCTGGGGAACAGCATTGTCGCAAATATTTTTCCCTGGACCAAAAGGTCATTTTCCTATTTGTGAGCTGTCTGGCTGAGGGAAGCACAGTTATGTATTACAGATTGTTACGGTCCGGAAAAAAGAATGTAAAATTAACTATGTTCAATTCAAATTTAGCTGAGTACCAGCTGATTAATAGGATGTTTGAATTCCAGTGATATAAATGAACTTTTTCTTAGTGCCTGCCCACACAGATTGCACCAATCAAATTACCAGTCATTAATTCCGTCACAGACAACAATTCACACCCACCGGAGCAGTCACTGCAGAAAAATATAAGAAAAATCTTCTTATGATAATGATAATTTTGACCAGATAAGTGTGAAAAGTAACAAATAGGAGATATAGATTGTTACATTGTAAAATACATTTCAATTTCAGTGCAACGCTAAATACAAAGTCAAATTACCACATCGAAATTCTGATTTAGTAGGAAGTCAGAATTCTTAAGGGGCATCTCAAAGTTCTGAGATATTAATATTAGTAAAGATCTGACATAACCACATCTTGCAAAACCACTCATTTCTTATTGAATATTTAACCCCAAATTAAATTTCTTCGTTAAACATCACACACATCACTCTTGTTATTCTGAGCTGACACTGACCGAAGTGATCTGAAGTTCATCACAATTAGTTTAATCATTTTCAATTTCAAGGGTATTACAAAATCTTTATTCTTTATAGTTGAGCTACAGAAACACAAGCTGTTCATTTTGAATTCTACTCTCTCATTTGTGGCGCAGCACCTATTTGATTGTGACCCACCTCTGCAGTTTGGATGCAGACTTTCATAAACTGTAAAAAGCAACTGTCTTACATGAAATTTTTTTGACTGTTGCAGCCCACTAATGATCCCATTGCTAATGATATGGTCACTTTCTTTGTCTCTGTATCCTCCTCCCAAATAAACTCGGATATAATCTCCCAAATCTGTGCACCATTAGCAGCAAGTCTCAGGGAAAACATTCCAATTATGTCTCTGGGAAAAAACATAAAATAAGAATAATAAGAAACGCTGACTTCAGCTAGAAAAAGATTAGCCCTGTGACCTTGATCGGGACCTGCTCCTATAAGGGCACCCGGGGCCAAACGGGAGCAGAGCCCGCACGGGCATTTAAAATAGGAAGACATGAAACACTGTGCTGTTAGAGCAGCCGCCCCTCCTGTGGCGGGACCCTAAGCGCAGTAACCTTATATCAAAGCTTGGCATGTAGCAGAGCAGCCAGGGAGGAGCACATTAATTATTGAGGAGCATACGGTAACAAGCTGTGAGCGCCGGCGACGGCCTATTGTAAGGAAGACTAGCACCCCATGTCCGATTATCTACTGTTAACCTCGTTCTTTTCCTGTCCCAGTGAGCACACTGGCTATGAGAGGGAGAGAGATATCCACTGTCGTTCTCTCTTTCCGAGCACACATACAAACACACGCGTCAGGGTATGGTCGTGAGGGAAATGTTTCCTTTGGCTTTTCTATTATACTCTTAACACAAACACAACATCCAACACACTCTCTCTAACACACAGACAGGTGGAGGGCTCAAAGGGCAAGTTATTGGCTCAAACAGGGGAATAATGTGTCAGCCTCTGGGGATTTTGTCCGAGGTTCCTGCTAGTGCAAGAAGGCCGTTTGCAGCCATTCTCTGCACGCCTCTGTACTTCACTTTGCCTTCCTCTCTGACATGCTGCTGGCTGCAGTTCACTACCATTACTGAGAGTCTGGAGGGGAGACGGAGATGAGAGTCCGGTCTACAACCCTTCCATGTATAATATAACATGGAAGATAACATAAAACAATGTCACAGGTATGTTACAGAAAGTGTGGGCCAGTGTCAGTAAATAGCAGGTAAAAAATAAGCTGTAACCTTTCTGGACAGTTTTCTAGGGTCAGTTTGATTTGTGCAGCTTCAGAGAGAAATGTACCTAGCAGGCTTATTTGCAGAGCATCAATGAGAGGTGTGAACCTCAGCAAACTGCTTCAAGGTTAGAATCCACCTGAATGATTTTTGTCTAAAAGAAAAAAATTAAATTTTTTAAATTTTTAAATTGTCCACAAAATGAAAAGGTTGTATTATTTAAAAAGCTGCTTTTAAAAAAAATTGCAAATAGGGGGTCTGTTCTCTGAAAGAATTGAAGTGATAAATTCACATGTTCTGATTAGCATATTTATTTTGAGATGGAAACTACACAGAATAAGATTTTTTTAAGGTATCACTTACTACAAAAAAGTCCCGCACCTGAACCAATACCATTCAAAAAGTGTAGCCCTCACATACTGTAAATAAAATAATACAAGGACAGGCAGATCTAAAGGCAATGAAAACCTTACTTACTTTCAGCACAACTATTTGAATGAATCTTTATAATAATCCAAGTTTCATAGTTACAGACCCAAATAATGTCAAGGACCCCGAACAATGTTCAAATACCTTCCTTTCAACCATTTTTTTTCCATCCAACGTAGCTTTTATTTACATTTCCATCCCATTTTCTCTCAGAGCTCAGGAGGCCGGAGGGTTTGGACAGCCCCAGGCTCCAGCACTGTTCACGCTGCACTGCAGGGGTGCTGCTGGGAAAACAACTGGGCGCACCGGGACGCAAGCCGTGTATTGATCCGATTATTTCTGTCATTTCGTCTCCTCTTTGTTCATCAAATAGGCTAAATATTTAGAGATTTCGTTAAAGTCAACACTTTGGTCAGAGAACTTACATAGAGACGTAGTTTTGTTAAGGCTGATTCGCCCCGTCTGTGTTTTGTCCTCACAGGAGAAAAGGTAGTTCGTGAACAGTTTTCATAATCTAAATTAACACTACAATCAGGTAAGGAGTACCACCAACCCCTGCTGGAGTCTGTGTCAAAATCTGCACCTGATCGTATCCTGTCCATTTAGCTCGTTCTATACATTCCAACAGCGTCACAGTCAGGGTCTCTCCGAGGCGAGGAAGCTCGCGGAAGATGTCAAAAATCCAAATGTTAGTGAGGAGAATGGCTCCAGTGTTCGCACGTCTACAGCACAGCAACAAAGTGATTTTGGATTGTTGTATCAAGGCCGCGGAGTGAGTCATTTGCCGAAAATAACGCTTTACTGGTGTTAACGAGAATTTCAAGCACTCGCCCTTGCTGCTCGGTGTTCACGGTCAAACAGATTGAGCCCTTTGAATTGTGTCTTGGAGGCTCTGCGTGCAGCGGGAGCAACACTGTGTGGGTCTAAGTGAGAGAAGGAAAAACTTTAGTGCATAATCTTATTTCCTACATGAATAGTTAAATGTAATTTATTATTATTATTAGTTATAATTAATAACAATCAGTTAGTATAGCAGAATCAACTGTTAAAATGAGTTTAAGCAAAGAGAAAAAGCAGACAAGTTAGGAAAAGAGAGTTTGATGGCCAGTTAACAATTCTGGCTATAAATCCTATTGTGTTCCCTAACACACACACACACAGACACAAAGAGAGAGAGAGCTGAGGTTAGCTTGTAAAAGTGAATGAACTCAGCGGGACTGACCAGTGTCGACCGCCCTCTGATCACAGAGCGGTTTGTTTCCTCAGGCCCGTGACCTCCGACCCCTACTGGAGAGAGGTCGAGTGCCTCTTCAGCTCAGTGCTAATGATCCATTTAACACCCTTCAGCTGTGTTGGTGTGTGGCATGCCTTGTGTGTGTGTTTGTGTGTGGGTGTGTATGTGTGTTTGGGTGTGTGTGAGACAGACAGAGTGTGCTGTTCTTCAGCACTTCAACAACATGTAACCTCAGACTTAACTGGCACTGAACGACAGCTGACACGGGCCGTGCTCTCACTTTTATGAATTTTTCAGAGTCGCATTTGACAGCAGCAGCGTGCAAGCATGACAAGTATTGAGGGGGGGGGAGTCACACGCCCGTCTGATAATGTCATGTTAGCCGACACACGGAAGAGACAAAATACAACTTTTTCAAGGCTTCTAACTTTGCATGAACCAATTTACATACCCTCCGCCACACTGCCTCCTTTTTTTTATTTTTAATACCACATTAAAAGGGATTTTATTAATTAGATAGAAGGAGCCAGAGTGCCACACATTCAGCCTGCGCCTGCATTTGATGTGATTTCTGTTAAAAAGGAGCATTCCCACATGTCGCAAATCCCCGCTGCCGCTGCGCCAAAAACACGACGGCGAACAACAAAACAACAAAAACAGCGACTGAGTCAAAGTGGATCCCTCTCAGTAGGGGCCGGGGCCAGAGTCCCCTTTCAAGTACAGTTGCAACAATTATCTTCAAAGCCGAGCCTAGCAGGAACCTTTGTTTTCCTCCCAATCCGCATGGCTTGAACCTGACCCTGTTTCTTAAAGCCTGGTGGAGGATAACATGTTTCTACAGTTTGATAGCAAGAGTACATTTTCTTATGACTTATTCATCTTTTTTTTTCTCCTCCTCTCCCTCTCCTTAATTTATAATTCATTTGATCTAAAATTTCATTAATTTTCTAAAATGTTCCAATTGGGGCCTTGCTGGGCCCGGGCGAAGGGTTTTTTTTCTTTGTCCAACCCTCTTTTGTAGTTGGCTATTATTCTTTTATGTAGCAGCCTTGTAGAGGTTATCATCTTCTGAGGGCAAACAGCGCTCTCTGGAAAAGTTTTAATCAGCTTTAATGAGTGGGGTCAGTGCTGGAACCAGAGAGGGAGGGAGACACAGACAGGAGCTGGGAGAGCAAGTGAGAGGGAAAGATAGCCAGCCTCTGAAACGTATGGACATTTTAATCTTTTTTACATTTTCAATTTCTCTCATTTGCACTTTTTTCTTTTTTTTTTTTGGCCTGTCCTTCTTCTTAGCAGCCAGATTTAGCTCAAATTGCACTGGCATCTTTTGCATGGGAACAGATTATAGATAATGAAGGAGGAATTCATTTTGGGCTCTTTATCTTCAAAGTATCATTCCAATCAGACACTACAAGACTGCAATTAGAAGGTGAAAGTTAATTTTCATAACCACCGTCAATAGCCATCAAAATATCTCCAAAGTCTTCACTGTGACGAAGGACAATTGCATGAGAAATCCTCTACCTCATCTGCTTTAAATTTCTCCACAAAGATAAAGCTAGTTTAGTCTTTCTGCTTCTACAATCCCTGGCTTTTTATCATTCCCTGAAATCCTCCGATATCCCTCTTTTACCTCCTCTTCTTTAAGTTACCTTGCCTTTCACCACTCAGTCTTTATCAAATGTTACTGGCCTTTCTCCTGGCTTTCAGCCCTGGTCTCTAATCTTCTTCCAGACGATAGTCTAAGCCATTCCATTATTATCATTTTACAGCCAAGGCCGGCTCGCTCATCATGACATGGTCTGTGTCTCGCTTTTAGGCCGCAAGGCAAAGATACGACATACCTCGTTTGATGTAAGGCCACTGCAAAGGAGCCGCTGTTTCGGAAAGATTTTTTTTCCCACGTAAAAACTGACCTCAGAAAAGTTCTCAGGGTGGTTTATCTGCACAGTATCAAGTTTCTTACCAGCAGTGTTCATCATAACATTTATGACTTATCACTACCTTCTACAGAGTATAGATTAGATGTTATTATGTAAACTCTGGAATTAACTTGTGCAAAAAGAGGATTTTGCATGCTTGTATTGCTTATATGTACATGGTGTTGTTCTTCTTCCCCTCTCTGCATTATACAGATGACAAATGAAAAGAAAACCCAACTTAGTGTCTCAGTAAGGTGCTGTTCCACCGCGAGCCTCCAGGAAAGCTTCACTACTCCTTGCCATAGATACAACTCCACAGACGTAGGATTATCTTTGCTTTAGCTCTGTGATTGAATGGTGATGTGTGACACCTTGAACAGCAAGAAGCTGGTAACCCAGGTATGACAAAATGTTAACACAACAGAAGGTACTTCTTAAATGAAATGATCAACAGCAGATCTTAAAGTCTTATAGACTTCCGGCAGGTTTTGTTTTTGGCCATGTTGGTTGTCAAGCGACCACTTTAGTCCGTACAGATACAGCTCTACAGTTACTGGATTGGATGGATTACAATGAAATTTTGTTCAGACATTTATGGTCCCAAAAAGATGGACCTTACTGACTTTGGTGATCCTCTGACTTTTCCTTTAATGTCACAAGTAGGTTGACATTTGTGGTTCTGAAAGAAATGTTTCCACATTTATTGAATACATTTCCATGAAATTGTAAAGACATTTATGTTCCCGTCAAGATGAATTGCAATGACTTTGGTGACCCTCTAACTTTTCATCATCAG
This sequence comes from Lateolabrax maculatus, assembly GCA_031216445.1. Taxonomy (NCBI): domain Eukaryota; kingdom Metazoa; phylum Chordata; class Actinopteri; order Acropomatiformes; family Lateolabracidae; genus Lateolabrax; species Lateolabrax maculatus. Next base: position 21,765,953 of record CM062209.1, on the reverse strand, counting down.
GTCAACACTTTAATATGTCCATTTCTTTTTTTTTATACCAGAAAAAAATGACATTCCCATCAGCCTCAGCTGTGCTTTGTATTCTAACATGCTAATTAGCAAGTGTTAGCATGCCAACACGAATTAAAACTCCGCTACACTGCGAAATATAGAGAGACTTAATCAGCATTGAACGGATGTTCATTTATATGTGAAAGTCCTGCACTCCAGCTTGCACCACCTGGCCAGCACGCCAAGTGACCCAAATCAAACACATCAATATGAGGTGTGTGAGGCCTTTCTGCAGAGCGCAGCATGGATTGATCCGATTGAGAGGCCAGTGGACTGGTTTCAGTGCGACAGGGGGCCCAGCGGACTGGTGCTTTGAGAAGCTGAACCTGGATCAGACTGTGGAGGACTTGGCAGACAGGTGAGTGCAACAACAGGCTCACTGGCTGTAGGAGATGGACATCAACAAGCACTGCGTTGCCTGGTAATGTAGCGTTGTGCCTCCCAGTGTGTGAAAACTGCGCAGAGTATACAGGTCCCTCAAGTGAGGAGGGCCCACGAAGACACTAGAATGAATAGCCATGGATGCAGGGAGGGGCTCATATGTACAGGGTCCAGAGTTTTGTGCTACGCCCCTGGTAGTCAGAGTTGAGAGGACATGTAGGCTTTTACCAAAGAGAGCTGATCTGGATACACATGTTAGAGACTCTATATCCTGTCGCCACGGGGGAACTGCAATTGTGAACTGTATTTTGTATCTGTACTCACATGAAAAAGCACAAGTGCGCTGTACTTGATGTCGTTCAGATGTTCACAGATCATAACGGCTTTTATCAAATACTGTGCTCGCCCCGGTGAATGTCTGGTAACTTAAGTGTGCAGGGCCTTCTTCTCTCAACAGTGGACGTTCTTAGCTGTCGTGCACCTTAGCACTGTGTTCACGACACAATGCCAAGTGGTGATCTTCTCAAAAACAGTCAGAGCTGGGATCGTGGCCATGGTTGTATTGTAAGGCGATAATAAACTGGCAACTAAGCTCAAACTCTGAGCTCAACTTTGGTTGAAAGAGGATCCAGCAGGTTGGGGCTCACAGCCACAATGGGGAAATGTGTCTGTTGAATTGGAGTTGCAGACTGAAGCAATGGTCCATTCTCCACAATAGATGTTAGATCCCAATGTGAAATTCCACCTTCCTCAGCTCACCTCTTTCACACCATGAGGCCGCAAAGCCCCATTGATCTTCGTCTTGCAAGAATTTCTATGTTTTCCTCCCTTGTATGCCAAGGGAAAAGGTTAGTGTGTGTGTTTGCGTGTGTGTGTGTGTGAGCGAGAGAGTGTGTGCATATGATTGTGCCCATATCTCCATCATCCCTATTATCTCTTTCCCCACACATCCAAATGTCACTACATCTTTCTTGCAAATGTCTTCCTGTGTGAGCGTTTTGCGAATGCACGCATTTCTTCCTGACATGCACATGTTTGCGTGCATGCCTGCTTCTCATGCTTTGTGTACGCATCTATGTATGTACGTGTGTGCAGAATTCATGACAGGCTGAGTGTGTGAGCGTTAGGGTTGTGCATGTGTGCGCCCATGCGTGTGTGACCAGATCGAAATGCAAGCTAGCCTCACTGCGCTCCCAGCGGTGAGGGAACCTCAGCTCGGAGGGCCGGCGCTTAGCCCTGGTGTCGATAAGCGGCCGCTCTTCAAAGAGCGCCGAGGAAAAACGACTCGGCCCTGTCAAAGCCGGACAAATTCCCTGCTAACACCCTGAGCCTCGCTGCTCGAAGAGTTCAAAGAGCGAAAGGGAGAGAAGCCAGGAATTGAAGGGAAAGGAATGGGTGCGTGCGTATATCTATCTATCTATTTATATATATATATACACTACTAGATATATATGTATATATAAAACATCAGCTGGTCTTTTTGATGAAGTCCAGGTGGACATGATGCACCGGGGCCATGAAGCACAGTAGTAGTTGAATCATTTTTTATCAAACTGTGTTCATGACCCTTAAGTATTTAAAAGCTATTTTAGTAGGAGACAAACCAACATTTTATAAAAGGACATGATGTTATAGAGTATATGACAGAGGTAAAACCCACATTCAGTTTGTCCGACTGTGCCCATTGTTGTAAACGGAGTCTGACGGGATTGCATTTGTTATTGTAAAAAGCCAGCTTTACCTTCACCCACAACCAGGGGCAGTCTGTACCAAGAGTTGGGATTGGGTGATGGACAGCTGTGAGTTCCATCTGTATGTGGTCAGAAGCTGATGCTGTTCAGAAGAGATGGGGACTGACTGGGTACATTTTAGAATTTTATACTGGATTTATTCAGTTTGTTGGCTCATTGTAACGCTATTTGGGTTAACTGGTCATTTGGAGCACTACTCAGCCAGTAAAACCCGTTGAAGAATGTCTTGTGTGACTCTGGTTAAAATGACCCCCATGATGTCATGGTGGTGTCATTAGAGCTATCTCAGCTTGAGTTTGAAGACTACGCATTTTTAACGTTACAAACTTAGGGCACGGAGTTTGACAGACATGAGCATGTATTGTACCAGGCAGGGAGGGTCTAATGAAAGACACTATCAAGTTGCATTATGTGGTATGAAGTGTTTGGGAGCTTGACTAGAGTCAGGATATCTCATCCTCTGGTGCTTCAATATTGACCACCTTCATTTTTTTTATCTGTCTCTTGCAAGTCCCATAACTTTATGGAAGTGCAATACTAAATAACTGAAATAAGTGTTTTTCTGTGGGTTGCGGCCACATGCTTACATAAAGCCAACCAAAAGAAACATTGCCACGCAGTTCTATAATATTTGTGTAAAAGAGATTTGGAACTACTGGTTGTGCATAAAGGTCACTCCCGTGTCTCTCTTCACCACTATTGTGTGCATTTGACAGGTGATCTGTCGGACGTTCACTACAGAAACACCACATTAATAGGCACTTAGCACCAAAGACGGGCAGTAATGAAACTAACATAGATCTCATTGAGAGAGAAAAAGAGTTAACACAAAAAATGATTTGAAACTGGCCTGATTTATTACTGCCGAGCCACAGCAACACAGGTCACAGCAGGGGCTTCTATACATAGAAAAGTCTCTGCATGCGTTCTTGTGTAAATGCATTTTCTATAATGCAGAACACTCTGTACATGTCTTCCATATGTGGTATTATTACAATGAAAGATGTACAATAAGGAAAAACACATTTGATTTATTCATACGTACAATCGGAAACACAACATGCGGTGTGACTTCTCTGCCCTGTTTGACTTTAACAGAAACTCCCAAACTGAAAAACAGCAGAAAAATGTTCAACAAGCAAATTAACACTAACACAAGAATTAACAACAAAAGTCTATACAGATGTTCCTGTTCAAAGTCAGAAAAGTTCCCTTCCACTTACAGAAACAATCATTGCAACACAGAATACAATACAGACCTAAAGTGTGGAGAGGTGGAGGGGAGCAGGTTGCTGTCAGCTGAGGTTTAAATGGAATGATGTCATCAGCTTGTCTAATCCACAGGCAGCAATCCCTTCAAATGGACCAATCAAGGGGAACCACCTGTTGCTCCACCTGCAGCACCCTCACACTCACACAGCGAACTGGGGGGGGGAGGAGAGGGAGGTCTGTCGAACCACACGTCAAATCAAACGTGACCATAGGATGGAGGATCAGAACGGGGACAGCACAGGAACATGAAGACATGTCCGTCACCGTCTTTCTAATGGGTGGAGTTCTGTTACATGCTCCTAGCATCGGGCTGCCTCTGATCGGCATCCAACCCTCCACCCACCACCCCCAGCCCTCCACACACCCCGGTAACAGCACAAGCGCAGCAGTTCCAGCCTTAGCTCACTCCTCCACCCGTCTTCCCCCGTCCTCCCAGCGGTCTGCAGCCTGCCTGCCTCCGGGAGACGATTTGCTCCAGAAGCGCACCAAAATGACCAGCAAAGCTTCGCCTGTGTGAACAAAGGAACATGTGATGTGCGAAAGTTGTACAAAAAGAAGAGGAGGGGTGAAAAAAGCATGGCCTCAGCAGCTCCACTCTTTTTATCGTTGGCATTAATTTGTTCTCGAGAACAACAAATGATTCTCAGCCGCTCTTGTGAGAATTGTATATTTTTTCTTTTATCTGCCTCTCAGACATTAATTATATATTTATTTATAGAATATGCAAAAAAAGAGCTGAGGAATGTTGGGGAAGGCAAAGTGATTAAAAATTAAACAATGCAGAAAATCACTCTGTTACCTAAAGGGATGCTACAGTACATCTTTCTAGTTTTTTTTTTTTTAATCTTTATTTTTACTCCCTCTCTCCCTTGCCGCTTTCATTTGTTTTGTTTTTTTTCCTCCTTCTTTTTTTGGGTTGGAGATTTCTTTAAAGCTGTCTGCTCCTCAGGCACACATGCTTCCCGGCCCACAGACAGCGGCAGAGTGTGTGTTCTGCATATGCCTGTCTTCTGTGTGTGTGTGTGTGTGTGTGTGTGAGTGCGTGCAGCAGCATCCAGGCTATTTGTCATGGCGTAGGCTGTTTGCTGGGTCAGTCCAGATAAACTAATGTGTCAGTGCAACGGGGCTCCGCCGCTGACCAGAGCGCCTGCAATATGCAAAGACTTTGAATTATTTCTCTGCCCCGTGGCTCCCCCGCTGAACACCATGCAAAAAAGTAGAGAGAAGAAGAAGAGGGGGTGGGGAGAGTGTGTGTGTGTGTGTGTGTGTGTGTGTGCGTGGGGGGGTAATGGAGGGAGAGGATGAGAGAACACGTCTGGGAATAAGGAGGGACAGAAAGAAAAGAGAGTGAGATATTGGAGGGCAGTGAGAAAAAAGTGAGGATTTGGGACTGGTAGAGAAGGAGGGAGTTGCCAACTAGCAGAGGAGGAGAAAAACACAAATATGGAGAAAGAGATAGAGTGAAGGAGAAGCAGACATGAAGATGGAGGTGGGGGCCAGTTTGTGCCAGTGTTTGGCCTCAGGGAAAGCATTAGCCAGCCTTTGAAGAAAGACAGAGAGGCTTAAGTGCCAGAATCGAGACTAACACTCACAAGGTCAAAGGGTTGCTGGCCACACTGATGGCTTTGAACGTGTGTGTATATGAGTGTGTGTGTGTGTGTGTGATCATGGGTAAATGTGTGTGAACCTGTTGATGACCTAAAGCACTTCCTCTAAGTTGCACATCAAAGACCAGAAGCAAAAAAAAAAAGCCTCACGATGCATTTGAGTTCTTTTGATCAGAAATGAGAATGAATACATTTTTAACGACAGAATGTTAAAATCTCAAATATAAGCCGAAGCATAAAACATGACATATTATGAGCATGGAGAGCAAACCCTAAATATATCCTAAATATATCACTTACCAACTTTGCCAGTTTTGTTTACCACTTGACTGTCATTCATATGCACTCAACTCCTAATTATGATGTTTCCAACCGCACTTGAAGGCAGTGTCTGTTTTGTCTAATGGGGCGTGGCTGAGAGTGCAGGCGCATGTGTTGGTGTGTGCTGTTAGACTCACAAACAGTCACACATAGTGCACCTGTGTTTAATGCGGGGAACACATCCTCAATACAACAGCGCTGCACATCAGAGCGTATTGTTTCAATACAGGACACACAGCAAAATAGATCCAGCCTTAACACGACCACAGTGACAAGTCCGTGATCTCAGTAAAAAAGAAAAAAAAATCCCTCTCCTAAGCTGCAGTGTAATGGAACCTCACATTGCATTGTTTTTTTCACACAGTGAATTCTCCTCCCTGGGAACAAGGCTGCAAACATCATGAGAAGGAGACTCTGATCTGAAATCTGCACTTAGTGTCTGCACTTGTGTTTAAATGTTTTTATTTTGTTTTCTGAGGGATGGTTGTGTGAAAAGAACCAGAAATCCTTCAAAAATGAACTGAATGCATTTGCGGTCTTGAGACACAGTGGGCAGAAATGCATCAAAACAGTGAAGAAAAACTGCAATGGGGACAGACAGATGATGTATCGCCTTACATGGACGATTCTTGCGTTCAGTCATCTTTTAAATTCTCCCTTTTTTACAATATCTGCTCATTGCAACAAAGGTTAAGGTTAACCCTTAAAGTTAAGGGTAGGAAAGCACTGTGGTTATGGCATAGAAACTGGTTAATGCAAATATGTTGTATACTAGACAGGATGTAATATAATTTAACAGCTTCGGGTTTGCCAAGTTTGTAAAAGCTGAATGAAATGTGCCTGCACTCTGCATTTCAAACCCAATAAAAGTGACAAACTCCTTCTAAGTCCCTGAAATGCTCCTTTGTTAATTGTTATTTCCTTATAGACATCTTTGGCCTAAAGTCTCATTTTGACCTGTACTTGCAGCTTTGTAGTCCAGTGGTGTGCCTTCTTGTCAGCGGTGGTGCTGCTCAGGTAAAGAGATGGTAGTATACAGTATGTCTTCCTGTAGCATCTTTTACCTGAAAGTAAAATCTTATGAAGCCCTGAAAAAGTGGCGTTTTAAAAAATCAACCACTGTGTGTCTTTTCAAAATCAATCTCGGTTACTCCGAGTAAGTCTAATAGCTGTTTGGAAGGCTTTTCCATCCTGAGAATAAAAACACAGGGAAATACTGACTACTTGGATTTTGTTTTCACAAACTTGTCTAAAGATAGGGAACATACTGTGACAGGACAGAATATCAGCTCCAACCCAGAAATGTCGGTGCTGGCCTTCAGAAACCCACATTAGTCAAAGAGAACTGGCAATTTACCCCAAAGTTACTGTAGCTTTGTAATCAAAATGACCTTGAAGGCACATATTTGTGTGTGTGTGTGTGTGTGTGTGTGTGTGTGTACACGCCTATACCCCCACCCCTCCATCAAAACACACTCTGTACCCTAAACACACACATGCACAGCCATACAGATGCTAGCGATCATTATGGTCTTCTGTTTTTGTCAAACCTCAGATTCGGCCCTTTTGCCTCTAGCTGACAAGTGTGTGAGTGGAGAATTTTATTTATTTTTTGCTTCATTTTTTGGCAAAGGATCAGACAAACTGCACAGTGGTGTATTAAAATGTCAGCTTAAAATGAAAATAAACAACTTAGGGGTGGAAAAAGGCGATACCGTTAATATCAACCCCACCCCCGGACAGACTTGGTGTGGCCCTGGGGCAGAGCGGAGATTGACAGGTGGGGAGGCTGGATCTCACAGCCGCAGGGGGGTTTCCCTGTTTGAACGGCAGGAGCTTTAGGTCTTAGTTTGAGAATCAGAGAGTAAACAACCATAAGGCTCAAACTTCATTCTGCTGCACACACACACACACACACACACACACACACACACACACACATACATATATATGCACAAATTTATATATATATACATATATATATATACACTACGTGTCTCAGTACAAATGTAAACATGCCACAGCCGTGTGTCACTGTACGGAAAAACACATACGTACCCTCAAACGGTAGAAAGGACTGGAAAAGTTTCTCAATCTGAAACTTTCTGTGTGCTCTTCTGTGTAAAGGCTTTAAACAAAGTTCTTGTTGTATCATTGACACTTTTGCCTCAGCTGTGTCGACACCTTGTATGAACTTGTTTGTTTGAAGGAGACTGAACCCTTAACTGAACCCTTAACTGACATATAATGAACTGCACACAGTGAGGTATCAGGACACAGTGCATGAAGTAGTAAGTAAATCATTAGGTGTGTTTATGTATATGGCACCTTTCACAAGACGGCTGTGACAAAGTGCCTAACAATCGAACAAACAAGGCAATAGACATAACATACAGACTTAAAGTGGAAAACGACAACTTTTCAAATTCCCCCCTTGCGTCTCCAAGCAGCATTAATGACAATCAGATCGCTTTCCGTTATCCTTAGAGCCGTAAGGATCGTAGTTTGAACCGGAAACCCTGATCTCAGTGCTATGATAAAGGCAGAATAAACACCCAGTAGTGTTAGTAAGCTGGCAGTGGGGTCGGGCCAATGGACGATGCCATATAGATAAGTTAAAGCACAAAAAGTCGTGTCTATTTGTCTATTTCCACCGTAACAAGAGATTATCAGGGTACACTTCATTATCAGGACAGAGCGCATTATAAAGACACTACAAAGTAATTACAGTGACACATAATGTTTTATAAGGTTAGATTTTGTATTGTATCAGCAATAATTAAGTAATATACATGTGACTAAAACTTCTGCATGTGGGGAAACGCTGTCCAGTTGACACTTACATTACATTTTTTCAACGATATTACATCACTGCAGTATCAGTGCAATGCAAGTGCCACGCCGCTGCTCCTTCTTTAGCATGTTAGAAGGCTATCAATGCACTTCCTTCAGCTGCCTCACCTTCAGGGAGGAGGCTTGTGGCTTTTACTGTGAAGCAGCTGCAGGAACTGTTGTTAACAGGGGAAGCTCACTGTAGCAGGGGCCAGTTGTGGTTGGTCCAAAGCGGTGCTATTTGTTCAGCTTGCTTTTTCAGCAGATCGATTTTGACCTCCAACAGTTAATAATCAAGGGAACCAGCAGCTTCCTATGCCATTGTTTCACCTCATGCATCCACACACCTGGAAGGCTCCTTGATATGCTTGTGTTTTGTTTTCATGCAACTAATTGGTCTCACCTTTTTGCTTTATCATTGCTTTTCATTGGAAAATCTGCCTTTACTTTACCAAAGCCCTCCTCTGTGAAACATCCTCTCCTTCCTCATCTCCTAATTCCACATCTTCACCTGTTAATGCATGCGGCGCCTGCTCGCTCCACCCCCCTTTCCTCCTATTGTATAAATATACGATTAACTAAAAAAAGACATCATTTGTTTGGCTCGGTGCGGTCCCCGAGCGTGTTGTTTTGGCCCCGTGTACAACACGGAGAGTGTTTGTTGCCGTTAACTAGCACACGTGTCGAAAATAAACACCTCGCTCGACAACGCTCCATTAATAACATGCCTTCGCTTTGTTGCCCGCTTGTTTCTGCTGCTGCTGCGTTTTGTTACTTCACTGTCTTACTTTCCCTGTCTTTTGTAGTGCTTGTGTGTGTGTGTGTGTGTGTGTGTGTGTGTGTGTGTGTGTGTGTGTAGGATTCTTTAGTGTCTATGCTGTACCTAGCTTGTAGTTTGAATATAGAGATGTAAACAGATATGAAGACACACACACACACACACACACACACACGGTAATCAGAAGATGATCAGATTGTACAGTTGAATCGAGGAAAAGAATAGAGTGAGTGTGTGTGTGTGCTTCCTGTCCGCACCTGAGCACCACTGACCCCCTTGGTTCCTTTTTGGTCGTTTCTGCACATGTGTCCTCGCAGTAAGATGTGCCTGTGTGCGACTGTGCATGTGAGCGTTTGCATGTTAACCCAAGCGGGGCTGGGCGTCTGGCATTCAGAAAGAACTCGCAGAATGTCGCAAGAAACAAATAACCCTCGCAAAACCACCGCCCCCCCTGCAAACAACAGAGATTTTTTTTTCTCTCATGAATATGCAAATATATCACAGAGGAGTCAGTGCTTGTTTGAAGAACTGCTGCTTTTGTTTCCGGCAATTAATAGTACAAACAACTGCCCTCTCTCTCTCTCTCTCTCTCTCTCTCTCTCTCTCTCTCTCTCTCAGTGTATGAATATGGTTAACGGAGTCGATAGGCTCTCTCCTCACCCAGCTCCCTGGATGGATTGAGATTAGCAATGGAAATGGAAAATACATAATGCAATAATAATAATGCTAGTCAGATGGATGGATTTGGAATAACCAACCACTTAAAAATGAAAAAAAAAATATGACATGGTCAGCTTCTGAATTGTTTATAACTCGTATGCCTCCAAAGATTATCTCTTTCAAAGTTTTTAAGTAAAGAAACTTCTTCTTTACAACTTAGTACATCTAAATTAAATTTAAGAGTGCAGAAAAGCCTTTCCTCCCAGATGGCAGCGCTGTGGATTCTGCTTCCATGCCCAAACCACATACTTGTGTCAGGTCTAAACTTCACAACTTGAGTGAAATAAATAAAAAGTGCATTTTGCCTCTTTTAAACTATTAATATCTTTTTGAGTAACGCGTTATCTGTGGGCCGTTCTATACGTGACGTTACCTAAGATTACATATAATATATTTAGGCATTTACTTATGCTTATTTTCTCCAAAAAAACAATATCTGTGACTGTCAATGTACAAATGTTAACCCTAAAGATCTTCCTGTTTATTCCAGAGACAACCTGTCCCTTAAACAGTGTGTCCAGAACGTTGATATCTGTATTTCTGGATGGTCTGTTTTTGTTTTATGTCACAAAACACCTGGAAACACTCTTAAATGACTCTCTCTCTCTAACATTTGCAAATTACCACTCAACACAAAGTACAGCTGAGGCTGATGGGAATGTGTTGGATTTTTGCAGTTATTTGACCTGTTGATGGCACCAGATGAAAAGTCAGGGGATCAGCAAAATGATTATGGTTATAATGGCTGCACCATACCGTGTCACTGGTTGTTACTAGTCACACAGCTGCATAATTGTGATGCTTATGTGAAACAGCAAATGCCAATCAGCTTATAAATGTCATGATCTGTTTTTTGTTTGTTGTCACTTCTGCTCACTGCACTCTGGATTCTGTTTGCCTCACCACCCAATTGGGTCCTACCCCTGCCAACCCGTTACCCCCCGTGACAATAAAAGAGGAACCCCAGTGCTCTGCCTGAACTATTATGTATGTGATGGGATGCAGAATTTACTGTATACGGTGCAAATTTAGGCAAAAGGTGTCTTTACGAGTTGACTATATTTCAAACAAAATTTTCCGCATCATTATGTCAGCGCACTCCACGCGCACAGCCGGGATAATAGGCTGAAGATAGTGCAGTGGTCAAATTTGCACGAGTAAAGTGAGTTCGGTCTGAATGCACCTTAGCACTGCTATTTGATCAAAATTCAAACTTAAGCACCAGAGTGGCGTTGTTGTTAATCTTGGCCGTATCCGTCAAACTAAAATCCAATCAACCCCCCACCACCACCACCACTTTAGACACCTCAGTCCTCAGTCCTCATATTTTGATAAACAGCAGAGGGGGAGCGAGGATGTGCCCTGTCACATTTCATGAGTAGCGGAGTGCTGAGAGAAGAGGGCATCTGTCCGCCCTGCACAGGCTACTCCTCAAATATTAATAATGATAATGAGCAAAGGGCTGACCAGGGCCCGGGGCCCACATCTAGCAGCCCCTTATTAGAATAACCCCTGCAACTCTCTAGGTCACACACACACATACACACACATGCACTCAAGTGAATATGGACATGAACTTGCGCATATGACAGGCAATATGCACATATATGCTCACGCAAATGCATGCAAGTCAACAAAGACACATTATTCAGAAGATGGATAGTGTGAGATCATGCAAACACACACACACAAATGGGACAGACATGCAAATTGGCACCCATTGGGACTAAGAAGAGGATTCCCCTCTGGCCAGAGAGCCCCCCCCCCATACCATCCTGACCCATGTCACACGCAATCAGCCTCCCAGTCCAACACAAACGCACTCAAACTCTCCCTGTCTGTTTCCAACACACCACATCACCCCCACCTACACACACTGTCTGCCTCTCTCCCACGCATCCACACACACACACAGACACACACGGAGACATGGCGGGTGCCCTGCCTCACCCCTGGACCCCGTCGGTCATTAGTATGGAGGCCTGTCTGTGTTTGTTTGGCTTCTAATGGACCATTTAAATGCAGAATATTCACAGCAGACAGGGCCATCCTTCGGGGACAGCGCACACGGAGGCCTGAATATGCTTCGGCTCCATTATCCTGGAGGAAGTTATCCTTATTATCATCACACAATGCCACGCTGACTGGCAATGAGTTAGTGTGCCCGGCCCTCGGCTGTCTCTCTCTGCTCTTCATGTACTGCGGTGAACGGAGCAGTAATGGCTTCTTTTCTTCTTATTCATCTAATGATGTTATGTATTTTATTAACATTATTCACACTTTCCTTGATGCATCTACAATATTATATATAATACATTCTGCTTTTGTCAGTGATTCAACGTACAGTACACACAAGAATGTACACACAAGAACAGTTTTGTTTTTTACAACATGAGTCTTAAGGTTTGTCCATCATTCTTAACTGTTACATTTCAGAAAGCTATGTAAAAAAGCCCCAGTTTTGCCACACTTAGTTTGGAAGAGAGGAGGGAAACATTACAATTATCACCCACTCTGTCCTTTAGAAATGTCTATTACATTTGGCTGACTGACTTCCTGCTTCAACCCCTTCCTGCCATATTTAGTTGAGATTGCTTTTTAGGTGTTAAGTTTGAAACCTCAGGTGTTCATCTCCAAATACAGGGTTAAGATACTCTACCACACAACCTGGGAGTTTGCATATGTCCTGTCGGAGTGTCGGGCCGCTCGCGTCTCTTGGCCCATTTGGTAGCGATGTTGCATGTCCCCAGATACCTACCAGATGGTAGGTAAAATGTTATCATAACCACAGCAAGTCCTCCACAGAAAACAACACAAATAGGTTGTCTGTCCATGCCCTCAAGGACGCCACTTAACCAGCAGTACGACATCATCCGTCTGTGCATTCCAAAACCGTTATGAATCCTTGTAAATAAATACATTTGTTTTATGAATTGACTACTATGCACTATGGTTAAGTTTAGACACTAAAACGACTTGGATAGGTTTAGGGAAAAGCCATGTTTGGGTTAAAATGACTTGATTTGCTACGGGTCATGGTAACGATGATAAACACGTGGGCATGGTTATGGAGCGGGTCACGGTTTAGTAAAATGTTGACTGTTGGAAACAGGAAGTGAGCAGCGGTCTGCAGCGTTAGAGTTCGATGTTGCGTTAACCACGAGCTTCCTCTCTACCTGGACTTTGTCGCTGTATGACATCACCTGACGCCATGAATTGTACTGGTTGGAATGATGGTGCATGCTTTGGGACAGCCTGTCCGGGAAGACTGTCATGTTTCACTCATTTGTTCACACAGTAAATAACAAGCAATTGTGTAAAGAACAACAACTTCTTTCTTTCTTCCGTACACCGGGCCATTCTCTCTGTAAAGCAGGCGTAAATCTCACACTGTCAGTTTTGGAAAATTGCAAAAATTGCCTCCAAATTTAGTTTTCTCTTTGTGACCCCCCTCCTCCCACACCTCTGGGATGAGAAAGCAACATTTTTACTTCATGCTTTTTCTTCTTGGCTTGGGTGTTTGGGTGGGTTGTTTACTCCTAACTACAAATTTTCTTTATGCATTGCATTGTGGGACAATGGTGTACATCAACAGCACGTTAGAAAAGCGAGCAGTTTCTAGTATGCATACAGACTTTTTAGAGTGTCAAACCTCGCATAGAGTTATATTCCGTAATATGGAATTGGCGCATAGGTCTGGTGTTGGGAAGGCCTGAATTTTGTGTGCCATGATGGTCAACATGCTGTTCCAAAGGGCTTGATACTGTGAAGAAATTGCTGAGCGCTTGGATATTTTTCATTTTTTCTGGGATACATGTATAAAATGTCATCACAGAATTCCACCATTCAGCAGGTTCCATCCACATATTTTTGTAAATACAGATATTAAACCTTCAGGAGTCTTTTGAGAGTTCAAACTTATAGGATTATGACAGAAGGTTTACACAACAAAAATGATTCACAGAAACTCTCTTTCAAGCTCAAATTCAGAGGAAGATCACAATGAGGCAGAATAAAGTATTCTCCTCCTGGGTATTAAATGACTGTACTGGTATATTTTGGTTATGGCCTTCAAAAATCTATATCAGTCAAACCCAAAGCATGAGCTAAACACTGCTTGTTATTATTCTTTGCTACAGGCAGATATGTCTGCTGAATGACATAAAGTCTGGCCTGGCTGTTTAACTCTACTGTCTAATGGTGTTGTCATATGTATTTATATCAGTGAATGTTTCAAAGTGTTATCAAGCATCAGAGTGAGAGAGTAGGTGTTGCTGTCCAGTCAACTTCCCTCATAACTAAATCTGCCTCTCTTTCTGTCTCTGTCCTTCCTCATGGTTAATCTTATAAAAATGAAAGGGACTTTGGCACGAGGCCGAGCAGAGTGCCATCCTCTGCCGCCGGCTGTAGATTAGCATAATGTTTTGGAGTTTAATGTGTGTGCCTTTGAATTGCGTGTGCGAGTGGGCGTTTGGGTGTGTGTATGTTTCTGTGCGTGTGATGCGGCGCTCATGCCTGTATGTGCATTTACATATCGGCATCTATGTGTGTGCATGCACGCGTTTGTACAAAAAGTATGTCTGTGTGTGTGAGTGAGGTATCGAATTGTGCAGTCTATATGCATGTACATTTGTGTGTGTGTGTGTGTGTGTGTGTGTGTGTGTGTGTGTGTGTGGTATGTATGCTCAGTGCTCTCCGGGGAGCAGTGGTGGTGGAGGAGGAGGGCTGGAGGGAGGCTGCTGGCCCAGCGGGAGGCTCCAGATGTGGGGCTACTGAGCTGACAGGCCTGGGCCCCTCTGGGCGTATGTGTGCCAACCACAACCTCTCTCGCTCTGCAGCAGCCCCTTCTGCGGTCTGGTTATGGTGTATGGACAGAGAAGAGAGAGAGAGAGAGAGACTTTGGGTTATGAAAAATGAGAAAAATAAAAAAAAAAAGGGGGGGGGGAGGCGGCAACCAGAGTGTGTTTATACAGAAGCTTCTCAACATCCAGGGTGAGTACAACATAGAAGTGAGAGAACCTGTTTACGATGAGAAAATCACGAGGAATATATATATATATTTTTTTAACCTAAGTTATCCAGGAGGAATTCATACAGGTGCAGTATGTTACATTAGTTTCCACTACACAGCTCATCTCTGTCCACACCCACGCGCCACATATTCTGTATAAAAACAAATAGCGCAAAACTTTTAGACATTTGCGTTCTTGTCAAGTGTAACATAAGAACATTGAAAATGTCAGACCATTCATTAAACAGGTGTAGAAAAAGAAATCAAGACTTTTCCATTAAAAAGCAGCCAGCTTACAGTACAGTGTGTTTTGGAGATCCTCACTAGTAGCTAATTAGCCAGCTGTGGAGACACAACATGTAAATATGACAACTGTGGAGTTACTGGAAGGAAGATTCCTGTTCTTTTAGCATCTGTTAGCTGCTTCCCCCTACCTCTAGCCCCTGTGCCAAACTAGCAGGTCCCGGACCAGCCTCTCCACTGAACACACAGATATTGATATCAACCCTCTCGACTCCTGGTAACAAGCAGACCTTCAATCAAATTGAATCTCTTACACTAAAGAAGCAATCACGTTACTGTAACACTGTCCAACACTGCTGTACAGTAACAGCACACACTGACAGCAAATGTGTTCAGACCAATTCATTTCCCCCTTACACAGTTTCCAGTGTTTTTCTAGAAGTGAATTTTTCAGTTAAAAACAGCTTTTTCTGAATCAAGGCCACTAAAGGAATGCAATCCGAAGGATGGCTGAGAGAATCTGAGTCAGAAAAGTGAATAAATACAGCAGTCCTTAAATGGTGCCCTTGAGCAAGGTACCCCCCCACTCCCCCAACCCATCCAAAAGAGCTCCTTCGTCATCACCAGTAGATGCTGTGGCTTTACTGGGCGACCATAAACTCTAAATGTGTCCAAGAATGTGAAAATGAAAAAAAGCAGCGTTGGAGAAGAGCGTAGCGCTCTTTCCAGTTTCTCTGGGAAAAAAGGTTGAAAAATAAAATAAATACACACATTAACAAAGCGATTCATGGGCTGAAGTCTTCACAGCAGCTGTGGTGGGCTGCCTCATTGAATCAGTGGCACAGTGTAGCAGAGTGAACTGCTAACACAAAGGATTTCTTTAAAACTTTTTTTTAAACAGTAATAACCCCTCATAATCTTCTGTAGGGAGGCACGCTCGCAAACCCATGTGCAAAAAGATTGCTCCCAGACGCACAGATGTACACAGTTTGTAGGCCTATATGTCGACACAAACACACACACACTCACACATACAACTGCCATAAAACACACAGTGCTGTGTGTTGTGTACAGTGCTGTGTCAAGCCTGCAGCAGTTCTTCCAGTGAATGTTATCTGCTCTTATCTGTATGTGTGACTGGCCTGGTTACACTGGGCCCGCTCCATACGCCTTATCACTGGGACAGGCAGCTACCCCCCAGACACACACACACACACATGCAAAGTTAGTGGTCGAAAACCTGCAAACCATCAAGGAAACAGCCATCTTGAGTTCACACAATAAGAAAGGTAGAGGACCGGAGACAGTGTCTTGACTGAAGGTTAGCTGCACTGCAGAAATAAAATGGATCCATAAATCACATATTGTTGTTCATGTTAGGGCAAAGAAGTGAGTGGTTTCCCCGCAACACTGTCAGCAATGCAGTGGAAAGTGAAGAGGTGGATGAACTGTGTCCTCCAGGTGGTAATCACAAGGTAAATAACCAGGATCGTAAGGACAAATAAAATTCAAAGCTTCATAATAAAAACTGAGAAAATAATGAAAAATGCTTATCTCACAATGAAATCCTTCAATAAAATGCTTGGATTAACACCTGAATCGCAATCTAAACCAAAAACGTATGACTTTTTCCTTGGACCTGAGTCGAGCTCCAACACATTTCATTGAAAAATGTTAAGGGTCATTATTAAATGAGGGCATGTCACGTGATTGTCACTGCAATTTGCCAGGTGTGAAGAGGTAAGAAAGTAAACAGGGTTGGAATTTCTCTCTCCATTTTTCAT
Source organism: Lateolabrax maculatus (assembly GCA_031216445.1). Classification (NCBI taxonomy): domain Eukaryota; kingdom Metazoa; phylum Chordata; class Actinopteri; order Acropomatiformes; family Lateolabracidae; genus Lateolabrax; species Lateolabrax maculatus. The sequence goes on along the minus strand of CM062209.1, from coordinate 21,749,202 downwards.
TCTTTACAACATATATGAATTGTCCATAAGTGTGTGCCATTATCTGCATATTTAAAATGTTATTGTGTCTCACCTCTACCTATGACCCCCGGCTTTTGCCAATGAGTCTGAGTGAGTATAAACACTTCTTCTTTCTTACATTGGCAGACGGAATAGTTCTTTAGAAAAAGTTGCTTTTCAGTTGCTTTTAGTAGCTCAGGCAAAGTTTCACTCTTCTACATTACTTTGGGCCGGAGGCAGAAATCTAAGCATGGTTACCGGTATCTAAAAACCTTTGCATGTAAAACCAAACTAATCTGTGCTCAATCCAAATATTTCATCGTAATTTAAATTAACTGACCCTTTACCCTTTTCTGAGATATCCTGCTAACAAACCAGCGAGCAGATAAGATAATAAACCTCTTCCTTCACAGACTATTTTACTATTTTAAGCAAATCCCTCAAGTCCCATTCACACATGCACCGCAACCCTGAACTTATCTAGACAGCACCCGGAGGAGCTGTATGTGAGAACACAAATGTCCAAATTCGTTGACTGGACGCTGAACAGACATCAACCTGCCAGCTCCAGAAGAGTACAAACATCCGAGGGTGAAGTAGAGGATCATTTACAAGAAGACTCCAAGAACGTCTGTTAAATGGAGGGATGACAAGATTTGGGAACCTCTGTCGGTAAGGGCCGAAATCATCAGACAAATTTAAGGAACAGCAAGAGATTCGGGTTGTTTATGACCAAATTACAAACCGGCTGCAGCAGACTGTTTTGTGCTATATCCTGCCTCCTGCATGCTCTACCCAGGCGCCACCCCCTCGCCTAAACCAAACGTATTTCCAGTAGGTGAGAATGCGTCTGACGTGGACACTGTTGTGTGCTACATGTGTGAAAGGGGAACCCCAGACAACGTGAGTTCATATGAGAAACCGGCTTCAGTCTGATACAAGGAATTTGTGGTTTAGGGGTTCAATCCAGCCCAGAAAAACCTGAATTTAAATGGTGTACAATACGCTGCACCTTTCAGAATCCAGACTTGTCAGGCTTGTCAGGACGACAGCAAGTTTCAAATGAAATGAAACACGGAAAAATGAAATTATAAAGAAGATAAAGGTGAACTTGTGAGACGCCATCTTGATAAGCAGGCTTTTGGGAAACTTAGTCCATGTTTGGTCAGCCCACCATCACTTTGTTCACTCTCTTTCACATTCACACACAATGTGGATGGACACGCATTCACACAGACACAAAGACACACATACACACACACGTATAGAGCACACTTGGTTGCCCCTGGTGTGCTGGAGGCGGGCGGGGCGGGGGTGGGGGGCAGCGCCTGGGGCCATATGGCAGAGACACAGACATTTACATAATGTCATATTTTATTTAATTAGCCATTCTAAATGCAATCAAAAGCTGATGAGGGCTCTGAGCTGCCTTGCTGATTGGCAACATGATAGCGCTCTGACCCCAAACACAGCCGCGCCGCATCCCAATGATGCAATATTGAAACCATCCCTGTGCTCCTACACAAACACAATTCACAACTCTGCGTGTGTGTGTGTGAGAGAGAGAGAGAGAGAGAGAGAGAAGGGGAGAGAATATGGGAGAGAGAGACAGACAGAGAGGGAGAGTGGGTGTGTGTGTGTGTGTGTGTGTGTGTTCATTGTTTTGTTATTGTATGACCGCATGAGAGAGGGAAGTAACTTCATTTAGTAATTGAGAAGGGGTGAGAAAAAAACACTTCTGGTAAACTGACAAAGAAAGAAAACAGAAGAAAAAAGAATGGAAAAGAGAAAGGAAGAAAGAAACGAAGGACAGGTGTGAAAGAGAGTGGGTCAGCTAGTGCGTATCACATGGTTGGGGTTATATTTGGGGCGCTTGGCTGGTGTGATGGTGCAGGTGTGTGTGTTTCTGAGAATCAGGAACTAGACCGATAGACTAGTCCTTTAGGACCACCCTGCTCAGCCAAGTGTCAAGCTCTCTCTCACACACACACAATACACACACACACACACACACACTGAAACTGCCATCCCAGAGGAGAGAAGCGTTGGTGGGTAAAGGGACCAGGTCCCCTTGAACAGGAAGGAAGGAAGCAAGGCCTAACGCCACTGTGAACACACACACACACACACACACACACACAAACATCCGAATGACTGCACAGGCTTGAATGCACATGTACTGTTTAAACTTATCAAAACATACATGCACACAAATACAAGTCGGTGTTCATGCGCACATCTACACACATTTTGCCTTCACACACACACACACACACAGCAGTGCTCTCAGCAGCAAGTCAAATAAACAGTTTGAGCAGGGCGGTCAGGTACCGCATGGTTTAACAGGGCCAAAGTGTTTTAAAGAGGCTGCTGAAAGGTGCTCAATATGGAATGGGCTTTTTTCTGTTGGAATAAATCACTCTTTGTAGTCCTCAGCTCACAAAACCTCCATAGTAAAAGCAAAGTTACTGCAGTATGTAGTGTGGAAAATTACACCTGATACAGTCACTACTAAATGAGTAGATTTTAATCTAGTAGATTTTGATTTTGTTTGAACTATTACACATTTTTGTCTGAGCTGAATCTATTCAGTATGGATTGTAATCAACACACAGCTGACCGACATGTTATAACCACATGCATTAAGTTCATGAATGTCTCTATCATATTTTGTGCCAATCCATCGGATAGATGTTGAGAGAAGTGAAAAACTTTGACCTGCTGGTGGCACCAGAGTAAAGGTCAGGGACTCACCACAGTCATTAGAATTGATCCCGCAAGGACCTTGAATATCTGTAGCAAATTTAAATGCATTCCATCAAATTTTTGTCAAGATATTTCAGTCTGAAGCACACAAGTGTACCTCGTGGTGGCACTAGAGGGAATATCAGGGGTTCGCCAAAGTCGATAGGATTCATCCTCTGGGGACCATGAGTGTCTGTGCAAAGCTTCCAACAGTCGCTGATGTTTCAGTCCGGACCAAAGTGGCGGGCTGACACTGCCATCCCTAGAGCCACACTGCTGGGATGGCTAAAACTTAATGAAGAAAGAATGAAAATACCAGCAAGGATTCTTTGTTTCTCTGCTCATGATGGAAAGGCCTGAGCAGAGATGAGATGGATAAAATAATTTTAGGTACTTGAGCACCTTCTTAAGGCAGGGTGAGACAGTGTTCACTGCAAGTCTTATGTAATATCCTCCCACACCGCATTGGAACGATTTGTCTGGTCAGACATCTAATGAAAGAAATAGACTCCTGCAGACTGTTCGACACTTCTGGTGAGTTTATTAAATATATGATGATTTCAGTCAGACGACCTTGCATCTATGTAAATCATCTTCCAAGGTTTTGTTTGCAGACAGTCCCCCAGTTAAATGAGAAGTTGTTTAATTTCACATTGTATTAGTTCATTAGAAGTTATTCCAACCAATTCTAGTTTCCAAGTCATGTAATCACAGATGCCTTCTCATCTCTTTTATCTCCCTTTGTAAACAGTCGACACTTATAGAACAGAATCTCATTGAATGTAGGTGGGTGGGTGGGGTTGTTGTGACCATACTTGTGTGCTCCCCTCAAGGATGTTGGCGCTGTAAATTGCCACAGTCCTCTATGTTGCCGTCCACTTCTGTTATTCTGGCCAGATGTGGATGTTTTAGAGGCTGTGCATCAGTACAGCGGTGCTTTGAAGTGAATGCAAACATCACCATGGTAACATGCTCACAATGACAACACTAAGATGCTGATGCTTATCAAGTATAATTTTTACCATGTTCACCATCTTAGCTTAGCATGTGTTAATTTTACATTTTTTTCATTTAATAATTAGCGCTACAGCTGAGGTTGATGGGATGTATGAAAATTGGACTGCAACTCTCCAGGCCTGACAGTACCCCAACCCCCAAAGGTCATCCTCTCAAACTAATGCCTGGCCAGTGTTGGCCCAGATAACTCTGAAACCAGACATCCGGCCAGCATCCCCATCCGCAGATCCTGCCTTCCTGTCACAATATAACTCCACAACATACAGGCATACATGCATATACAGTACAGTACAGTATACTCAACTGGTCTGCCGGGTTTCATGCTGCCTTTTACCTTTTCTGACTATCTCACACTACATAGCACACACACACACACACACACACACACACACACACACACACACACAGCCTTTTAAGGTTCTGGTGGTCCCTCCTATTGTCTGCAGAACCAGCAGGGCTCTGGTCATTGTGTTTGGAGAAGGGGTGGTGGTGGTGGGGGGACCTGTCTGGTTAGGAATTGATTCAGTCTGGGATTGAGACAGGGGTGGAAGGTCATAGCCTTGACAGTGACCCCCCCCCAAGCCAAGAATCTGTGTGTGAATCTGTGTGTGTGTACAGCTTCTGTATAATAATTTTTAAAATATCATGTCTGTTTGCTCATGCACACTTAAATGTTGTTTGTCATATTTTTGTTTTGTTTGATTTTGGTATATAGGTTTTGTTTGTATCTACGTGTGTGTATGTGTGTTTTGGTCCCGTGCTGAGGGGGTGTCTCATTAGGCCCAGGTGGAGGCGCGGGAGGAGGCGCGGGGTCACTCCAAAGGGAGAGAGCAGATCGATCAGGAAGGATACCCTCCACCGCCACCTCCACCATGCCCATCACCTGCTACACACACACACACACACACACACACACACACACACATTCAGATAACACATATGTGAGCAGATACACACTTCAGCACTTACTCTGGCACCCCAAAATACACACAGACATGTAATTTCAAACAGAAGTTCATCACATAGATGAATTTCCCTCCTAATATATGAAATAAATCCCACAGACACATACAAGGATACACACACAAAACGCAGTTAGCGTCTGCTCTGTTTACTGCACTGTTTCTGCCGTTACCTCAGGTTCCTCTGCATTGACACGTGATAGACAGGCGCATTAACAAGTAAATGAATACAAAAGAGATGTAGGCACACAGTGAAGGACAAACACTGTGCAAAATGACCTCGACGCACGCACATATGCACGCACACACAAACACCAACACACTGCAATCTAAATTACGGGTGCAAATTGGGTGAAGGGGGAGACGCAGGAGGGGGTTGGAGGCGACTGAAATGGAAGAGCCGGACTGATCAATACCGCTGGAGATTTTCCTCCCTCTACTCTCCTCTCAATTGTCATGCTCCCTCCAAGCAATTAAAGGCTCTCCTGCTAACTCTGCCCCCGTTCTCTCACTCTTCTTTCTCTCTTTCACCTCACCCTCTTTCACTGTGGCTCCGTGTCCAGTTTTAGTCTCTTTCATATTTTCTTCAGTTTCTTCACACTTTTTTTCAGTGTCTCTCAGTATCACTCTTGCCATTCCTCATCCCTTCAGCAGTACACAGACACGTCTCTAACATGTATCGTATTGCACTGTAGGCAAGCTAACAAGAGTTTAAAATAAGAGAGCTTAGAAGTTTCAGTATGGTTTTAAAAGTAAAAGTAAAGCCTTTCTTTACTTTTATCATTTTCTTTGAAATGCATTTCTTCACTGGTCAAAGTGTTGCACGTTGTCCTGTGCCAGAATACTACATGGATCTTTCACCTAAGTAGGTTAAAACAAGCCTTAAAAAAAGAGTTTTCAAATCCTGACACAGCCCTGTGTTTAACCAACACCTGCACTAAACAGTACCTGTAAGTAAAAAAAAAAAATAGTTTATTATATATTTCCTAGAGGGATGTTTACCACTATTGCAAAAGGACTCATGTGACCTGTGGGTTTCCTCCATTTCCACCAGCTACAGAGCTTCCACTCTGAGTGTGATGATCCCCACTTTGCCATGAGTGCCACACACCAAGCTGCAGTTGGGCTTTGATCAGCTGCTCCGTCGGTTACCCACGTATCCATTTGAGCCCTGCTAAACTGCTCCATGAAGTAAATGGTAAATGTATAAACCCTTTGTGTGTGTGTTTTTTTACATATTTGTATGTACATATGTTTTGGAGTAAATATATATATATACTGGTAGTGTGTGTGTGCGTGTGTGTGTGTTTGTGGGTGTGTGTGTGTGTGAGTGCGTGCGTGTGGGTGTGTGTGTGTGTGTGTATACATGTCGCTGTTCCATCTGTGACCTTGCTGTGAAACAGGAGATACTGCCCATCAGGTGTGTGCTTGAGACACACACACACACATTTCCACATAAACACGCACATGCACACACAGCGGGCGGCCACAAACAGACGCATACAGATGCTGGGTCAGGCTGTACACAGCGGGTCAGTGTTGGCTTTGTGTAACTCAGCATGGCACCAACATAGATTAGCACCAGTGTGTTGAGGTAACACTTTGTTAAAGAGCTGGTACAGGGGCTTTGTAATTACTCATTGACCCCAGCACCCACAGACACACACACACACACACACACCAAAGCCAAAGGAGTTTAGGATATAAATAAATGTGGATGTTTATAATGATTGGCTAAAATAATTTGAAAATAATTTTTAAAATTGTCTGACTCTTTATTCTGTATACAGTGAAATGATACATAATAATACATTTTCCACATTCTTACTGCGAGGAATATGTTAAAATATTTGGATGTCACCCAGCGTTACCCTTCCACTTGGTCTGAAACTTTGCAGTCGGCCTGCTTCACTTGTTGCTCGCGTCAGCTGCACGTTGGACACGAAGGGGTAGCTACTGTTTCTGTGGCCAGCACATTCACCATCCATTTGTTTCACCCAGGCAATATAAGCATGAAGAGGCTGGTGGTGCTCATACTTGGTGCACTACCGCCTCTTTGTCCCTCTACGATCTGATTAAATCCCTCTCAAATGTATACACATCACACATAATTATATCACTTGGAAATCTGTAACATTACGGGAGCTGAAGATCCTCTAACAGCAGTTTTAACTGTGTCTTTAAAGTAGCAGTGTCTGTACTGACACCAGTTTTATGAGTAGTAACAGTGTTGCAGTAGTAGTGATAATAGTAACAATAGTGAATAGTGGAATTTGAAATAAAACTAGTTGCAATAACAGTGTTACATTGTTGTTGTTGTTATTGGTGGATTGAAGTTCTTTATCCCAGCAGAAGAGTCTCTCGGCGTCACTTGGGCTCCCTTAGGTGTTCGGGGTGGGGGCGCAATGTCACTAAGAGAGAGAGAGAGAGAGAGAATTGCATTGTGGTACTCTGAGTGTGACGCTTCGCCTTCACAGACAAATCGATTAGAGACAGTTCAGCACCGTGGATGCTTGAGGCGTTTCACATCGAGAAAGAAAGAGAGGGGCAGAGACAGAGGAAGGGAGGGAGGGAGGGGAGGGTGCGGAAGCTGGCCCTCCCCCAGCTCATTTTAAGGGAAGAGAGCCATTCCAAAAGCATGCAGACATGCAGACTGAATGCATCGACACTTGGACAGCATTGCACTGTCTACAGTTTAGGCTCCAAATGAATACTACTTTTGATGTGACGTGACATGGTGACATCAGTGTTATGCTCAAAAAGTGATGTATTGCATTTTTTTGTATTCCCATTTTGGACCAACCTACCCACTCTGCCTCCACTTACTTGCTTGAGCAAATGCACTGTGGGTATCTGGGGGTAAGAAAAAAAGTGAGAGATTTGAGGGTAAACTGTGAGGGAGTCTCGTCCCTTTACTGATAACACTATATGTCTTGTGCATTGCAGTCTGGTCTATTCAGGCAGCGCTGTAATTAATCATGATCTGCACCAGCAAGTTGTAGAAATTCTACTTTTATCACCATATTTGTTTTCACTTTATTGCTGTTTATTTGGTGCACTATGAGGATCCACTGTCTACAGAGTTTTCTCCAGACTGTGATTGGTTGGCAGTGCCTCCTACAAAAAAAGCGGTCCCACTGAAAATTGCCTACAGCAACATCTGAGTAATCAAGACATTGTTCTGAAAAGATATTTTGTGGTTGATTGTTTCAAATGTCATTTTTCAATATTTTTCACTTTTTACTTTAAGTGCAGTGGTGAACTGACCCTTTAATAAGAAAACCTTATTAAGACAGGCACTGCATTTGTTTTTTTAATGTTCTGAAATGTTGTGAATTAATTCATTGTAAACACATTCAGACACATTCTCTGTCTTCTCCACCCACACACACATACACACCTCCCCTTTGCCCCGTCTGGGCTGAAAGGTCAGTGTGTGTCTGGGAAAGCCGTGGTGGGATCCCCTTAACTCATTAAAGGTCACTTGTATTCAGACCAGACACTACCTACACTCCCATACACACATTTAAAATAGGGGAGGATTCAGGAGCCTGCTCGTGAAATGGAAGATTGCTTGCAGTCCCATGTGTAAATTAAGAGACAACACACTTTCAAATGAACCTGTCAACATGCTCCATAATAGGCCCAAATTCAGACAGCCGCGGTGAAGGATGTAAGTACGTGTCGCCATACACTGAGAGGTTCAAGTACTGATGAATGGCACTCTGGATGTTACTAAGGTCAGCTTGTCCTTAAACAAAGTCAACTCATTTCAAATCAGCGTTATTGACACGACAGGTGAGAAACTTCTGTTGCCAAGGTGATATACAGTACGTACAGTACCAACCAGGATACAACAGTAGTGACTGCGGCAGATGGCTTAGTAATTAAGCCGAAAGATCAAACATCAGTGTTAACAGCAGTGCATCGACTTTCACTATGCATACTTTCATAATACATGTAGAATGGTCACAAAGTGATAAACACGTAGTCATAGACAAGAGCAGTCCTGTAGTGTGTGTATGTGTATGTGTGTGTGTTTGTGTATGCAAAGAGTCCTTGATTTAGCTGACTGCAGACCAGAGGCCAGGGCTGTGCTACTTGATTATGATAATGGGAGACTGTGTTAACAAGGGGCCACATCTGAAGTCAGAGAAGGGACTGTGGCTATCCAAAAACGGACCCCAATTTAGCATAACAATGGAGTCGAGGTCTTTCTTTAGACTTTCTCTCCTTCCGTCTATTCATCCTCCACTCTTCATTTGTCCGCCGCAGGCAGTGAAACAGGAAAACAATTAGACTGATATAATGTGTATATTTTTAGATTGGCCTTGTGGTCAACTTAACGTTTGAGAATTGATGAAAGCGTTGACTCCAAAGTCGTCCGTTTGACACCAGTGGATCACTGGTGTTTCAGTTCTCCATGCCAACACATTAGCACATTGGTTGATGATGAACAGGAGTTACTGAGGGTCCTGGCACTTTTGCGCTTCATTCAGCATGACAACATGTTCATGTTAGCCCATTTTATGTTGGGGGGGGGGGTTATTTTGCAGAAGCGAGGGATGTATCTGTTGTATATGATAGGACCAAAAAGCTTTTTCATGAAGATCTACAAAATATTTAAGAGCCTCTTGTTCTGTAAATTGAATTGCGTACGACAGCATCAATGCTTCATCTGCACTTCCTGACACTTTTCTGTCACTATTTTTCATGGATGTTATGTAGCTACATGCTTTAACCCGCCCCCAAAGCTTTGATAGGGCAACTGTTTAACCCACCGGCTGTTGGAGGAAAAAAATGGCTGTCAATGGACAAAACAGCGATTTGAATTGCTGAACAAGGTCTGGAATCTGGCTGATTTGATCCACAAGGTCAGAGAAATGCTTGCTTTTCTCTGAAAGGTTTCTCTGTCGTAGACACATACAGGAAATAAGACAATAAAAGTTTTCATGAGACAAAAGGTCAAACAGTTTTCCTGACAGAGAGTCACATAGGACCCATCCTTAAAATTCAGGTACAAGAGCTAAAGTGAGCAGATTTTTTCCACCCAGATACAATGCCATGCTCCTCCAAGGATGGTAATAAGCCACATACTGTGACACAGTCGGCAGATGATTGCAATACATTGTTGTGGTTGTATTTGCTCTATAAACTACACATATAATTCCAGGTTGTTCTGATAGCTTACATCCCAAAGCAGAGAGGCAGCGGCTCAACTGATAATCCATCTTTTATTTTATTTATTTATTTTTTTACCTTAAATCACTGTCACATGACATCAGCACTCGCACAGACCATCACACTCCGCTGTCTGGGGATTATTCGAATAATTATGAATAATGCATGAGTGTCTCCCCTCCCCCTGGCTCCCACCGCTGCCTCTTATTGGCTTTGGCACACCGCCACTCATTCACTACTGTCTGCCCGGCCTGTCTGTCTGTCTATCTAGCTGTGGGACCTCGACACAAGACGCGCCTCCAACAATCAGACCTCATTTTCCCCTCGTAAAAAAGAAGATCAGTGCAGGTCCATGACCACAGCAATCACATTAGCAAAGCCCTTTCTTGTGGAAACAGGCCAAATTTAGGGAAAGGGGTGAAATTTGGGGGAATATAAACAGAAATATATTGTTCCTACATTATGGGTGGAGTCAGTATGGGGTTTTCAAGGCTGGTAACCATACCAATGTTTTCAGCTTGTAACTTCAGTTAGACAATACTTTGTGCCAATATGAATATTCTTGACAGAAAGTGACAGGATGTCAATGAAAAGACAAATGATCTCAGGTTTGGTGCTCACGATTTTAGTGAAGTTACCTAAACAGTTTTGGGAACTCTGCTTGCGTACCCATTGTGCACATCAATGACCTCCCGCCTTCACCAACATTTGTAATTCCTCATTTAGCATGTAGATCGTATGGAAGCAGTACCATGATGCATGTCCAAAGGGCCTCGACGACTATAAGAGTGCCGTGACCTCAGTACTATGGCAATTGCTTGAAGAGGGGAAATTAAAAGAGAGCTTGTGAATGAAAAGCCAACAACACCATGATTCCTTTCAGAAGCGCAAAGAGGTGAGGTCAGGATGCTTCTACCTTTCTGTCTTCTATACAGATATCTGGAGGCCAGCAAGAACCAGATGCAGTTGACTCACTCTTAATTTTTTTTTACTGTTGTCAACATTTTCCACTTTTTAGTAAATGTTGCCATATTTTGTCATCTTTTTATTATTTGTCTCAATTGAGAAAAGATAGTTTTTAGGGAAACGCTGCTGTTGTTTTGTAGTCTGTAGTCTTTATAGTGTGTCATTTTTGATGCTGCCTTGGTGAAGCACATTTTTAAAAAACAAAAGTTGTAGCAAACAGATATTTACCACACAAATGTCACTACAAACTAAGTAACAAATGGGTCCCCATCATGATGTATTGCATGATTTCCCCCATTCAAATGCCATTTTTACCACCTCGGGCAAGTAGAAAGCTTTGAACTTTTTAATAATGGGCGGAAAAAATCACCAGAATTTGCCATTTCCATTCAACATTTCTTCTTCAATTTGTCATATTTTGTTTTAAAAGTACTTTAAAGTAAACCCAAATATTTGACATTCGAATAGAATAGTACTTGTTGTCTGCAGCGCTCAGATATGTTTTGAACAAAAAGAGAGTTTGCGATTGTGTGTCAGTGTGTGTGATCCCCTGCCCACGTTGCAAACGAGCAGGAGGGAGGAGAGGTTGGAGGGGAAATCAATAGCTCCTCTGAGCACATCGCCTGACATAACCTTGTCAGACCTGGGCAAGGGTACGTTGGGACACAGAGGGAAGGAAGGGAGCTCAATTGTGAAATGTAAATAAAATATACAATCTATGCTTCTGACAACTACCATAGGGGGAAAGCCTCCACTATAAAGACTATATTACCCATAAACCCTGTAAAATGACATCAAGGTATGTTTGTGTTGACTTGGTCTGCATCTGAAAGCTGTTCAGTCGAAGGAACCAATGAGCAACTGAACCCTATGACTCACTATGTGATTATCGCCTAGACGTCACTGTGCTACATCCCCCTTCCTTCCTTGTCACACACACACGCACACACACACACACACACCTTCACACATTGCAGTCAACTGACACAGAGTACAGTAATATTGGTCAAGGATCCGATGTCACACACATCGCCGGCTCAGACAGTGTCACATGGAGGATTTGGGCCAAAATCTCCACCGAGGTGAAAGGTGAGTTAGGGTCACCACAATGTGTATGTGTTTGTGTGTGTGTGTATGTGTGTGTGTGTGTGTGTTGGGGATAATACAGAACAAGCTTGTAGACAAGCATGCGCTACCTCAGATAGTTAACTGGAGGCTTTAGAAGGCAAATCAGGTCAGTCCTGTGACCAGGGGACAGGCAACAGTCTGGTGTCTGAAACCCACACCCCCCCCCTCTCTCTCTCTTTCTCTCTCTCTCTCTCTCTCTCTCTCTCTATACCTACAGTACCTTCTAAGAGGACATCATTATGCCGCATGATCCATCTTATGCGTTGACAGGACCATGTAAAATACATGGCGCTTGTCTTGGCTTAATGTATTGCTATGGAAGCCAAGGAGACCAGCCTAATGACCACGCGGCTTCATTATTTCAAATATTAATGCAATTTCCCTCCTTTGTGTCTCCTGCACATTAAAGAGCAGACCACTATCATGGCTGCCCTGGTGTAGAAGGTACAATAATCAGGCCAGTTACTGTATATGTAAACCAGGCAAATTTGTAAGTCATGGAGTTTTAACCATTTTATTTCCCAACGTGATCATGGTCTAAATTCTGTTTCAGAGCCTTCTGCAAGCCGCCAGGATCAATGTTCTGATGGAGATATGCCAAGTCCTTTATTTATGTATTCATTCTGTTAGCCCAAGTAATTTTTTTATAAACCAAATCTGAAAATAGTGGATTTTTTTGGCTCATCAGGGGAGCGAGCGCTTCAGTAAGTCGTCACATGTAAGTCACATGCTTCATGTACGTCATGATTCATTCCCCCGTCTGTTATTGCACTTTTATTGATACACCAACTTTTCCATCTCAGCTAAGGGATATTGAGAGTTTTCTCGAATTCTCAGCATTTCCACTCAAGTCTGTTTAATGCGCAAATTGAAAATACGCTTAAAAACAGGTATGGAAAGCCACCTATTGTCTTCCCATTTTTGTTCTCCTTTTTTCTCTTCTCTGCCTCTCTTAGTCCCACTCCTTTTTTCCTTCACTCCTGCTGGTTGGCTCTTCTCCCCCCTCCTTGACACTTCCTTTGGTTTTAAACGTCGTCCTCCTCATCCTTCTCCCTCACTCCTGCACCTCCTCGTTCCTCTATTGTCTCCTTCTTTTTACTCCTTGCTCTTCTTTCACACCTCCTTCCTCTTCCCATCCTCGTCCTCCCTCCCTCCCCTCCTCTCTTCCTGCTCTCCTCACACCCTGCGACCTTCTGCCATTTTTCTTTTCCCCCTCATTTCCTCTCCTTCGCCAGAGAATCAATTTCTGCCCCAGGCCTGGCCGACGCCCCCTTCGCCACCACACACACACACACACACCTTTTCACACTCGAGCGCAAATAAGAATATGTATCACGCAAACACACACTGTGATATGCGCTCAAAAACACATGTACTCTTGCAAACAGAAGCGCACACACAAGAACACACAACACACACATACAACACCATCCCCTCGGTGTGGTCAGGCGACTGGGGCTGACCTTTTCACCGATTCCCGTTATTAGAGAAACTGACATTCAAACCTCCCCAGCCCCCAGGACACTGAGACCACTCCTGAACCACACTCACATGCAAACATACCCACACACCCACACACACACACACACACACACACACACACACACACACACTCACTCACTCACACACACATACACAGCCCTTTCATGTCCTTTTTTTGGGGGGGGTCTCAGCATCTCACCATTCTATCCCTCAAAATTTAACAAGAAGAGTCCATCTGCGGCTGCTGGTTTGATGTCACTTTATTTAAAGCAACAGGAGAGGGGGGAAAAAGTGTATGTGTGAGTCCAGGACAGGAATTCAGGTAAATGTTTCCTCCTGTGGTGCTGCATTGAGTGACAGGTCTTTGGTCATTAATTCAGCATGCAAACACAGCAAAATCTACTCCACTGTAAAACCAACTCGACAATAAGCATTTTTGAAGGTCGATCAATGTTTTTGGTTTGAAAGAGCTCCTCTTAACGTGCACTTTTGTTTTCCCACTTTTACTTTAAATTGTCATTTTTGGCTGAAAACCACCAGTGTGAAAATAAACACTATACAAGATGTATGATCTTGTATCGTTTTAGATCTGCTCTTTGAGTAGGGAGGCAAATCCCACACTTTTAACTTTTAAATCACCGTTACTTCAAATTAACACGTCAACAGTGGAAAATGTTGTGTGTGTTTGACTGGGAGGCTGATCACAGCCATGTTTGGGCTTCAGATAAAATCCTCAGCACACTGCAAATTGTCCACTTGTGTTTTTACAGCAGTACCACACAAAGCAAGAACTGTACTTTGAATCGAAATACATTAAAACATATTATTATAACAACACATGGTATATTAGTGCAGAGTTGTTCCACTTTTTTAAAGGGGAACTTGACAAATAAAGGTCAATTATATAGTCATGGAGGGCACTACTCAGCAGTTTAATGTCTGGTGTCGCCATAGAGAAGCTTTGTCAAGTCTGACTATATAATAACCTTGCTGATGTCATACACATTTATAACAAAATGCCAACAGTGGTGTGGCATTTGAAAGACGTGCATTTTCTGGGCCACGTCTAACAAAAATATGCCGTTACGTTGCATTATGGGAAATGTAGGAACCATCAGTTTTTTTTTTAACTCTGTCTCCTGTGAGTGTCCTAACTTTACAGAAGCGGAAAAATTAAATGCCTGGGACAATCCCACTAATTTACATGGACCTTTATTGACGCTCATACTGGTTTGCACCTTACAATTTGTGTGTTATCAGAATTAATGACAATGAATTCAAACATTAAAAGGCCCAGTGAAAAAATATGAAGAAAACAAGCTGGTTTGACAAATAGGGGCTCTGTAGGAAGAGATTACAGGGTCAGAACTGAGGTCACACATTGGGGATATAAAGTCTGACTTGTAATTAGCTACTCATGCGACACACCAGGAGAGCCAGGAGAGCAGCGGAAAAAGATGGTGAGTCGTACCAGATGATCCCGAGATGAAGTGCATTGTTTGATTTGTTGTTTTGGGCTACGTTAACAGTTTGTGAGCTTTGACATTCACCCTCTTGCCCATAAAATAATTCCTCAGCTGCACACGCTGAGAAGAGGACTATTGGCCAGGCTTGTGGCTGTGGGTGAGTCCAACCTGTGTCCCCCACGCCTGGGAAGCGGCACTCAGCTAAGCTCATAAATGGAGGGTAAGTTGTGTTTTCTCATCCCCAGTAGTAGCCTACTGTTGCGCTGCATTATAAATATCAAACTAATGTCACTATCATGGGATACAGTCTGTGGTCTGCAATTGGAAAATCTGATTTAGTTTTGTTTCTGTTCGTTGTTGTTTTCCCGGGATTCCACCTACCCACCTTTATTATTTACAATTACATTGATGGTTTCCATTATTATTTTGCTTTTAGTGAATAAAAACAAGAAGATTAGCTCTGCCATAGCCCTCAAGTGTAGCTCGGCAGGCAAAAATCCTAAATACAGTGATGGAATTAAGCATATACACGTGTATGTATTTATTTGTGCATGACCTAACCACAAACAGTAATTGAGCATAACAATACACTCACTTAGGTCTTATTTAAAATGGGCCAAACTGATTACTGTTATTACAGTGAAATGGTGCCTAGTTTACTGGAGCTGGCCTCAACTCATTTGAAGTACACACACGCGCACGCTCGCACACACAGATGAAAATAAACACAATCAGCCCGGGTTGTCATCAATCTATCATTACTTTGTTACTGCGTTTTAATAGGCTGGATGGGCGGATGAATGGAACGAAGAGATGAAAGCAGGGAAATGTGCATTTACACGGAGAGAAGAAAATGTGGTAGAGAAAAAAAAAATTCACATCCTTTCTGTGTGTGTCTCGTGTGTGTACAAATCTGTCTATAGTTTTATAATCTTAACATAACAAGTTCTAACATGTGGGCCCCTAGCAGCATGATGGTCTCAGATTAAAGCCATCAGTCATCTAAAAAATTGATGGCAACTACAATAACCTTTTACACACACAAGCCAGTCTTTGAATGACAATGATGGACGGATGCACCCTGTGTAGGTGAGACGTACTGCAAGACACACACGAGTGCTTTTTCACTTGGTTTGATGTGGCGGTGTGTTTGTGTGTGTGCGTCTGTGTGTGTGTGTGTGTGTGTGTGCGTGTGTGTGTGATGTGTGTGCATGTTTACTTTGCAGAGAGCCTCCCAGAGTCCCTGTAATGTCACTCAGCGCTCTGCTTACTTGTGGGTGTGGTTGATAACAGGTGTCTTTGTGTGTGTGTTTGTGCGACCTACGTGTATAATCTTGTGTGTGTACAAAGGTGCAGATGGGCCAGTAGAACAGGTCAATCATATGACCAGTGCTCAGGGGCACAGGGCGTGTGTGTTTGTGTGTGTGTGTGTGTGTGTGTGTGTGTGTGTGTCTGTCTCTGTGACAGTTTCTAGGAACACAAAGAGGCAGGTGGCACACAGCCAGGTGTGTGTGGGTGTGTGTGTGAGCATTTGGAACTGAACCAGCCAGAGGGGATGGGACAGGTAACATACCTTACATGTACACCTCTTTTCTCTCTTCTCACTATCACTTCCTCTCTTGCACTGCAAAAAATGTCCATCTTAAAGGGACACTCATTTTTAACTTTTTATTCTCTGATCAGCTGTTTTTTACATACTGTTTGTTTTATTGTTGTTTTTAATAGCTAATCCTACATCCCGCCACAACAGTTGAAAGCTAAACCTTTGGCTAACACAAGCACATTTCCAGTAATGTTGATCAATGCACATCCCCAAAACCAAATAAATAGTTTGTAAAAAAAAAAAAAGGGAAAAGCTATGATTCTTTGATGAACATATTGCAAGCAAATGCTCTAAAAAACAATGTTCAAAACAGTTCTGACATAAGTAATTCTGCCACTTTATTTACAGCAGTAGCTGGCCTACAGCTGTAATATCTGTAAGGGTACAGAATGGAAGAAATACAAGACCAGCTGTCCATCAACAACATTGACCTTTTTACAGTGTGCATATCTTTCTCTCCCTTTCGCTCCCTCTCTTTCGTGTTGTCTCTCCTCCATGACCCAGAAAGAGAAAAAGCCGCCTCATCAGGTTCACCCTCCACCTGTAAGTCAAAAATAGAGCTTGTTGAAAAGACAAATACTCCCACTGCTAAGGGGGAAAGGAAAAATAAGACTATGCTACTTTAACAGCATCCTAGCCGAGACTTACAACTAACTTTAACAGGCCATTGGGGTCAGAGGATTTGGAGTTTCACAGGCCAGTTTAAAGGATAGAAAATACTGTTGACGACGACTAGAAGGCCTAACCTACCTGTTCATAGCTGCTGGAGCCGAAATTGAATTGGACCTAGCTGGTTTAAGGTGGTTTGAGATTTGGTTTCACTTGTATGAAGAACAGCACAATCTGTATTCAAACCCTTAAAGTATGTGGGGGGGTGATTCTCAACCTTTTGTACAACCGTGTATACTTCTTTTCTCACTTCTTTTGTTAATGGGGCTGCCTTTTTGTTTACATTTGGATTACAGATTGTGCCTTTAACTAGATAAAGGTGCAGTGACGTTAGACCTTTCAAGTTTTTCTTCCTTCCTGTTTTGTGTCTGTTTTCCTCTCTCTTTCGCCCCTTCCTTCACTCTCCGGAAATATAAAAGGCCTCCATTGTGAAATTGTGAGTACTTTAACTTATATGCGGTTAATTACAGCAATTGTGGATTAACAAACTATTGCAGGAATGTACAATTTTGCCCTCCACTACAGCCCTGGCTGTGAGAAGTTCAAACAATTTTCTTTGTCAGATTTGTTAATTCGAAGGATTTTTAGAAGCCATTATCCCTTTAATCATCTGATGACCCCCTCAGATTCATCTTGAACTCCCTTAGGGGGTCCTAACGCCCAGGTTGGGAACTACAGGCATGGAGTAATGGCTTAAAAAATCAAAAAATTAATGATGGAGTTTAGGGTTTAAATGATGTCATGCTCAAACAGGGCACAGACTCCTGCTGAATTCATGTTGAACACTTTCAAACAGTCCAAACAGCATTTGGACTATCGTGGCACACTTAAAAGCCAGACTAAATATATTATTTAAGTTGAGACAGCAGCTCCAGCTGAAGGCAGGGTGAGGCCGGTTTCACTCCAGGTTTCACTTACTGACTTCCCTTGCAGCTGTTGTGAAAAAAATAACAACTAAATCCAAATCTATTGTGTCCGACGCACTCACGCATTTCTGGGCGATTACACGGCATTCAGCAGACATCAAAACCTGGACCGGGGCAGGGCTGTAGGGTTGTCTGTGTCTGCCGTGGCTCTGAAATAGACACAACATACCAAAGACACCCCCTCGTCACTGTGTGCACACACACACGTTCAGTCTTCCCCCTGCGGCGAGCAACAAAGGTGTTTGGTCATGTGAAACCCAAGCCTCAAACCCGCAGGTTGACCCCTCACCTCTCTCTCTCACACACACACAAACACACACACATTCACACATGAACACACAAGAACACACAAGAGGGAAAAGAGTGGAAGAGATTAAAAGACAGGAGGGAAGTGTAGTGTGTGTGTGTGTGTGTGTGTGTGTGTGTGTGTCTTGTAACTGACTTGTAGACATGCAGGAGGGTCACAGAAACACATAAACATTGGTTCCAGACATAACAACCTAACACACAATGTCCTCTTATCCACGTGTGTGTGTCTTTATCTCTTTACCACACACACATAAATAGGCTACATCTTGAGTTTATGTAGTTGCGCTCTGTCTCTCTCTCTCTCTCTCTCTCTAATGCTCTCATATACTCACATACACACACACACACACACACACACTTTTCCAGCAAAGGTGACCCAACCCCCTCATCTGTGTAGCTGCAATTAACCTCCATAACCCTTGTGCGCGCGCTCGTGTTGGAGAGTGTGTGTCCTGAACTCAGTTACCCAAGACAGGCATGAGTTCTCCAGGGCATGTCGTCACACACACACACACACACGCACACACATGAACATACACGCTCACAAACCCACACATACTCTCACACATGCACACTGATAATCCATGTCTTTCCTGGACATCCTTTTATCCAGATCAGGCACCAGGGATTTTCCGTTGGCCCAGCCAGGCTGAGAGGCCTCTTTCAGGGGTCAGAGATCAGAGAGATGCCCTTCATGACCCTGGAGGATCCAAGCACGGCATAGCCCTAACAGTTCGTCTGCCGCTGCTCCGCTATGAGGTCAGGGGGTTAGAACGCAGTCAAGGTGGATGATATAAGACAGAACATCTTGCATAGTTGAGGATTGATTTTCTTCTATTTTTTTTCATTGTTCAGTCACAGTGTAGAAAAGCAGGTTATCATAACTGTACCATGTTATAGCAATGAAACTAGACAGAATGGCCAATAGATAGTACTGTCCTTAAAGTGCCACTCACAAGCCGTCATAAACTGTTCATAAGAACATTGCAGTTGGCTGATAATTGTTATAACAGGAGCAGGAGGTCATAAGCACAATGTGCAAAAGATTCAGCATGTATGGGACAACTGTAAAGTTAATGACACAATGCTGAAATTAATTTCGTTTTCTGACGTTTGTCTGAAGATTACGTTGTAAGATGTTTTATCTTGGTTTTAAATGGGCTTTGAAACTGTACACAAAAGCTGTATAGCCCTCTGAAGTCTATTAGCTTCAAAATGAAACGATCCTATATCACAAAAAGCTTGCAGATTGTCCAGGGAGTGTTACATTTGAAGTGCAAAGATTTAAATAACACTGTTGCTTATCTATTAACAACCACACAGACATGCACGGAGCATGCACATTTGACACATGTTGCTCTGCTCCCTCCCTGACCCTCCCCCACCCCCGCTATTCATTCATTCTTTCATTCATTCACATTCCCTTTGACAATGAATTTGAACTTCAGACTGAGTTTGCGGTGGAGTGAAAGAATAAAAGCATGAATAGAGAAGAAAGGGGGTAGGGGCTTCTTTTCTCCCTTCTAAGTCTACTCTCTGACCTTGTGACCCCGCACAGGGCCAGACAGCCCTCCTCTCCCCCTGCTTCCTCAACTCCTTGACTTATACTCAGTTACAACACCCCTCAACAGGTTCGGTTTGCAAGGTGTGTCACGACATGATCGTGGCAAAGTTTGAGTTTGGACGCATGGACACAAAAAGCCACACCTGCCGTCACTCTGTTTGATTTGTCTTCTCTTCACCTCGCATTCCTGCACCGCTGGTCTATCAATAGACCTCGACCTCTTATGCCTCAGCTTAGTGTTGTGTACGGGCTTGTGTGTGGTGGGGGTTGTATAACCACTACTCTTAATACTGATTTAAATAGCACTGGTGACTGTGGCAGTACTGTCAGCACAAGAGTAGTGATTGAGCAACTGCAGAGTGGATTTCAATGACTTTTTTTTTTTTTTTTATCAATAAAGTGACAAATTCAACTTTCCCTTATCCTTATCGAAACATGCTGCAGGAGTTTGAGCCTTGGCAGAAAGACAGTCAAAGCACAGGCAGTAGGAACACAAATTTTAAGGCTGAAGACAAGATTAAATAACTCCTTAACACAGATATGTTTCGCAGTGTGTCCTTTGAATAGTCCAAACAGTCCATGTGGCTACACTGTGACTCAACATCAGCAAGGTCAGATAAAACAATGGAGCAACAGACACAGGAACGCTGACCTTTTGCCTCCTGACATCTCTCTCACAGCACCCGCCGAAAAACACACTGCAAAGGTTTACAAAGGTTTACAAATTTTTGGCAGAATTGAAACAGCTCTCAAGCTTTTGAAACACAAAAACCCTCCAGTAAAATCAATACTCACATCAAAATAAAGCCTGCAGTAAGAGCTTGACTTGGTGTTCGTCACACCTGTGGCCTGGTTTTGTTTGTCAGCCCGTTTATGACAAACTGAATTGGAATTTGGCAGTTTTCTGTCACGTTTCTGCACAGTGTTTTTTTTCTTTATTATTGTGTGTGATTTAAACCCTTCTGTGTTCTGCGCTGGCCTTCTTTTAAAAGCTGCATATGGCATCGACTACCACAGTTGAGTTCTGTAGTCTTTACTTCATGGTTTTGGCCATCGGTGTTGACGTTGAAGTTCAACTTGAGCTTGCCAACGTGATCTGGCGAGGCACAGCGGGTGACTACATTCCTCGTAGATTGCTTTGCGACTTCGACACTATTTCTAATGTTTACTTAGTGATCGACACAAAATGAAAGATAAAATGATTGATACCGTAATATCTTTTCAAAGCAGCAAAATCCCTCTTCATGATTATAGACCTCTGTGCAGTGTTTCGGCATCTGATAAGCCTTCAAACTCATGGAGCTGTTACTCAGACCGGCATTCCTGGGTAGTCTTTCATCATGTCACTGGTACCTGAAGCAACACAGCCCCGTCGATGCAGCCTCCGTGCATTTTTTTCATTCTGTGGTTCTTAAGTCAGTGTCTTACACTAACTCCTACACAGGGGCGTTAAGTGTGTTGTGGTCAAAGTCAGTCAATGTCCATGCATTATTCCTTTACTGGCTTTGATTGCATGGTTACATGCTGGACTGGCCTTGTGGCCATTATACGTGCTGAGTAATGTTGAATGATTGTCCATTACAGTAAGAGGCATTTACTTTGCAGCCAGTTCCTATAGACCGCAGTGGTCAGCATGCATTAAACCACTCAATATGTATAGAAGTATAGCTAACCCTCTGTATGACAGACTGAGGCTGGCCAAGACAAATGCACTTCTGTGGCATAGCACAGTATGTACACACATACCTAAGCACACTCAGTAGGAATAAAGACAGACAAAACACACACACACACTCACACACACATGCATTCCTTTCCTTTATCTAGATTCCATTGGAACAGTGTTGCGTCAAGGCCATACGGTGACAAAAGCAGTGTGAAAACATGCTTTCTCTTTGGAGAATCTTTTATTGTTAAAACCCTGCAGGCCAAAGACAAATCCATGGGAGTTTATGGGGGACTGCAGGTCATGGTTGTATAGATTTTATAACGGTGACAAATGCATTATGCTTTTCACATAAACCAGCACAGGAGAGCCCCAGTAAAGCAGAAAAGGCCTGAATGCTTCACGGGTTTATAACACAATGAATTTATCACAGAAAGAGAGCGAGGGAAGGAGCAGAGAGACCGAGAGAGAGAGAGAGAGAGAGGAAGTGAAAAAAAATATGGTGCTGATTTGTTTTATTTGCCCAGGCGGTGCTGCTGGTGGCTAGTCGCATTGTTTAACAGCGAGTAAAGAGGAAACTGCCACCACTTGTGGGTCCTGAGGTGGGAAATAAAGTCTTACAGTCCTCCTATGTCCAACACACCTGAACCTCTCGCAACATTGAATCTCCTCAAAGCCAGTGGCTCGAGGGGCATCAAGGCAGCTTGGCAGAAAGTCGCCTAAATGAAAAAAATCATTGCTTTGAATTGGAGTTGTGCATGTTCTTCGTGACCTTTTTGTAGCCTTTATTCTTGCAGGGAAACTTGTCAGATTTCTGTGTGTGTGTGTGTGTGTGTGTGTGTGGGCAGTGTGGCCTAAGTCTTCAGCTGCACTCTTCCTGCAGCAGCTGGTGCTTGCTGGCCCACCTCAGCAGTATGGGAAGAAAGTGTTACTCCACCCTATAAGTCTATAAAACACCTGCTCCCCTTCCCATGTCGTCTCTCTGTGCTGTGTCACAAAGTAAAATAATATCATATCTCCATAAGAGACTAAATCTGCTTGCGATACTTTAGGTTTGTCCGTTTATTGCAGGCATCCCCTCTGAAGTGAGAACAGAAATGTGATTGCTTTTCATTAAGTAGGTCCCTGCATGGATGGGTTACAGAGCAGACCTGGCAGGCACAGGCCCATTGGCCTGAGGGGTTTGGGGGCCCCTCAGCCAGAACCTCTCTTTAACCTTCTTTTAGGCTTTCTCTTTGGAAAGTCAGGTTCAATGAAAAGTAGGGATGTCTCAATCACAGTTTTTTGCTCCGGATCCTTTTGCAATGAGTCAGATCTGATATCTGTTTTATTATACTTTTGTTTTTTTCTTCATAATACAGCTGCACAGTGTGTACTTAAACTACATTCAGATTAGTAAGGTAATTTAAACATGTTTGACAGCTTTGTAGCTCTGCTTTGAGAAAATGTAACATGCACAGGTTTCCTTTGATGGTTCCCTGTAATATTCGATATATGCTGTAGTATTTTGTTTGATATTTGTGAAGAGGAGTGTCAATTTGGATCTGCTGTGTCTGGAAATGACTTATATGGGCTGCATGAAGGTTACCCTGCAAAACACCATAGCAAAAAATGGGGAAACACTGCAATATTTTCATTTAATAATCTGATATGAAATCTCATTTTGCATTTTTAGATTTCTGTTATTTTTTTTTTTGCTTTTTTTTTCTTATCTAAATTATGGTACCTCATATCCTGTCTGTAATGATTGCATCCTCGCATTAAATTACATCCACATTATTGAATCTCACTTTTTGTCCCTATAGCAGGTGTACCAAGGCTTTCTCAGGAGACTTGAGTGTGTGAGAGAGAAAAGAAGGTGGTTAGAGGAAATAGTGCTAATTGATCCTGTCAGCTTTATGAGGCTTTGTAACTACTGAGCAAACAGAGGGACATAATGATATTTACTTAAGTAAATTCTATGAGAGGAGGAGCATAAACCTGTTCATATACTATATATATATATATATATATATATATATATATATATATATATATATGCATGTGTGTGTATGTATGTGCGTGTGTACATAGGGAACAGCTATTATCAGCAACAGATACTGTAATGTACTTTGAGGAGTGGCATGTATACATATGTACTCTGAGATAGCATGCAAACTAAGTGAAAATGGCGTGATGCACGTACACATGCGCACACAGACGCACACACATAAGCACGCACTAAAACCAGCTGGACCATCTCAACCAACAGGTAGGATGACGCTGCAGACACACAGGTGTCACGAGTTTTAGAAGTTTTAATGCACTTGAATATCCACCTGTTCAGCCCTCCCACCCCTCCTGGGCAAAACAACAGCTCTCTCACACACACACACACACACACACACACACACACACAGAAAGTCATTAAGTACATGTAGTACAGGGCCAAAGGCTCGGGCGAGGTTGGGGGTGGAGGACTGCCTTCTTTGGGTTCAAACAGTGCGAGACACTGTGGCCTCTTTAGAGAAAGTATGTTAAGAAAACGCCCAATGCAGGTCACCTCTGACACCTAAAATACACACACCCACACACACACGTATATACATGGAGGGAAGAACTATGCCTTGTGAACTACGTGTCTGTACATGCTTACTTGTGAAAACTTCAATTTCAAGTGGTTTGTGAAAACTAAACATTTTCATAATCAACATGTAGGGGAAAAAAGGGGATGGTAATTGTAAGAAGGATATGTGCACAGGTGTGCAGCTGCAGGTAAAAGATGCCAATGGGCTCTCGGGTGGGGGTGATTACAGACACGCACACACACACACACATACACATACTCATGCACATACACTTGAGATAACTTGACACACATAGTGGAGATAAGCAACAAGTGCCGTTATACTTTCATTTTTTTTATTAATTGTTTTTCGATAAAGGGACAAAATGGGTGTGTGAACAGGATTATGCAGACATCTGCCAGAAAACACAGACAGTGGTTTTCCCAATACAACTGAACAGAGACCCCAAACAAGTACAACAGAAATTAAAGAGCTAGGTTTGTCCAATGACCATCGGCCACCATTACAAAAAAAAAAAAGAAATTATATTATAACCAAAAAATAAAAAATAAAATAAAAAGAAACCAAAATTAAGGACCCATTCCATGTCTCTGTTTTGAACAGAGCATATAGGTAATAATAAATAGTAACTCCCATAGTAAAAGATAAAGTTCAAGTTCAAGTTACAACAAACAGCTCTCAGAATAGGAATAGAAAAGGCTGATAACAAAATATTCCGCATTGCCATTTACAAAAAAGTCTCAACTCAAGCAGGCTTCTCCACATCCCCCGGGTCATTTTTAAATATGCTTTGCATATGAAAGTATGCCCAATCTAAATATAAAGCACCATTTAGTATTTGGCAATGAAAAAAAACTGCAAAACATTTAATTTCTTTTTAAATGTATTTATTTTGACGCTTTTTTCGTAATCCATGTACTGCATATGAAGTTTTTTTTTCTTTTTTTCCTCTCTTCTTGATGTTGGAATGTAGTCAGGTGGGAGGGGTGAGAGAGACAGAAGCACACAACAGAACAGGCCGACGTCAGCTTGCATTACTGCATACAAGAATGGCAGCAGGGGGGAAGGAGGTCCGAACCAAAAACCAAAGAAGATATGTACAACCACCTCTGTGGACAGGAAACAGAGCGGCGGCCATCTGATGGCCCGCGACGCCTCCCAATGCCACATACTTTAGCTGCTTTTTTATGGGGTTTTTCCTTTTATTTCTTTAAACATACAAATAATTCGCACTATATTATCCTGCCAAATTAAAAAAATATACCGTGGCAGCTTGGGATTTTTTTTCCACTACCAAAAAAAGGTATGGTAAATACCTTTAGAGAGAACAAGCAACAGTTAAAAATACGAGCCTCAATATAAATACTATAGTGCCTACTCTAAGTGAACATTGAATTCAAATACAATTCTAGAAATACAGAAAAAGTAGACCATAAATGTGTTTAAGCATAGGAATTGACATGAGTGTGCATTTTCCTATATTTTAAGTTCTTTATTATATATTCATATATAATCTTAATCCTTTCCCCAATGCAAATTGTATTTCAACCTGAAGAGCTGTGAAGAGCCAAGGCAAAATAAAATACAAAACCATCACAGAATTTTTTTTGTTTGTTTTTTTCGTCTTTTTTTTATCATTTCATATATACTGTGATCGGAGTCTTGAACACCACCAAGACGCTGAGGAAAAGAGAAACGACAACAAAACTTAAATACAGTTTCCCCTTAAAGATAGTGGAGTGTTATTTGCAAAAACGTTTATTTTCATATCTATAATTAAAGGAAGATTTATACAAAAACAGATTCTCGCAGTGTGAGCAACAAGATTTGAGTGTCTGTTGTCTAGCCAGCAAGGTCTATAGATTAATCAGGTGCGGCTCAGGTTTACAGCTCCTTAAAAATTATTACGATGTTTGGTGCTGCTGTGGCCAGTGAGAGCTGCAACCAGTTAGCGACCATGTAGGAGCTCTGGTTACTTACGTAACTCGCATAAAACCTTTTAATTTACAGACCTTGCCGACAGGATGAATTTTCAGCCCAGGCTAAGCCCTGGGGTTTCTAGGGGCAACAAATTGACAAATGGTCAAAGGTGAAACGGCAAGGGTACAAAGGTCAAGGTTCATGAGGCTGGAGTTGCTGGCAACAGATTATGTGTCTCATCTTTAACTGCTTTTAACAATGGAACCCTCGTCATCTGACAGCATTTCAACACCGTTTTCCCCTTCAGCTGAAACTTGTAAACTGGGAAATTGAAACAGTGCACTTCATGTCCTATAAATGACAATCTAGCTTTTAGACTCAACACATGTACCAACATTGCATCAGTGTGGGAAAATGCAAGAGAGATGTCGGCACTTACTCTCAGGCAGAGTGACAAGTGCTGTACTATGGACAGCTAGAATGAAACTCGATGAGGAAAGAAATCTCTCCTTTTGAGTTGAAAAGCAACAGCAAACAAAAAAATGTGCCCTGCATTAGCCTATGCATACTGATTAAAGTTATCGCATATCACTCTTTTCAAGAGCCCTGGAGTACAGATATTTTTTGCAGTTCTTTTGTAATTTTCTTTCTGCAATTCATAGGTGATGAGCCTGTTTTGATACTACAAAATGTAAAGTGAAAGAGATTGCCTCTGATCCCTGTAATACGCATGTAGCTTCCAGTTCTGTGTAGCTTTCTGTCTGTCTAGCTTGTCGTTATTTCAATGCTCTCAAATAAAGTTAGCCTCACTTGGAGCTCATATATTACTTTATGCATTGTTCCACACACTGACATATCGAAGCAGCGTTTAGGTTTGTGCTAACGCAGATACATGACACTTCTCAGCCATGCGCTGTATCCCTCAAGGTCAGGATTGTACATTACAGTTTACCTTTTATCTCAAAAGTACCTTCTTACCAGAAACAAAACTACAAATAATTCAGATATACACAATACTGCTTGTACCATGCTTGCCATGAAATCCACATATTAAAGATAGCCTATTGAACATGTAATAGGTAGCTAAATGATGATTAACAAGAATTTTCTGATCTTTCATCATGAGTTGTCACAGTCCATTTGAGCAGTCAGGTGCTTGATGCAAGGACCTTTCCTGGGTGGCTAAAACCTTCTAGCTTTATCTAATGTGACCCCAAACTTATACCAGATAAGATTATGGCCAATGCAGTCTTGAGATATCAAAGGCACTCTTTCTTATTCTACCAAATGATAGTACAAATTGAATTCTTAGCACACCCTTGTCTTTTTAAAAGAAATTTGAAGGCTGTCATTACTTTCAGTTTAGT
The DNA here is from genome assembly GCA_031216445.1 of Lateolabrax maculatus. NCBI lineage: Eukaryota > Metazoa > Chordata > Actinopteri > Acropomatiformes > Lateolabracidae > Lateolabrax > Lateolabrax maculatus. The sequence continues at coordinate 21,721,664 of CM062209.1, read as the reverse complement.
CATCAAGCCAATGCATGACTTTTCTTTTTAACCCTGTGTGAACATGGCATCTTTTAGAAAGATCAGGATAAGTGCATTTCCAGGGTTGTAATAAGAGGGTCAAATCAAAGACTGTTCACTTTCCATGTTACAAAACAAAACTGTACATGATATGTGTTACAGAATGTATGCAGCATGGATGTATCTTTCTTGTCTTTTCTCTTTTTGAAGAATAAAAAGAAAAAACAGAACAAGAGAAAAACAGCAACACATTTACTCAACAACTAACCAACCAGGGACAAGTTCTTTTCTTTTTTGATTAGCAAAAACATACTATGCATGCTGACTAATTCTTAAAAATGGAAAAGGAAAACTCATAAAAGAAAATAGTACACAACATGTAAATTATTGCACAAGAGAAAGGCTCGAAGTTTTGCGTCAATGCAAGAGTATTGCCCCGATACAGATCATGCATTCAATGGGTAATGGAAACGGGGTGTGCTGGTGCAGAGCACATGGTCTTAAGCTTCCACCAGACTGGTGAAAGTGGAGTGTTAGGGTTGGGGCAAATCTACAAGGGGCTGGGAATAAACAGGGGACTAATGGTGGACATAGCTGCGGGGGAAAAGGTCCCATAGTTCGGCCTTCTACTCTGACTTTATTTCGGTACTCAAAGGACGGTCACTGTGCCATTTTTTCATGTGTTTCTCCAAGGTGCTGTAGACACTGAAGGGCATCTGACAAATTTCACACTTGTACACGTCTTTGCCCACCTGACCGTGGGTCTTCATGTGGCGAGTAAGTTTGGAGCTCTGGGCACAAGCATAATTGCACAGGTCACACTTGTATGGTCTCTCCCCTGTGTGGCTGCGCCGGTGCACTGTCAGGTTACTGCAGTTCTTGAACACCTTGCCGCAATACTCACAAGTATCACTCCTGCGGCCGTCCTTGGAGTTGGGCCGCCCAGGACCCCCCAGGTGTGGTGTGCTGCCCCCACTGCCTGTGCCACTGCGGCCTGACATCCCGCCGTCCAGTTCTCCCGGGGGGGTCGAGAAACGCAGACTGCCATTCTCTGAAGAATGCTCGGACGAAGAGGCAAAGGGCGATTGTCTGGAATCCCCAAAGTTCAGAAAAGGGTCCTTGAGTTGTCGGGAGGCGGCATAGCCAGCCAGCCACTGGGAGTAGACGTTCTCTGTGTTAGGGATTGTGGGAGTGGGCAGGTCAAACTCCTTTTCCAGCTTGATGCGTTTGGTGAAAGGACTGAGTGGACTGGGGCTACCCAGAAGCAGTTTCTTAGAGAGGCCAACAGAAGCAGATTCGTTAGGGGATGCTCCCCGTCCGTTGACTGTCGAGACCGAGCACTCCTCCCCACGATCTGTTTCCAACACGGAGTCCCCATCACACATTTCACGATTGTGGCGATGGTCTCGGTTGAGGTGGTGGTGCAGGTGGTTTTCCTGGGCCATGGCATTCCGTTTGTGTGCGTTTAGGGCTTCGCTGAAGTGCTGCATGCTAGCAGCCAGACCCATCCCCTGCATCACCTCAGGCAGTGAGCGAGGAATGGACCCCTCATCTGCAACTCCTCCCAGTCGGCTTCCTATACCACCGTTGTTTTCATGCTGACGTGGTGCTTCAAGGTTCAAACCAAAGTGATAGCTGTTGTTGTTCCTTCTGGCTGCCCTCTCTCCATTCTGCTCTTCTTCCTCCTCCCCCTCCTCTTCCTCCTCCTCCTCCTCTTCTTCTTCCTCCTCTTCCTCTTCTTCTTCTTCCTCTTCCTCCTCCTCCTCCTCTCCATTCTCACGTAGCATGCGGTTATTCTCATTTTTCAGCTTGGCCACCACTGACTTAAGGGCATTGCTTGCACTGCCCATGTGCTCGCTGGTGCCAGGCTCCGGAGAGGAGGCTGTTGAGAGCCCATCTTCTGACTTGCCTGTGTTTGGCGAGGAGGATTTGTGCATGTGTGTCTTCATGTGGCGTTTCAGTTTGCTAGCCTGCGTACAAGCATGGTCACACAGGTGACACTTATACGGCTTCTCTCCTGTGTGGCTGCGCCGGTGCACTATTAGATTACTCTGAAACTTGAAGGCCTTGCCACAAAACTCACAACACTTTGATTTCAGGGTAGTGGTGGAGGAGGGTGTTGCCCCTGCTGAGGGGAGAGGGGTAGTAGGAGTGGTCTGAGAACCCACAGGTGACTGCATGGAGCCTGGAAGAGGGGGTGGGGTGGCAAGATATGGAGGTTTGCTGCCCCCTGCACCGCCTGCACTTCCGCTTCCTCCTCCTGTCTGGAATGGCTGGAGCAAGCGCTGCATGGGGCTGGGCCGGCTGGGGGATAGCGGGGGAGTGGACCCTGAGGTGTTGCCCGCCAGCTCCCGTAGCCGCCGTGAGAAGTCCATTGTCGCAGGGGGGTCCAGAGGCAGAGGAGGATTGAGGCGCAGCACCCTGTCAAAGGCACTCGGGTGGTGGGCTGCCAGCGCCAGCTCCTCTGGGCTCAGGTGATGGGGGTCCAGGTGGTTCCTTGGAGGGGGGCTGAAGAGGGGTGGCGTGGGAGGAAAACGCTGATGATGACCCACATGGCCCCCACCAACAGCTCCACCGGCACCAATTCCACCCCCGATTCCTACGCTGTCCCTTCCACCTGAGCCCGAGCCAGGGATGCGGAGGAGGTTGAAGGGGCTTGCATCAGGAGGCAGATGGAGCCCGTGAAGAGGAGGCTGAGAAGGGCAGTCTGCGCCCCCACCCAGGGAGGAAGGCCCACCCATGCGTGGGGTGAGAGGGCTGCCGTGTTCACTTTCTAGGTAGATACGGAAGCCGTGGGTGTTCTGAGCATGCTGCAGCAAGAACCAGGCGCTGCCGTACGACTGCTTACATGTAGTGCAGGTATAGGTGGTCGGCTCCTCCTTACCTGTTGTGACAGAGGAGAAAGAATCGGGTTAGGAGCCATTTTAACTGAAAAATCCATTAAACACCTTCCAGAATGTATGTTCAGCATTGCTGTATGAATCAGACAATAGTACATTGTGTTAAGTTGTAAAGGCTGAATTATTTCAAAACATTTCAGTTTTCATTAAAGAAAAATCAAGGATTTTCATGTGCTGCAATGCTGTTCAATTGGAAACATTCACAAAGTTGCACATAAACAGTATTGTGTACAGAATGAAATCCATGAAGGACAACTCCTTTCAACTTGACTGAGCCAGTCTTTTATTTGAACCTTAGGCCTAACTGTTAAAGCTTTTAAAAGTGGTCGGCACATGGTGTTGAGGGCTTGCAAATACAACAGTAGCTCTTATTGAGGTCATGCCCCACATGAGTAGCATGTGAGAAGTAGTGTGTGTGTGTGTGTGTGTGTGTGTTTGTGTGTGTCTGTACGCATTTGTTCTTCTCCCAGACTGCTCTGGGACATAATTTCTCCCTTTAGACTGACTGTGAGTCCTCCATTGTCAGCAGGAGAACAAAGAAACAGGGCTATCCCGGTGGACTACCACTTCCCACTGATCTACCAAAACAGAGGCCCACTGACAAACACACATACACACACATGGAGGAGAAGCAACCGAGAAGAATCCTTTAGACCTTTAAATTACTGCTTCCTCATTTCTGTAGCAACAGCATAAATACATAAAAATATATATTATAGCTGACAAAACAGGAATGTTTTTTTAATATAAAGGTTAAGACTGATGATTTATTGTTTCAAGGTGTATAACCCAATCAGTAAGTACCCTCTCAGAAATTACTTTGTATTTTGGCAAAAAAAATCTAATGTCTGCATATTTATTCATGTACACTGTATTCTAGAGTCATATATTCTCTTATGTACTCTTCATACTCCTACTAATGCCAATCACCCCAGAGACAAATGCACATACACACTACCCATTCACACAGACAGAACAGAACACCCCAGCCGCCTGAGGAAAGTAAAACAGTAGGAGTGTAAAAACATTTAGACTCCAACTGAAGAGGAAAAACAACCCGTTCACTCTGCCTCAAAGCTTTCTCCCTCAGTGAAGCATGCAGAGTCACTTTGGGACAGCGACAAGAGAAACATTTAAAACAATAATTGCCTTTGAATGGCCTCGGCGATGATGACCTGCGGTGGGACCCGCAGTGCATGTGTAATCTCATTAGGGAACCGAACGGACGGCCATCAGCTCGTTTACAAGATTAGATGACAGACAAACCCCCCATCGCTGCCATTCAGAGCTTTCCACTATTAAGCACAGTGTAATGTGGGTGCATTTGAGGAAGTGAAAAAGCGGAGATACACATTCATACATGAAGACACAAATGGATATATAAGCAATCGAACATGAAGTTCAAGCATTTATGTCACATTCTTAGCATTATGCTGACACCTTCAATTATCACCATCAACAATGCAAATGAACAAAGGGTCGAAAACAGAGCCTTAACATTTTTTGTGACCATACATGCTCTAAAAAAAATTTCTTAGCTCTTACGTCGATTCTTTTTTAAGCTCTTTAAGGTAAAATGCTGCTGTGAAAGAAGGCCATGCTGGAATTGAATTGTTCCGTCAGTTTTCTATAGTAATTAAAGCATATATATGTATATAGCAGGTGTATCAGGAGAGCTGAAATACTCACAGACGGCTCTCATACCCCAGAAATTAATTTTTTAATTTGTTATCAACAGAAATTGTCACCAAAAATATCTAAATGAATCAAGTTTGCAATTTTGTAAAATCACTCACAATCAAAATCACATTTCAAATTCTGGGTAAAGCTGATATGTGAAAATTCTGTTATTTCTGGGATAACAACCACAACAACAACTACATCAACATCCAAAAATGTCAACAGTTGCCATATATAATAAATTAAAACATGCCGCAATATTATTGCAAAATCAGAATAGATAAACAGGTGTCATTCTAGGGGTCGTAGTAATGATAATTATTTCAGATGATTTTTTAGCAAAAAGCTATTTTACTGTGACGTGTCGTGAACAATACATTACAAAACATCCCATTAACATGTAAACAGGTAAAGTGGGTTGTAAAAATACACACAAATTAGGATGTATTACCTGCTAATTACTGGCAGAACGAATATGACAAATTAGCAGTGATACTAAAAGGATGTCATGGTTTACATGGAAGCTTTTATACATCCACACACTGCAATTTACCTCTAATAGCCAGAAAGGGAGAGTCAAAGAGGTTGCAGTGAAAAAAAAAACGATCTAACACATATCTGCAAAGGGAACAGTTGTGTATATGCGCAAGAGAGAGTGTTTTTTTTTTATAAAAAGCTAAGATGTAATTTTCCTCACACTATGGGACTGATGTCACACTATACATAAACCAAATACTAATTTAAAATGATGATACTGAAGTGTGAAAAATTGTGTGTTGTCGTAAACTAGAGATGTAAAATGTGTTCAAGTGCATAGGGGAACATTCTTGCCCTTTTTTTATTTTCGACCATCCCTCCCTCAATCTCTGTCTCTTTTTCTGTACACATAAACACACACACACACTTATCCCACATGACCAACAGTTTGGAAAGGCAGCTAAATTATGGATCATTAAAATCGGCACAAATTACCACTAATTGTGGCCACCTGCATAGGATCTAACCTTTGAATATCATTTGCATTATCAGGACCAGGGAGGCTTTATTCATTTATTCATCTTTTTTCTTCTGGTCCAACCACTCTAATCCTGGACACTGACAGTAGCCTATACTGACAATAACACTGCACTTTTTCCCCTTTGGTTGAATCAGGGTTGGGTTTTATTACATTTCATATGGGAACCATCATTTATCCAGCGTGGGATAACCAGGTATGAGGTTTGGGATCTTCTTTTCTCTTGCTTTAAATGAACCAGTCACATTTCCAAAGTAGTTTGGAACATGAAAAATGCCTCTCACTTACTAAGGTGAAAGTCTTATCTCTGCTTTCATGTACACACAGACTAAACTAGTCAAGAAACATTTGCTGGACAGCAGCATGAAGAAGGCACTGTCCCTGAGAAAAAGAATATTTTTGTTGTACATAAATTGCACAGTTTTGCTTTGGAAAGCGTCATTTTCGTACCGTATTTTCAAGGGTTTTCAATAGTGGTGCAGGACAAAATATCAGCACCTATTCAAAGTCAAAATGAGGGTCTAGAAATTGAGGCAGTCAATCTAAGATTTGCTTTATATATATATCGAAAGGAAGATGGGATTGCAAGCACTGTAAAAGATTCCTCCCAGCGGCATCATAGAGGAGAAACAGTTAACTAACTAACCATGGATGAAGCACAGAATAAACATGTTCTCTGTTAAATCAGTAGTTTGACACTATTTTATTTTTACTATTTTCGGAAAGGAAATCTAGATCTCAAAATTATTAACAGAATAGGAAAGCAGATAACATATTTCTGCTAAACAAAATGATATGACAGGAGGTAAAAAGTTTCTTTGTTTTAAGGGGTCATAAGCCAAAATGGTTGTGAACCATTGGTTAACTCAACTTCCACGAATAGTTTGTCTCCAAATATGTGATTGTGCTGATTCTGATACTGGACTTCCTGGAAATCGAGTCTTAAAAATATACAGGTACCTGAAGCGATTTAATAATTTATACATGCATGAAAATGGCTGTATTGAAAAGGTAAGGAGGCCACATATACACAGGGCCCCGATTTTTGTGCCACACCCCCAATATGCTTCACCCAGGAAAATACTGTCAATTAATGAAAATTAGGCTTGTGACTGTAAAATGTTGGCAGCAAAAAGACAATACAGAGTAAAAGGATTTGTGTTTTTAGAGAAATATGTGGACAAAATATTGAGCAAAACAGGTGCAAGGCACAATAGTGTAACTCTTGAGCTAATACACTCCTCTTTGACTCGTAGCTCAGACTTGTCGGCACACTGATTGAAACTGTAAGGTTAATGGATTTTAGAGTAGGCGACCGCTCCACTCTGTCTCTCTGTAATATACTCCCATCAGCCACTTCATTAGGCAAACTCTCCACCACTGGGAGGTAGAAAAATGAAGTGAGAAAGCGGAATGGAGAACGGGAGATGAAGACAGATAGAGTCAGAGAAAGGGAAATAAAGAGATGAAATAAGAGTAAGTAATCCCTCTGGTTTAAGTTTAGATAGAGGTGACAAATACCTGCTGCAACTTTTAAGACTGGACATACAACAGGAATGTTAAGGGAGAAAGAGGAGGAGAAAGGAGGGAGGGAGGGAAGATGGGGGTAAATAATAGCATCCGGTTCTTTACCTGGGGTAAATGTCAAAGCCATACAGCCACTAGTGAGACTCCAGAGAACACACACGCACAGTTTCAGAAATGTCCTAACACTCAATACCAGCCATGCTACAGTGACAAGCACAGGCATTAAGCCCTATTAAGCCAAGGGCATTGCCTGGGCACTTATGTGGTGCTAGATGGGAGAGGGAGGCAGTGAGGCAGCTTGGCTCATGTTTCACGACTCCTTTGTGTGTGAGTGTGTGTGAGTGTGAGGGAGAGAGAGTGTGTGTGTGTGTGTGTGCAGCAACTTCCCCTGGCTCTATCCATTCCTCTCAAAAGGAAGTGTAGCACTCTGATCCAATGGCTGTCAAAGGAGTTGAAATAAAGCCAGTGCACCAAACTGACGAGACACACTGTACATCCAGAAAAGGGGATTTGTTCAGGCCCAAATGCTCTGGAAGCATCACACATTTGAAAATGCAACAAATTGTATCAACGGCCAATTGCATACTTAGGTTTCTCTCTGAATGTCATAATGACTTAACCAAAAACTTTAGTCTTTTTAATTTATTTTTTGCTGAATTTTTGTCCCCTCTGATTACTTTTGACTTTATAATTTATTGTGTCAACTGTGGTGCAATGTTGTTGTTTTTTCCTTTCTTTGCAGTCATAGTGACACTTCCAGTAGAATTATGGATTCATAAACTGTGATACCAATGCACTGGGCTAAATTCTACAGCTTCCAGTGTGGTCCAGAAGGAAGGGATCTGCACTATCCTCCTCTCCCCTAAATTATGGATTTAGTTTATCAGCACCTTGAACTTGCCAGTGCTGTTCTATACAAGGAGCAACTACAATAGGGTTACAGAGTTCATGTCACAATGAAACATATTCTGTACATGTTCTAGAAAGCAAAATCGAAAGTTTGGCATTTAGATCTCTAGTGTTCATGTTTGGAACATGTCTGCATTTAGAGACACCAAATGTGGTATTTAGAGAACTGCTTGCACATCCGCTGTCCTTTTCTGTTTTGGGGTAGTATATGGAACCCTTGTACATTTAATATGGCAGCACACAAGGCCAACAGCACATTTACATGATAAAAAAATTTGCTTTAATGAATCCACCACTTTAGAACGTCAGCCTGCATGACTGTCTGCTCTTTAGCCAGTCAGTCTGTCCTGTAAATTAGCTGGATTGCCACCATCACATCCCTCTCCAACCAGCTGGGAAACAAAAAATGGATGCCAGGTCTTGGCTACCAGCAAGGACAGACCTACCACTATCTTGCTGGCCTTACATAAATTTGATCCATCTCTACATCTCAGTTTGTTCTTCTTTTATTGTGATCATTTCGCACTGTAACTTCCTTTCTTCTATCTCTCCATCTTCCCTCCTTTCCCTCTTATTTCTCTTCTCTTCCTCCCTCTTCCTCCTTTCTTTGTACTATATAGGACTCTCTCCTTCACAGCCCTCCCTCCCAACCACCTCCTTCCTCTCCCCCTGTCTTTCCACCCATCGGTGGCTCTCCGGTGGTGTCCTTGGCTGGGTCCACCTCTGGGTGAGATGATAGTAATTGAGGTAATGGAACATCGCTGAAACAGGATTAGGTACGCATACTGGGAGAGAGGGACAATGTCCCTTAATTCAATTTGGGATTTCTATCTGAGCCTCAGGCTTTCAGGATCTGCTGCTTATATTTACATGTGGGCATCGCCACTCACCCCTGATCACCTCCTGCTTTACCTTAAAGGGGTACCTGGATTTTTTAACTAAAATTCTAGTCTTCTTTTAAACTGCACACATGGCATAATGTCTGAATGCATATTTCCATTTATTATCATGTCAATGTTTCAAACAAGAATACAGTTTTAAAAAAAAAATCCTAAAAACTTACAGTGTGTGCTAAAATAACAGAATCTTGGCCAACATTGGTACACATTTCCTGTGCATTAAACCTGACCTCTGAAGAAATTATACAACACTTTTACAACTAAAGTATAAGTTAGTTAGCAGCAGTAGTAGAGGAATGATATACTGTTTTAAGGTAGCCAAAGAACAAATGCAATGTCTTTATTCCTAACATGCAAGGTCAAAAACACAATGAAATTCCACTGAAACTGTTGTAATATTCCCTTAAAATAAGACAATTTAACAGGAATTGGACTACAATAAATCACATGCAAAACAATATCATAAAAATATTTGAGCTAGCAGTATTCATTTCACTGCGGAGTACTAAACGGTTAGTTAAAGGGCAAATGCAATGCTTTTTCTTTACATGCCTGGTTGGAATATGATCCCACTGAATTGACTGTAATGTTCCTTTAAAATAAGGCAAATTACTTAAAATTAGAGTTCACCGAATGTCATATGGGCAATAATCTTATGATCACACTTGACAGTAATTATGATGGGAAAATGGGTGAAATAATATGAATATAATCATTGTGTGATAATGAGTTCAGTTCATGTCTGTTTCACCCTCGCCTTCCCTCTCCCTCTTTTATCATCCATACATATTTTTAGTGACACATATAAATGCTTGCTGATCAACACTCAGATAATCATATCTCATGACTCCCACTATACATTTGTACTGTAACTGATACCGCCCCACTTAAATAAAAAACTCTTTCATGACTCTCATACCAGTAAAAATGATTTTCAAATGGTTTCTGCAGGACAGGGACATTATCGACTCCAGCCTTCCTTCCTGCCTCCCTCCATCCTCCCTCCACCATCACCCACTAAAGTGCAACAGTTGTGGCTTTTCTGTTTCCATCCCAACAGTCAGTTATGCTGCCGAAAAGCACTAAACCATATCATTGTTGTCATGTGAAAATCTTGTTACCCTAATTATGGCCTTTTTCATGTTTTAATTTTGGAACTGCATGTTCTTGTTTGAGCCGGGGGAATTCAGTGACCCTTAGGCATATATATGAAACCATTTCAAAACCCTGTTGGTTAAACTCAAAAACGCATGGTGGTCAAGTTCAAAAACAAGGCTGTTAAGAAATCCAGGATACCAACGAAAATAAGAACATTGTTGCATACTTGAATGGCATCCTATTCAATTGTCACAAAACTCCTGTAATTGCTATTTTGGCATCATAAACTGGGCTAAATTCTACAACTTCCAGTGTGGTCCAGAAAGAAGGGATCTGCACTATCCTCCTCTCCCCCAATTATTTCCCCCTCTATGCTCAAGCTTCCTTGCTAACTGGACAGCAAACAATTGGAATGCAAACAGTGGCAGCTGGCGTCCTGTCCGCTCACTGAAGGGAGCGACGCAGTCAAATAACAACATGACTGCAATTTCTCAAAAAGGCAGCGCTCCGCTTGGAGGGAAATCAGCTCTATTACCGGCTACAACTTGCCGGCAAGATCAAAGCAACTTCCTCAAACACTGCAGTTACAAAAAGAGTATGCCAATCCCAATGCAAAGAATGGTTGTGTAATCATAAAAGGGGATGGACAAACTCCACAGACTACCTTACAATATATGAATTAGGAGTAGGGAACAGTATTCCTTTCCTTGCAATCACACTGCTTTTTTAACTGTTTGCAGACCTTCCCTTGAGAAGAAACAACGCTACTTCTCTGACAAATTTAAAGGCTGCTTTTCTGCAACCTGTGAATGTTGACTGGTGTGTGTATCTGCTGACCAGGGAGGCCTTTGACTTCATCAAGAAACCATTCTTGGTGATGTTATTAGATGGCATTATGAGGGAACAGTGTTGCGACATTAAGGCTTCAGTATTCTTCAAAGTGCTTGTCTGAGAAGTTTAATGGTGTCTGAAATACGCTTTTTTACTGTGAAGTTGTGGAGGGCTGCTTTTGTGAATTTGTGTAACACTCTGAGGCAGACGATCGGCCAGGTGTGCAGAGGTGTGAAGCAGACAGGGATTGAACTTCTCTTTCAAGCTCACATTCTTAACACAACTACTTCCATCACTTTTTGTGTGTAACACTGAGCGCAACACATACAAATGCTTTCAAGGAACGCGATTCATTGCTTCAAGACTACAAACATATTCAAAAGGCACAGAGTTCTTAGAGAGAGATGGGGAAGGCAGTGTGATGCAGCAAGTCTATGACAGCAGTTCGAGTGTGGCAATTCGGATATAATCACTTTTGCCTTTGCTTTTTGACACACTTTGTGCAATCTAGTTTGTTTGAATCATGCTGAACCCTTGAGGTGCACCAGTGGCTGCGAGATGTATTCGTGTTTCATGACCTGCCTTGGCAATCAGAGGACTACTGCATTCACTGATACGTTTACATGTGTGATAGTATCCCTGTTGACAGTCTTGTGTTGTTTTGATCATATCTTGGATAGGATGTTTACATGGAACGTAGAGGAACCCAGCTTTTCATCTCCCAGTTTCCATGTGTATAATGATCTAGGCTTGTGATGATCTGCATCTGTCAAGCACTTGTTTGACTCCTCGGCGTTCAAGCAACTCTATGCCACTGTTACACTCGTACTTGTATCCTGGTTAAGATCTAATTTTTGGAATATCCTGTTTAACTGGCTTCTTGGACATGGCTTTAATTACTATTTCTTCATCTTACCACTCATCTTGATGAAAGATTAAAGTCAATTTATCATCTGAATCACCAGTGTCAAGGTTACACTTTAGCTTGTGGATCATCATTACATGCTTTTGTTATCATTATCAAAAAAGACACTCCTCCAAATAATGAACGTGAATAAGATGTTTACATGCCAGTGTATCTATCGGAATATTCCAGCTAGCATGGTTGGTTTCATCAAAAGCGGGATAAGAGCTTATCTGGGATTCTACAACCAAGCAAAGCTTAAACAAATAACGAGGATATTCAAAAATCTTGATCATAACCAGGATAACAGCATGCATGTAAACATACTGATTGGAAACCGCAAAGCCCTAATGTATCTAGCACATCAATGTGTTGATGTGCTAGTGTGCAACAAAATAAAGGTCTGCAAAGTGAGGACTCAAACTCTGGAAACTTGAAAAAACACCTTTTCATCTTTAAAAGGAAGCAGTTTAATCGACTTTCAAGTTGTCAGATTTATAGATATTGAATATCAAGGTAAAAGGCAAAAATACTGTCACTGGTAAAAGCCATATTAGTTGGACTTAAAATAGCTCCAAACAACTTTTGCAAATAGAAGCCAGGTCTGACAATAATGATCTGGTATTTTTATGGAAGAAGGAACTATGAACGCATTTGAATTACCAAAAACAACAATGGATTATTGAGCCTGTCTGATTACATGCTGTGTGTGCATGGATGTGCGCGACAATGTGTGTATCTGTGTGATCCTGCTGAACAGCCATACACTCTAGGCTGATGAGCAAAAATATCAATACCGTCTGTCCCTCTGTGTGTGTGTGTGGGTGTGTGGGTGTGTGGGGAATATATCAATACCTTCTGTCTCTGTGTTTGGAACCCCTGCTGGGCTACAGACTGTGCTATCTGCAACTCTCTCACCAGTAATCTACTCCTGTGTGTGTGTGTGTGTGTGTGTGTGTGTGTCCATCCAACCACCTATTATAGCTGTCATGTGACAAAGTTTCCTTTTCTTTCTCTTTGTCACACACACAAACACACACTCTCTGACACACACACAGTAATGTATCTCGTAAAGTCTGTTCTAATGACCCAGCCAGGGCCCTTAAACTGTGTGTATAAAAGTAATTAAATGGACAGGCCTTTGTAGAAGCATCCAAGCGCAGTATAGCAATGATCCAGTGTGTGTGCATGTGCGTTTGAGTGAGTGTGTGTGTCCATTTGGAAGACCGGTACTCATGATGGCAGGGACAGCCTCCACTTAACCCTAAACCGCCATAGTGAAATTACAGAGCATCCAAATTACGACACTTATGTGAGCAGAGGGAGAGACGGAGAGAGAATGGGGTTTGAAAGAGGAAACTTGATCGTGACACACACACACACACACACACATAATATTGAATGACTCAGCTTGTGGACTCTTATTTGAAACCCAGAACACAGAAACTGTCTTTCAACTCCTAATCTGTTGCAGATTGGTGACCCCCAATTATATTTGATGTGGTCATTTCTGGTTGGTTTTAACGTGGCACTGGTCATGGCAGGACTCGTGCAGTCATTTGATTAATTCCATCCTTTACATGCCAGACAACATGCAACAAGGTGTTCCCCTTGAAAACAAAGTTATATTTTTGCAAATAAACATGTCATAAATATGTCATAATGTCATAATGTTCAGACTGACTTTAGCATTGCATGACAAAATCGATACCCCTTCATTCATTTCAATGAGGCCATTGTGTTGATGCAACAGGGCTCTGGTAAAAAAACAAAAAAAACAACCACTAAGTGGTCTGGCAAATATTCAGTCCCGGATCAAACTTTTGCTGTTTCAGACAGGTGGCATCAAAACTTTTAAACACTTCAGACAAACAACAGACTGAATTGAAGACAAATCCATTTGTCGGTCCCATTACATCATAGTGTGTGAACATTGATGCGATCACTTAAATCAGTGTAAAAAAATACAGTATATAGTCTTGACCTGGGAAATAGTACTACCTTAAGGATAGTAGTACAAGAAACACACCTAAATATTCTCAGTTAGCTATAAGCAGCTTTGGGTGTGGTCAAAAATCAGTCTTGTCAAGTGAGCTACCAAAATTGATGAATTAGAAAAGGTAATTTTGATTATTACTAAATTTACATGTGCTATATTTTTCCTGGAAGCACACACAGAGAAACACGCACGCACACGCTAGCGTCTCAAATCCCCGATGAGAAAAGAACACACGCTGAGAAGAAGCAGATTTTCTTTAGTGCCACAAGCAAGAGGTTGGTGGTCACTGAAGACTACACGCACATAAACACACACACACACACATTTATACACAAAGCCAGTCTGGTATTGAGTGATCTGCAGGGACCTGCAACAGCTGCCAAGCAGGACAATTCAGTCATCAGCGTGTGTGTGTGCGTGTGTGTGTGAGAGAGAGATAGAGAGAGAGTGTGTGAGTGTAGGTGTATGTGTGAGTGTGTGTGTATGTGTGAGTCTTGCAGTGACCACAGTGGGAGATCACTCTGAGCCGAGCAAACACCTCAGCTGGCCGGAGGCCCACACACACACACACACACACACACACACACACACACACACACACACGCACAGCTCTATGCTTCCTCTCTTCATCTAATCCCTCCTCCGCCCAGTTGGTTTCATCCCTCCATCTGTCCATCAACATTGCATACAGGTGGCTGCCCTCTCTCTGTCTCTCTGTCTCCTTTTCTCTCCTTTCTTATTGCTCAATCCCTCTTTTCTTTACCACATTCCATCTTTTTTCTCTGTCTTCATCTCTTTCACTGCCTCTTTCTTCCTGATGATTCGGCAGTGAAACAGAGAGGAGAAGGAGAGGAGAGGAGAGGGGGGAACTACGGAGGGGGATAAGGAGAGAAGAAGGGCATGATGAGAGAAGATGAATCACTAAAATACAAACAGCTACACACACCCTAACCGCCCACACACACACATTTACGGCAACATGTGGACAAGCTGCAACTCGACCGAAGCTCCTGCCAAAAACCCTTTTGCCCGTCTATTCTTCCACTCAATCCCTCCCTCCCACTTTCCCTCCTTGTTTCCCTCCTTCTATTCTTTCGTCCGGCCCTCCCCTATTTTAATCCCTCCATCTTCCCCTCCCAGGTGGGAAGCACTCAGTGCCGTCTCTTTAATTGTATTCATCCGACAAGGCCAATCGATAGAGGACATATTTAATACAAATTTATGACTATTAGCCATCAGCGATAAAAAGCCTTTTTTTTTCTAGATAGCTCTTGCTTGTGGTGAAAGAGAGAAGGAGGAGGTGGAGGCGGTGGAGGAGGAGGAGGAGGAAGAAGGAGCGGAAATACAAGCCATCCTGCTTTTAACACAAACAGCCTCCCACAGTCTCACTGTCCGACCTTGGAGAGATACGGTTTAAGCTGCAACAAAAACACGAGAATTCAAGATTTTTCTTTTTCTTTTCTTTTTTTTTTCTTTTTTTACACAAGGCTTCAACCTCAAGCAGGTCTCGGGTGTATTTGGGAGGTTTTTCAGGCATTTGATTCTAGTGCACAGTTCACAAGAGGATTTCAGGATGGACTCCAGCACAGCAGCAGTTTTTGGCAAGGATAATAAATAATTATACAGACTGGTTATTTTCCAATTTGAGTGATAAACTGCTTGGTGAAAATGGGCCATTAAGATAGCAAGACGACACACTTACATCATGTACATAATCAAGTTTGAATAATATGAATTTTAAAAGGCAGACTTGCGCACTCTTTCTAGCTGTTTTCCACAACTCATTTTCCCTGCCCAAAGGCAAAAGAGGTGAAATCTTACATACGTGAGAAGCTTAATATTAATTTGCTTTCAGAGTTCCTAGATTTGGTCGCTGTTCTGTCACACGCAGGGACAAAACAGCAAAGGGAGGGGACGAGATAAAGCACAAAGACAAACTCCCTTCAAACGCTCCTACACAACCTTGTCTACTTAACAAACACATAGGCTTGATTCATTAGAGCCGCAGTCACTAAAGCCAGAGAGCCCTATCGATCCCCCAGACGTTTTCCACAGACTGGGAAAAATGAAGAGCAGGGAGAAAAGAGAGAGATGGAGAAACAGACGAGTGGAGGAAAAAAAAAACTGCCGGAGAGACAGGCTGAATATATGGCTCTGTTAATGTGAAGCGAGCAGCAGTTTACCTGCCTCTTTAAATTCATTCTAGTGTGCAAGGCGACTGTGACGGCTCCCGGAGAGAAAAAGCCCCCCCTGCCCATCGCCAAAGGAAATCTTTCACCCTCCAAGAGAAACAAGGTGTGCATTAGCTGGAACCGAAGTCAGATGATGGAGGGATTTTTGGTTTGTGTGGAGCCACCAGTCAAATACTTTGGAAAGACAGCAAGGGTTAGTATTCTGAGGGTTTGACTCATCCTCCACCAGGTTAACCCAGCAAAACACACAGTCATAGATTCTGATATTAAAGCTATAAAGTCAAATGCTGTACTAACCCTCTGCTGCATGAATGATGCTTTTTTGGGATAACTGTTATTGTAACTCCTCCATAAGTGGATGCTGGTGTACAAACAGATAATGACTATAGAATATCCCTGTGACCACTGAGTATTAGTAGACAGCAAAAATAGTCACACCATTCACATCATTTCACGTCTATTATCATCCTAATAGACATCCTAACTGCACAATAATGAGGCAACAAATGGAAAATCTCAGTTAAGGATTTTTTTTTAACAAATTCTCTGGATTTAATTGTGTTAAATAGTCAAATTTACAGTGTCTTGCCGTTTTTTGCACTGTGCCACATGTGGCTCTGCCTCCCGAAAGGCTGCTCCCACCCCAACCATAACACTTTAGCTCCTTACTTTATTTATCAGAAACATATCTTCAGTTACTACAATGTGTACAAATAGGAAGGTATGCAGGTCTGCCTGCAGGTCTCTACAACTATAAAAAATCACCCAAAATAAGACAGAAAAGATACCCCAACATTTGAAAAGTGTGACATGGAACGAGTCACCACACCGTCTCCTTGGGATATCATCTCTGTGGTTGTGAAAATAGGGTTCCAGCGGGCTTGCGACTGGTCAACGCCTGCCGGAGCATATGGTATGGACAGCTTTTCTGAATGATGAAAGACTTGTGACGGATGTGAAAGCCGCTTCTGTTTGTGTGTGAAGCGGTGTTCATTTCTGCATACACAAATGCGCACACACACAAACACACACTGACATATGCCTGGGGCCTGGCCACCAGCAGAGGACAAAAAGGCCAGTAAATAATTGAGAAGTGTGAAAAGCAAAGGAGGGAGAAAAGGGAGAGGGTGGTGGGCGAGCTACAATGCATGCAGTTCTGTTTTTTTTTTTTTTAGTTTTTATGAACTTGTATACAGCTCTAATGACATAAATGCATACAGTGTATATATGAAATCATTAGGATGTGTGAGCATCTACATACATGTGACAACTTGAGTGTGTATCTGTCTTTATGTGTGTGTGAGAGAGCCCAAAGATGCTCCATTAGTGATTTGGAAAGTGGTGTGGGGGCCTGGCATTCCCATCAGGCCCAGTATGGCCTAAGTGCTGCACCACACACTCCCAAACCCTAACCAACCCCACCCTCATAGGCACAGCCTGGATGGCCCCCCGTTCCCTCCCTCCAACCCTTACCCCACCTAGGACAACCTACAAGCGCCTCTCAGCCGGGTCCAAAACATCACACACACATAAGCACACACACACACACACACACACACACACACACACACACACACTCACTCACTCATGGTCCACTAATGACCGAAACCCAAACAGCTCCCAAACAACTCTGAAAAGCTATTAGGAGAGGGCATTTTGATGGGGAAGTGATTTTTTTATATGCCATTAAAAGCCATGGATAAAATGGGCGTTCGCGGAAATACAGCCACAGGTCGGAAGGGGATGGCCAGACAAGGATAATTGAGAAACCATACTTCCCCCCTGAGATAAAGGTAGAGGAGTGTCCACGTGTTGCTCTCTGTGCACAGTGTGTAGAGTAAGTCACAAAAAAGGACTTTACATTCCTCTCTAACGGCTGACAAGTACTATTACCATGCACTGTTATCATAAATCTCACACTCAGTCCGCTGCTGCTAATTCCTCCTATCATAGCTGCTGCTTATGGCAGGGTGCACCCCCTAGTAGTTCATGCTTCTTTTTTCCATTTGTGTTTCTATGTTCGTAACTTTTAACATTTGTTACTCTTGAGCAACTTCTTATTCTTATTAATTTCCTACATTGTAACTGGCATCCTGCACTTTGATTAAAAAAATGTATAAATATACTATTATAATGTTACATATTTGAGGGTATCCAACATATATACGTGTTTGTGTATACAGTATAAACTATGGACATCATTTTGCTGTATACTGACCAAAACATTTCCTTTGGGAAGAATAAAGCTCCATCTTATATATCTTATATATAATTGTTACACAAAACTAACAGGACTTTAATTACTGTATAAGAGGATGAACGAGTGCACAAAAAACAGTGTATGTATAATGTCTGGGGCTGTAGTTTATTATGGGGAACAAGAGTGAAAAATCCAACACGTGCTCCTGGATTCACTGACCAGCACATAGCAATGTTAAACTCAAACCACCTCCCATAGAGAATTAAATCCCATCCAAACTGGACTCTGGGTCCATGCACACCTGCAGTGGACACCATGAGTCATTTTGAGGCATTTTTTTGGCCACGCTTTTAAAATTCTCTGTATACTGCACCAGCATTTTGTGTTGCTTTTTGAAAACTGTTATTTGGATTATCAGCCATATAGTTAGAATTGAAACTTTCAACACTCTCTTGGGTGCTTTAAGCTCGGCTGTGCATTGTAAACCCAGAGATTTGAATGCGGGTAGTGAGACTGTGGAGGATACTGACAGGGAGAAAATAGCTCTGGTTCCAGGGTAAACAGGCTCCATTCCTTGCAAGGGGAGAGCGCTGGGAATCACGTCAGGTCAGGTTCAGACACGATTTAGAGCCGAATACAGACTGATGCAACATTTTCCTAGAAGGAGATGGTATAGGCTTGGCATACCTGTTTATTACCAGCCCCCCTCCTCTTTCCCTACCTCTCCCCTTTTTTTCTTCTTCTTTTCTTTTTCTTTTTTTTTTACAATTCTGTCTCATGTCTCCTTTAGAACAGAAGAGGGTACGAGAAAGACAAAACATAAACATCACACATCATGAAGCCCCCCCCCACACACACACACACACACACACACACACACACACACACACACTGACTCAACTATATTCAGCATTAACAGCAAATCATTCAGCACTTCAGCAGGATATTTATGCCCTTGTGATAAAAGAAAAAAAAAAAAGAAACATTCAGGTACCCCTGGGACCTGACACACACACACACACACACACATGCTCTTCACATTTAAGGTAGGATATCTCTCTCCTCCTCATTAGCTCTTAATAACCCAGAAGGCCATCATATTCATAACAGCTGTTAGACAATCTTTTATAAAATGTTTCCCAATGAGAAGGTCACTCAGCCTATTAGAAAAACCTGTCAGTGTTTGCTAGGCTAAACCCCGCAGAACCTGGGAGTGGCCATACAGGTATTAAAATAATAATAAAAAAGATTTTATTTCCACAAGCTACTACATGAAATGAGTCACTACAGCGTCAAAATTAAATTAGCTTATATTCCTGCTTTGAATTGTCTGTGCCTTCATTTAGAATTTTTTGGGGGTTGTTTTGCTCAAAATAATTGTGTCGTTTGCGCTATAAGAACTCCAGAGGAGGTGTGAAGGAACGGGCTGAAAGCAGCTCTGACGTGGGCCGTTATTTTCAGTCCTTTCATTTTCAGTCTTGACACTGGCCAACGCCACACAGCAGCCCGCTTGTTCAGACTACAAGACTACGAATGAAGCGAACGTGTTTGATAACAGTCAGGACGTGCAAGACAAGGTGGAAAGTTCAGGACAGGAATGAAACAGGGACACGCCAGCCATTTAACTGCAGACGGTGTGCAGGTTCAGGCGGTGGACGGGTGCGTATCACGCCTGAGACGATAATTTGCGTCCCGTGACAATCTAACTAAGTTAATGTTTTCTTTTATTAACCGTAACCCATCCTGTGCCACACTGTAGTCGCCCGCAGCTGTTAACGTACAGTGTTGGCACTGGACGACATGAAACATCGTCATGAAGTGTCCCAGTGAGCCAGCATGTACAACACCAGGACCCTGAAACCGGCTCACCTATGAGGAATGCAGTCTTTATTAATGTGATTAATTACACCTGCTGTTCCTGTTAGGACATGTCAGACTGTCTGTCAAACCGCTCTGGATAATCCGCACATTGGGAACAGTTTTCATTTGAATTTCTGCCAACCAAAGAAATGCATCAGACTCTGTCCAAACTTTTCACAGTCAGATATTTGGATCATCCTGAGTAACAAAGATGCTGTTTATGGAAAGAGGTGTTTCTGTAGATGTTTTTAAAATGTCTTTCCTTTTTAATGCACAAACAAAATTCCATCAACCTTCACTGTGTTGGCTGTAAGCAAAAAACTCAGAGATGGACTCAAAACCTGGACACATAAAACAAAAAAACTGACTGAACAAAAATGTTTTTCTTTTGTACTTGTCCACTTTTTTCATGTAACCCACATGCCTGTTTTGTATATGGAGCACATATAGCAGTGTGTCAGGTACACAAATTAATATTTCCTAACCACAAACTACACTTTTCCCTACAGGGCAGCCTGTAATATCGTGCACCACTTCTGTTTAAAACAGTTATACAATCGCTATATGTTTTCTTTTCCCAGACCTGCTACCTGTAAACTATACTCCCCCATCTTTCTCTCTCTCTGTGTCTGTCTATGTCCCCCACCCTCTCTCTCTTTCTCCCATTCCCTGCAGCTGAGCCCTGTAAATCAAGTTGAAACATAGCTCTGCATATGTGTGTGTGTGTGTGTGTGTGTGTGTGTGTGTGGGTGTGTGTGTGTATATATATGTATATACTGCTAACCACAGCCAAAAAAAATGTGTCCCATCCGGGCCCCCCCCCCACCACCACCACCACCACCTCCCTATACGTCTACCTATAGGAGGAGGAACAGCCAGAGGGGATGAAGTTGTGCATGTATGTGTGAGTGTGTGGGATTAGGTTTGGTGCTGTCTCCCAGGGTCATACAGGTTGAAGGAACAAATCCCGGACGCTTATCTCAAGTGGTGCAGGGAGAAAAAACTTCACCACACCGTGAGTCCTGTCTGTTTGTGAAGAGGGAAAGAAAGTGTGTGTGGGACGCGCTATAACCTTGTGTTGCCAATTTAGCAGACAACTGCCCTCAGCTGTTGACTAAAATGCAGAATACAGAGAGAATGTGCTTGTCCTGATACTTAAAAGCATACAACCACATTATCCTACTGTAGGACTGGGTGACATGGATAACATTCTTTATCACTGGATCACTGGATCCTGGGCCTGTGCCCAGTGGGCCTGTTCAATAATGTTCATGCTCCTTACATGATCAGAATATTGTCATTTGTTGAAAAAGGCTGTAAATACCACAGCTTGAATAAGTGTCTGTTAAACTTATATTACAACACTGGTAAATGCTATGGTCTAATACGTCATTTATAAATGTTTCTACACACTTGGCTATTTTTTGGGCATTAGTGTAGCATTTATCACAGGCCAATAATAACATTGTCTGGTTGTATCTCATACAGTCAACAGTGACAGAAGGGAGACGCATTCCCTGTTTCTGTTGTAAGTCAATACATCACATCAGCTAAAGACTGATGTGATGTCAGCTCGTGATTATGGCCCTGTGCTTACAGCTTTGTGTTTAAATGTGTTTTAAAAAAAAAACAGACTTGTGTTGCTCATGTAGTCGAGTAATTATTTTGCAGAAAGAGAGAGAGAGAGAGAGAGAGAGAGAGAGAGAAGGAGAGAGTGTGTGTGTGTGTTAGGGGGGAAAGTGTCAAAAGCATGCCATATTTAGGCCAGACTGGCACACAGCGAAGACACAGGCTAACTGTTGCTTTTCACACGTCGCACCGTCTCTTTTTACCATCTGTCCTCCCTCTTTGTCTCCGTGTGCGTCTGTGTATCGCTCTCTTTTCCCCTCCACCGTTCTTTCCCAAACTGTCGCCCTCCGCCCAGCTGATACATGCTCATGTGTAACCTCCCACCACCTCCTTTCTTCCTCTTCTCTCCATTAAAAGTGCCTCAAGGTTTCAACAAGGCAGCAGCACATCTCACATATCTCACCAAAACCCCTGACGGCCATCACGGCTCTGTAAATGCAGTTCCCGGCCTTAAAATGGCTCCCATTTAAATCTTTTTTCCACTCACAAATGTGTGTAATATCAGGAGTGAAAGGCGGTGACAAAGTGGCGACATGTGTCAGAAGGCTGGTGGCCACGGGAAAAAAAAGATGAGAGAATCTTTCTCATGGTCCACTGGTATATTTAGACAAGACGACTAGAGCGCACAACACAAACCACCATGACTCACAGGCACAGACACAGATAGACTCATTCATACACAAATCATACGAAAACCAATCCCATAACAGACGGACACGTTTCGCCTCAACAGCCATTCATGTTTCTCACTACCTGTTTTTGTCAGGCCTGCAGCCAGATGTGTGTATGTGTGAATGTAAAAGAGGTGTGAAAGAGGAACTGACCAGTATGTATGATAATAGCTGGTGGGGCAGGTGTTTGCAGTCGGCCCTATCACTGGTCTTAGCTTGATGAGTTCAAGTGACACAGTGAAAATTGGAAATTTATATTGTCCTGAAAAAGTGCAGCTTCCAGCTGAAGCACTTCAAATTCAGTTTTCAGGCAAGTTACCATGAGGAAATGGTACAGATATAGTTGTGAGGTCATATACTGCTGAGTGTTGAGAAGCGGCTGGTATACTGTATATGTGCTGCTATTTATAGTACACACTGTAAACTACTTCTATTAACAGGGTTAGCCTGTGTACAATAGAAATGCAACTCTTTGCTCGTGCTCCTAATGCCTCAGAAACACGTACTGGATTCCCTGAATTGGAACAAGAGCCCAATATATTGGCTGATGATATTTATTTATTTTTACATAAACACATAATATAAATTAACATTTCTGACAAAGATCCCTACATTTTGGTTAATAAAGAATTGTGACCCAAAAAGTTTTCAGAGCAAGAAATTTGACAATATAACACTAACAAACTAATATAACAGCAAATTTAAAAGGTGCACCTCATTGATTCAGTATTTCCCTTCCATGAAGTTGAAACAGCAGAGGCTGAAATATTCTGACGTTTAGTCCCTAGTATGGGTCAAGTGTGAAAAACGCTTGCTTCTACAATTACCATAATGCACCTCAATAGCATTCTGTATTATACCCTCTGCCTGTTCATCTCTCAAAATCCATGCCCCACTTTATAACTTTATAATGTCAAATATGTCTCAAGTCTAACTCAGGATAACCCTGATGACATGAGTTGGGGTTTTTGCCTTGACAAAGCTCCTCCAGAGCTGCAAACATTATACCGCTGTCTTCCCATGCTGGTAACACTGATCTTTATATGTTTGAAATCAGTGACGTGCCCCTTTAAGTAGTGCTATCAACTGCATCCTATGGTCTTCATCAGCAGATCACGATTGAAATAACTTTGCTTAATTATCCATTGACCACTGAGCAAACTCCATCTGCCGATGAAGACCATGATATGTAGTTGAAAGCACCAGAAAAGGCAAGCAAGTGGACCTTGAGTTAAGATTTATATATACAAAAATATGTACTAAAGTTGAGATAACAACTAACTAAAATATATAAAAAAAACATAATAAACTTTACTGAGCAATAATAAACATTAAATTAATTACTGTGTGTTGTGACACATTATTAATATTAGATGATTTTTTTCAAAGTGAATATAGGCTGTCACCAATAACCAATTGATCAATATGTATTAATTCATCCTTCATTTACTGACACTCAGCATTTCTGTACTGCAAATTATTATTATTATTCTGCAAATAATTATTATTTGCAGAATATACACCGATTCCAATCTATCAGTGAAGAGCTCTGACTGTACTTATACTTTACCCCTGGAACCTGAGAGTCTATATGTAGCTCATTAGCACCAGCAGACTTCAGCTCAACACCAATTTGACCTCAGTGGCTAAAAACATCAGCATTCCACTCCACGGGCAAACAGCTAGCACTCCTGTAACCCCGGCCTGAGACCGACGCCCCTCTGCTGCAGCCAGGGTTGGGGGCTGCGTTGAGCTAATTAACCCTGTTAATCTTAGTGGGCGCTGGGTCAATACGTGTGTGCATGTGTGTGCGTGTGTGTGTGTGTGTGGCTATAGCCGGCGAACCCCAGCAGATGAGCCTTCACCCCAATCACAGCCCCCTTTTTTGCTGGCAGCCTGCCGCCCGACTTGGCAGACACACACTCGCAAGGGGTCTGGTGTGCACGTGTGGGTTTGTGGCTGTGTGCGCATGCATGCATGTGCGTCTGAGCCTGTGTGTGATTGCACAAGGGAGGGAGGATTATGGATGTTGAACATACACACGCAAATGAGCACAGGGCCCGACTGGTCTGCATGGTGTGTGTGTGTGGGTGTGTGTGTGTGTGTGTGTGTGTGTGTCTGTGTTGTAACAAAGCCAGCAATGTTTTACTGGCCCGCTGACACAGTGCATAAAAAGATCAGTGGGCCAAATCCATTAGTGGTATAATTGCATTACATGGTAAATATTCCTAAAAGGTCAATATCTCCATTTGAAACATCACCATCATCACAGAGCGCTGCAATAGAAACAGGAATTCTGGGATTTTATAGAAGCCGGGGGCACAAAATACCATTTCTAGGCATCTATTATAGAAAAGATTTGGCCAGCAGGACTGATTTTCCACCTTGGAATGAGTCAGCGCCAGCTTGTGGCGGTCCAACAGACGATTGTATAACATGTGAGGGTCTGAGATTGACTTTAATGCCCTGAAACACAAACTTCCAGTGGTGTCTGGTCCCGTCCTGTTTTTTTTTACCACCAAAAATAAAGCCACTTATCTTACTGAATAGAATTGTCAAAGTAAACAACAGGGAACTAAGGGGAATCATTTACTTTGATGTGTGGTTTTAAATACCACTGGCATAATTAGTGCTTCAGAGGAAACATCAGTCTTGAAATCTTTCCTTATATCCCTTTCAGACCATCACAGGGATGCACCAGCTTTGTGGTCAATCTGAAAAGCTTTAGCCTCTGCTCTCCCTGCTGGGTTGCACATAGGTCAAACTCTGCCCAGCCGTGTGGAGCATTACAGACAGGGATAGTAATTGAAATAATGCGATATTTGTTTGACAAACAGTAAGAGAAGGAAACAGAACTAAACAGGCAGAGACAGAGGGAGTGCAACGCGTGGGCGAATGCGAGACGGGGAGCATGTGAGGAGAACTGAAAATGAAACCAACTTTATTTGGTACTTATGTAAAGTAATGCCGTGGAACTGTACAGACTTGTGGCCCTATGTGCAATGATGACATAGGATTCAAAAGTGCTTAAACGTGGGTTTGAAGGTGCATTCAAGTGGACCTGAATCATGATCATGTCTTCTGAATGACAGTGTGAGGAAGGAATGCACTCAGACCTACACAAACACCACAATGTTCCCAAGTTCTCAGCAAGTCTGGGACCCTGAAGCTGCTGCTAACTAACATTGTGTGCTAACACTGCCCGTAAAAGTTACCAACTTTAAGGTCTTATCTTCTGTTATTTGTGACAGGGTGGTAAGGCATGTGAGATTTTTTCTTTTTGCATTGGAAAAGACTAAATTAAATGTACAAAAATATATATTTATTTATTTATTTATTTTTTTTTTTGAGTGTGCTGTTGTTGGACACTATTGTCCCACAATGAATACACAAAGGAAATGGAGGTGATGCTCATGGCTACAGAAAATGTAAATAAATTATGGATGGTGGTCAGGTATAGCTACAGAAACAAAACTATATATATATATATATATATATATATTAAAAATGTAATATTATAATAATGATGTAATAATTATTATGATAATATTAATAGTGTAATATATATTTAGCTTTTATTTGTGAAGTGTAATTTAATGTAGTATTTTAAAGTCACTACTGGACTGGCACACACATCATTTCCTGTTAATATTAAACTGTTAAATACAGTATCTTTGTATACTGCCTGAAAAACTATACAGTAAAGACCAGTATATAGTTTATTCAGTATACAATATGCCTGTAGTCATAATTGAGACACATTTATAAGGCACTAAAACTCTCCATACTAATAAAAACCTTCTGTTCAGTGGTTTCACAGTTCAACCAGAACAGATATTTTCTCACTAGTCTGTAGTGGAATGCACATACTTTTGGTTTTATGTGTCCAGGTTTTGTAATACCCACTTCTGACATTTCTCTCTCCACTCCGATACAATGGAGGTAAATCAAATTTCGTTTGTGGTGTTGACAAAGTAAGAACTGAAACTAAATCCAGGAAATATTTGTTTTTTTCCAAAAACCTGGTTAATTGGAGCTACCTTCTAAAGAAGAAAAAATAGTCTCTGTGAAAACCGTTGACAGTGTGTTCTGTTTATTATCCAGAGTCTGGAAAGACATGTTGCTGTTTTTAAAATGTAATATATATCTCAGATTTTAAAATGTAATATTTCAATGTTTTGAGCACCACTTATTGAATAAGTTCCATTGTATTGAGGCGGCAGCAGATACTGTCTCTCCAAACCTGAACAAATGAAACCAAAACTATCTGCATGGTTAGATATCACTAGGGGGAAGTGAGAAAACATGTTTTCTTTTCTTGTAATTTTGATGAACCGACTCTCTAAGGCAGGGTGAGCCAGCCCTTATGGACCGATTTGAACGGAGACGGACTAACTGAGTGGCTGACACCATCTACACTGTGAAAAGACCAATTAAGAAGTCAATATGTGGCACAGTTGCATCACCCCCTAAAGAAAAGGCCGAGGCTGAGAGTGTGGAGGCAGACAGAGAAGAAAACCAAAAAACGGGAACACACCAACACACAGAGGCAGCAAAGAAGACAACACATACTGTACAGTATGTACACACACACACACACACACACACACACACACACACAGCCTCCAGGCTATTGTCCTCCACATTTAGGTCAGGCTGAAACTAACAGCTACACACACACACACACCCACACACAAACACACATACACAAAAAAACTCCCCAGGAGGCTCTCCTCACCTGCAAAGAGGCCAGTTTGGACACAGTGTCAAAGATTAAACCTGTGTTTTATCTCAGAGAAGGGGGCTGCTTCGGGGGAGACAGTGTGTGAGCGTGTGTGTGTGTGTTCACTCAGTCCTTTAAACCAGAGGGCAAAGGGGCACTGGAGAATACACTGTTTCACTCACACACACACAGCTGCCCCCTTCTGTGTGCGCGGTCAAGTAGAAAGGTGGATCTGTGTCAGGTAGCAAGGGTATTTACTGTTACTGAGACAAGCAGGCCGAGAAAACACCAACACAGCGGGGGGTGGGGGGGGAGGCATGAGAGAGGGGCTGTAAAAAAGAAAAACATGGAGGAATTGAGACAGAAACCAAAAGGTGGAGGAGGCAAAGGACGAGTAGCAATGCTTTGAAGGCCTCTGTGGTCAACAGAAATCAGCCATGTGCGACGTCAGACATGCAAACACACACACACACGCAAACACACACCCACACACATACACACACTGAGAGAACGAGAACTGGACATGTGTTAAAAGGGCAGAGATAGAGCTGACAATTTATTTCTGCAAAACATAACGCAGACATCAGGCGGTTGTCCACTGCAGGTACTTAATTTTAAAAAAACACACATTAACAGCTCTGTACGCATACACACACACACACGCATGGCTTTCAACGGAACATAGGCAGGAGTTGGAGATGCACGGGAAAAAAGTGCCTGTGTGCAAGTGTGTGGGAGTTCTTGTGCATGAGTGACGAGGCAGCCTTCATCAGAAATTAATTGGAGCGTGACCCGAAAACACAGAAGTCCTGATCGGGTCACGCCCCTGACAGCTCTGCTATGATAACGCCCTACATACACATTTCATGCGTGTGTGTGTAGTCTGACCAGTACCATGTGTCAACAACAACCCCACTACTAACTTTTCTCTTCTCTTACAATCACTACACTTTATTCCAATTTTCTCACCACCAATAATCAATTCTCTGTCCATAAGGAACAACAGGGAGCATTCACCTTCAACCAGATTTACTTCTAATCTTGGACTGCTTAATTAAAGGGACACTCTCGTTTGAATGAATGTCTTTTTCCCTGCTCCTGGGAAGAAACACAACAGTGGTTCCACCTCTAACATGCTTTCTTTTCCTGCTTTCACTACTTAAACTCTGAAACAAGAATCTCACGGATTATAAAATCTTTGTTCCTGCCGGTGATTACATTATCTCAGCGTCTATAATGTCCTTCTACCAGGCAGACAATAACCTGCTGGTTCAGAGGGAAGCTGGAATCTCATCTATCTGCAGTTAAAGAAGCTCATAAGCAATTGATAAAGGCAGTTAGGAGATAAACCGATGACTAAGTGTCCAAGGGCTTTCCTCTGTGATTAGGGTAGTAGATTAACGGCAGACTGAGGGCGAGCAAGATAGAGAGAAATAGAGAGAGAGAGTGAAGGCAATAGGAAAAGGAAAGGTTCTTCTTTAGCATCAGGTTGGATTTTCAAATAATTACCACAGTGCTGAAATGATTAGTCAATAAATTGATTACTTGATTCGTAGAAAATTAATCTATCATTATTTTGATAATCGATTGATTGTTTAAGTAATTTATCCAGCAAAAATGCCTGCCATGGTTCTAGCGTCTCAAATTGGAGACTCTACTGCGTTTTTCTGTTTTAAACTTAACCGGTTTTGGACTGTTGGTCGGACAAAACAAGCTATCTGAAGACGGAGGTAATGTTTCTCACCTTTAGCTCTGAGAAACTGCAGTGTGCAATTTTTATTATGTTTTTTGCCATTTTATGGACCAATAAACCGATAAATTGAGAAAATAATCAGCAGATTTATCAATGATGTAAATAATACTTGCAGCTTTAAATTGCCCAGACTTTTGTGACAGTGCGGGTAAGATTTAATAAAAATGTATTTTAGATTTAGATTTATTTTAGATTTGTTGAGTCAAAAAGGTCGGAGGTGGATGATACAGACTATCACATGACATTCCCAAACACAACAAGAAAAGGTAAAAGACAGGATATGCCTTTAAAAAAAACTTGCACCCCAAACAAGCCCTGGAGAAAAAAAAGTCCCATCCCTAAGAGGCCTTTTTGTTTATCTCTCACTTTGCTTATTTATTTATTATTTCTGCTCTCCCGCCACATGGCCGGGGGAGCGGGGGACCACAGGTGCTCGGGTGAATCCGATGGACATCCGCAATTTATCATTCATACGCTGGTGACGGCAGGCCAGGCCGAAATATGGCACGGTAAACACAAACCATAGATCATTCACAGACACAGATACACACAGACAGCCGCAGACGCAGATAAACACACACACACACACACACACACACACACATACATAAAATATGTCTTTGAAGACAGATGCTTTTATGCGTACACGGAGCCGGACACGGGTCACATCACAACGTGCTTCTTTCAGCATGGTGTAGAGATCTCTTTCTTTCCGTCTCTTTATTCCACTTTATCTTTGTCTCTCTTTTGGTATACTTGTCTCCCTCCCTTGCTTTTCTCTTCTTCTTGTGGATTTCTGGCAGAATAGACACTTTAAAGCATAGCACTGACACCCTCCCTTAATCAAAAAATAGATTTGCCTTTTTTTTCATTTGTACTGTAACCCTGTGGAGTGCAAACATTTGTGTCTCCAGAACAATTATAGTTTTCTCTTCCAACTCGTTCTTGCAAAGTCTGACCACATTCATGTGAACCAGCTGGGTTCCAACCAACTTGAGACCTTAGCTTAATCTTTCTTTCTTCTTTCTCAGGTATAAATATACCGAAAAGATGACGGCTGCCCCCTCCCCAACTCCTACATAAACTCCCCTCCCCTAAACGCCCCGTACCTCCAAACTTTTAATCCAGGCTTTAGAGGGATGTATCACAGTGGGACATCACTGCTGGCCTGCATCTGCCAGAGCGAGCTGGGAGCTGCTTCCTATGTTTACATAAGATTAGAGCAGGGGGAGAAAAGAAGGTAGCCGATATGGTAGCTCCAAGCCAAGCAGCTCCCATTTTTAATGCAGCGAATGCTGCCACAAACAGCCTGCAGGAGAGGGGGCTGAGCAGAGATATAGCCAAAGGTAGGAACAGTTAAGTTACACCACTTACAGGCCTCAGGGGGTGCATGTGTGTGTGTGTGTGTGTGTTTGTTATAATTATTGCTGCACTGCCCTGCCTTTGCAGCAGTGGTCAGGGATCTTAACCATTGACACATTCACACTGCTCATGTTTTTATATGGGTGATTTCTAATTTGGCCGATACAGTGATGGAAATACACACATGAGAAGCCTCTAGCATGAGGGACATCTTACTCTTCAGCATGTGACTAGAGCATAAAAAAAAGAAATGCACCATACAAAACAGATGGTAAGAAAGTTGACCAGCCATTTTCTCTGAAATAAAAGTCTGGCATGGAGCAGAGAAT
This sequence comes from Lateolabrax maculatus, assembly GCA_031216445.1. NCBI lineage: Eukaryota > Metazoa > Chordata > Actinopteri > Acropomatiformes > Lateolabracidae > Lateolabrax > Lateolabrax maculatus. The sequence goes on along the minus strand of CM062209.1, from coordinate 21,691,183 downwards.
CAAGTAAAACTTTGTCTACATTGTTTTTAAATATGGTATTTAGCATTGCAGCCACCTGATCTGTTAATCTTGAATATTAAAGCTGCAATAATCAATATTTTTGTATTAGCAATGGGCTGTATGACTAAATGTAACATAAAAGGTGTCACTCATACTGATGAACCCACACAGGTCCTCAGCTCTACAGAGCGTTTTAGCGTCTTTAGGCGTCATTGTTGGTTTTATGGACAACAACTTTACTATTTGGGTTCAGAGTTACTGTTCTCATCGACCTGACTACCTGCCCAGCACCATACAGCAAACGGACAAAGTTAGCAACTAGCTGCCGAATATAGTGGAGCATTTAGCAGCTAAAGAGTCAGATGGTGGAGCCCAAAACGGAGCTAATTGGAGAGGGAATATTGGACTTACATCATCAGATGGTCACAATCATGTCTCCAAATAAATGCCAATGTTACTACGTGTCTGCTGGATGTGTAAATATAGGCAACTGTTTGCTAACATGTGAACATAAGAACTCCACACGGCCAAATAATCCATGAATTCTGCTTTTAAATCAATTTAAAAGATTGCATGCATTTGCATATTAGCTAGGAAATAAATGTATTGGCAAGACTGTAAGTGATGAAATGACAGAACTGAACTGGACCTCCGATATAGCTGCAGGAAAGCCTATTACATAAGCTGACTGATCCATATTTGCTACATGTGTTTCAGTCTGTACTTATAGGTGCAGGTCATGGTGTCCAGTTCACAGTTCATGTTGCATATACTATAAGGGCCTACAGTGCAAACATAAAGTCCACATACCACCTGCCCTATCATATGGCATACACACTCACACATACAGAATACACCCACCGACCCTTGGTAAATGACATAACCATGTGACGTCTGTGTACTGTAGAACAGCCAAGCAAAATTAGTGTGTCTATACTCACACATATGCACATGTTACAAAAAGGGTATGAATGCACAAATTCAGAAATGTTTCATGTGTATATTGGATTCTCTGTGTATCTTCATGCCTTTATTGTGAAACTCTCCTGAAAGCTCTGATTTGTGTTTGCAGTGACCACAAGGTTCAACACAGAGGCTATACATCATTGGCACAAACACATGCAAGGACACACAGCGACATGGTTGATCCACAGTACATTTCCATCCCCTGGAACATCAGGACATGGCTTCTTTTAAACTTTCTACACGAATAAAGTATGTTTGGTCCGGATGTCACATTCCCAACCGACACAAACATGGATTATCATAAGCATTAGCCAGGGCCTGAATTCTTCTATTCCTTAAAGAAGGTCATATATGCAATGTCCCCAGTTACTATTATGATATTTCAAAATGATATTCCCACATTTCTCAATATTAAACACTTATTGAAATGAATGTAAAATCATCACATAAGATCACATTATGTGATGTTCTAGGTACTTTAATGCCTTTGCATACAGACAAGCAAAACTTTTAAACAAAGCAACCACCTTGCATGCTTTGCATGTGTGAAAGATCAGCAAAATATATTAAATATTAAATAATTTTCTTTCAAGATGCAGATAAAACATTTTAGTTCACCTTTTAACCATATGCCCGACTAACAAATTCAGTTTTTAATGCTTTATGAGTCATTTCTTAAAGCTGCTCCCCAGTATTTCACCATTTTGGTTAATACAACTTGCAAGGTAGTGACCTTCTATATTCAAGAAAAGCCTTTATGCTTTGCTGTCTTCTTCTTGAAGGTGTGAGTGTATACTGTAAGTGTGGGAGCTCCTAACTGGTAACTGTAGACTTTATGGCTTATTTCCTGTATGTTTACAGTCATATTTTAGTCACGCAACACAAGTCACCTTTGGTCTTAATTATGAGTGTGAGGGACAGTGTGTCTTGTGCAACATGCCAGACATGAAGAGCACATGCTTTATCATATGGGCAGGAAAAACAATGTGCAGAGGTAAAGTATAGAGTTTGGGTTTGTGGCAATGCCAAAGTCTAGAAAAGTCCAAATCCTAAATATGGCAATCAGATCAACTGCAAACAACATCAAAGTACACATGTAGAGAAATTAATGTCATAAAAGTACCCTTGAGCAAGGCGCTTAGCCATCCTTAGTGCCTACTGGATAACAACACCAACAGTGGAACAGGAGCAGAAAGTAGTACACAGCTAGAAATAAATGCTCCTGTCACAATACCCATTTAGCAAGGCCCTAACCGATCCCTCATCAATCAAAAGTAAAAGACTGTCATGGCAGCTAAAAGCACAAAGTTGAGACTCAACTCAAGGTATGCACTTTCCCACTGTGCTACGACCAGATAGCCAACCGACATGCAAGTGCCCTTAAGCAAGGCATCAAACCCACTGAACCTGCTCAGCAGCCAACAGCGGCAGCTCAGCAGTGTAAATTTACAGAAAGTGTGTAACCCTCCCTCCTTCCTGCTGCACCTCCTGACCCAGGCTGTTGCTGTAAATATAAATGTGCTCCTGCACTGTCAACTCGCGCTCGGTTACACAAGCAGCAGTTCCACAAAGGTTAAAAATATGTTTATTTTACTTCCTCCTGCTTTCTCTCTGACTTGTCTGTCTGTCTTTCCCTGTGTGCGATGTTCTGCCTGTTGAAGTGGAGGGCTTGGCAGGTCAGGGGCATTAGTGGAAATCTGCTGTATTTTCTTTTTTTTTTTTCTTTTTTTTTCTGTTTGTGTTTGAACTTTTTTGTTGTTTTCCATTTTTCTACTTTCCTTCTTTAACCCTCCATGGCACAGTTTCCATGCCAGCAAACCAGTCTGAACTGGTCCTGTTGAACTCTGTGTGTGTGTGTGTGAGAGAGAGAGAGAGAGAGAGAGAGATGTGTGTATGCAGGTAGATAAAAATGGGAATGTAGAGCTTACACTCAACGCCAACAGTGGGTTAATATGCAGAGCCAAAGCGTGTAATCGCGTGTGTGTAGCCCCCACACCCACCCATCCATGTACACACACACACACACACACACACACACACACACACACACACACAGCCAACCCTATGACACCCGTCTCATCAAACAGTTGGACGTCAGCCAAGTTCATCTGTTAATGGACAGCCACCGCCAGGACCCAGCCTTTCCTACCTCGCTCTACCCTCTCTCTCTCTCACATCCCCATTCCCCTAGGGTGCTCTACCCCTATGCCCTCTCCTCCTCATCCCCCTGTCTCTTTCTCTCTCTCTCTTTCTCTTTTTTTGTCATCCCATCCCACCTCTCCCAGCGCTGCAGATTGGGGCCTGCATTTCCCCTTGTACAGCAAAGATAAACAGTGTGTGTGTGTGTGTGTGTCCTTTTGTCTGTCTGTCTGTCAGTACAGGGTGCTCGGGGTGTGCTGACACACACACACAAAGACACACAGTTCGTCTTAAGAGAGTACCTTTGAACAGACGCTTTTCAACAAGCTAGAAACCAAAAAGTCAGAAATCAAACAAAGGCCAAAAGGCGGGTTAGGTTCCATTAAATTAAGGGAGATATCAAGTATGCATGTGTGTGTGTGAACGAGAGAGAGAGCAGTGTTAACTACAGTCCACAGCATGTTGAAACACATCTGTCTTCCAACGGAAAATTGCAGCACAGGAGGGAAAAAAAGAGATATAGACAAAGAAAGAAAGGGGAAGACAGACAGAAAGAGAGTGAAAAATGAAGGGAAATTCAAAAAGAGCAGGTGAAGGTGCATTTTTTTCTTCTTTGCTTAAACACACACGGACTCTCACACACACACACACTCACACATTCATACAAAAGACTGGCTTTCCTCCTGGCTTATTTGTCGTGGGGCAAGAGTTCAAGGAATTACAGTCTCTTTCACACTTCAATATTTATTTAACAAGATATGCCATGTCTTTATTTTTAAATACACATTTTGTCGGTTGGTGTTTGGGGGCAGGTTGAGTCCAACATTTGAGGGGAGGTGCGATGGTGGAAGTGTTAAATATTGCTGTTGTTGTTGCCAGTGTAATTTTGAGGGCAATTTTGTCATTCTTGCTAAATTATATGATTCTGCTACAGGTCGGTAAAATATGACAAACTCTTGCGAATCTTGAAGCTTTTTATAATGTCAAAAAACACAGTTGATTTTCTGACATCCCATCGTTGTGGCGGGAATTAAACTAAGACCCTCAGACATCCCTAAACACAAGACAAATCAGTTACTTTCCTTGGAATTTATTATTTATTTCCTTTATAACATCTTATTGTTATATCCTCTCTTTCTCTATCTCTCTCTCTCTCTCTCTCTCTCTCTATATATATATATATATATATATATCTCATAAATCTATATTATGTTGACTCATGTCAGCATTAAAAACTGGCAGTTTTGGTGAGTTTACCTTGAAAAACATCCTAAAATTGTCGACATTTTACACATTTTTGAGATTTGTTTACCCCCCAGCTACAACATCAGTTGCCCTTTTTTTCCCCCAGATTGACCACACACAGCTGACATATTTGTGAGTATTAATGTACTGCCTATAAAGTACATTTTAGCGGTTCATTATCCGTTTTGGGGGGATAAATTATCCATTAGATTTCATCATATCTTACTGGGGCAATTACATCAAGAAAATGATAGCGGGCACCGGATCAATTATGCATGCCCTTGGCCGAAGACCAACCGTCGGGCAGAAGGAGAGGGCATGTACACACACACACACACACACACACACACACACGTGAAGAAGAGGAGGATCTCATAGATGTGGCCCATCAGTTCATCTTACTGCCTAAAAAGTTCATACGCTTAATAATTTAGCTGTGCTCTGGATACAGTTTCCCAGCTGAATATTAACAACTTTGAAGTGGGTAACAGCAGCCAGAGGTATGTAGGGTGTGTGTGTGTGTATTTGTTGGGGGGCTAAAAGAGACCTCAGGAAACAGGCCTTATGACTCCCACCGGAGACAACCCCTTGAAACACACACACACACACACACGCACTCTTGCGCACTCTCGTGCACACGTACACAATCCTTCCCCTCGGCTGCGTCCATTACACTGCCGCTTGTAACATTGCTCATTTCTGGGCAATTAAGAATTCCTTTTCATCGCTATGTAGGTTCACATATCTCCCTCACAGCACTTGTACACAAACTGGGAAGACGTGAGAAAAGAGGAGTGTGTGTGTGTGTATGTGTGTGTGTGTGGGTGTGTGGGTGTGTGTGTGTTGGGGGGGGGGGGGGGGGGGGGGGGGGGGGGTAGAAGGGGAGGGTGAAAAGATGGGGAAAAAAGCAACAAAGGGAACCAGAGAAGAAAACATAAAGATTAGCGCCCGCAAAGCACTTGTTCTTGTTTGTTGTTGCTGCTTTTCCGTCTTTGTTCTCATTTTCTTAATTGTCCGGCCTCATTATTAGATGAAAATTGATTTATTTTATTGATCTTTTTTTTCTTTTGTCTTCCTGTTCACAAAAAAAAACCCAAAACACTTTCAAAACAGGCCTCTCTTTGAGTACAAAGGTAGCAAAGCACGAGGTGTGTGTCCGTAAGGGAGTGTTTACACACACAGGTGCCTATTTTCTTGTGTGTGTGTGTGTGTGTGCACAACCACATGACACACACACACACGCTCACAGAGCCGCATTTTTCTGCTGAGGACAGAACAATGGAATTCTTTTTCTCACTCCCTTTTTTCACAAGTTTTCATCCATGTTTACAGAGAAACTCACTTAGGAAGACGAATCACTGTCTCCAAAATGGCAGCCTTAGATAGAGTCGGGGAGAGAGAAAAGAGAGGTATCTGACATCTGTTTGTTCAAGGAGAAACAGAAAAGGGGGGTGACACTAAAAATGAATAGGCTGACAGACAGAGAGAGAGAGAGAGAGATGGGCATTGAGAAATCATTTTACCATGTCAAGACCGACACGTACAGGAGCGAGCCAGATGGTTTGTATTGGGTATATTTTGTGTGTGTGTGTGTGTGTGTGTTTGTGAGAGACAAGCAGTGTAATGAGAGAACAGACGAGACATCATGTAAATGAAATATGTCCAATCTCTGGATGTGCTCTCAATCTTCACACAATTAAAAAAAAAAAAAAAAAATGCAACTTTCATTTATATTAGCCTAAAAAACACACACACACACCGCGCTCACACACACATCTCTCACCCAAGGCACAAATGAGAAAATACACACACAAGCATGAAAACACACACAAACACCCCCTGACATGCCGGCTCTGACAAGCGTAGCTGATGTGTGCCGCGAATGCGCATGGTAATAGGCCAATCAAAAATGCAAAACAATTGGCAATTACTGTGAGGACCTAATGGTCATTAGAATTTACAACTAGGTAATGAACTAAAGTCTGCCCACTGCATGCATATTCATAAAGCTATTTGGGCTTTGAAGATTAAAGTAGCGCTTAAAATTCAAATGAGCCTCCGCAAATTATCGGGAAAAGTCAGTACTGCTGCTGCTGGTGGCGATGGGGGAGTCCCTTATACATGTTGTGTGTGTCTGTGTGTGTGTGTGTGTGTTTACGCGTATGATTTTTTAAGCGTTATTAAATGGTGTATTCCTTGACATCTGAGGACTGAACAAGTGTAATTACGGGGTTTGGGATTTAACATGACAATAGCTAATGTTTGGGACGTCATGAGATACAGACGATTTTTTATTTTGTTTTATCTGTATTTTTTATTTATATTTTTTATGTGTAATGTTTCCTCCAGCAATGTATTCATTTCCAGACTGGAAACACTGCAGCGCATGATGGGAATAATAATAATAAAAGGGAGGGTTTGAGGACTGGGGCGGGTAGATCGGGGACAGGATCAGAGAAATTATCCGTATTTACATTTCCAGTTTGATGTGACGTCTCAACATATATTTATGTAATATATCAAGTTAACTGTGCATCTACCTGTGACTAATACCCATACACCAGGCCTCTAGTACACACACACACACACACACACACACACACACAAACACATGTAAACAGCTTTTTAAAAACAGGCCCACCATGTAACTGTTTAACCGTGTAACTGTTTCATGTTTTGTGACCCAAAAAACCCAAACACAATGACAGATTCTCACATTTGAGAGGCTGGAACTAGTTATTTGAGAAGCCATCTTTGCTTAAAAATGAAGTATGAAATAATCATGATCAAGTGATCACCATTGTCTGTCAGTCGACTGATTCCTTTATCCGTGAAGCATTTAATGCTTAATTTTTTATCTGAAAAATACACCAGATCTAGAGACACATGGTTTCTTTCTGAAATTTGACTTACAGTCAGATGATATTAGCTAATTTATCCATGACATCATCACTATACATGACGGAGCTTCCTGGTGATCTCAGGCTGAAGCAGTGAGGCAGTCTTCCTCTAAGAGAACAAATTGTCAAATGCCATCCGGGGGCCCCGATTGTCTCGCACGCTTGCAGCGAGTTGTGCATGTAAAAAATAAATATCGAGCTGCCCAAGATCATGAGAATTACATGTGTTATCCTGCTTTGCGGATTACTTTATTTGGCACTAAACATGCGTTTGATTGGCTGAGAGGGATATAAAGTGGAAAAGGTGGTGGGAGTGAGAGAAAGAAACACACTGCCGCTCGCAATGCCAAAATAAAAGATTAGACCCACTCATATGGAGCGGTGCGCACACTATATGTGCTTTACTTATCATGTATCGTGTGTGTGTGTGTGTGTGTGTGTGTGTGCTAGTCTTCTGCAGTTGTAGTAGTAGTTTAGCCAAATGGGGAACATGAAACCAGAGCAAGGAGCCAGGCCCTTCCACACACATGTACACACACACACACACACACATACTGGCCACACACACACACTGCCAGCTCAGCCCTGGCACACTCTACCAGGGGATGTCCTGCATCCACACTGCCAGCTCGCACACACACACACACACACACACACACACACACACACACACACATCTTTCATGTTTACTCGTGCTACACTGAAACACATGTATGTGTAGGCATGCTGTATCAGTAATAACAGGTACATACAGAGAGGAACACTGACGACTGAACACATATCCAGCCAGTGAGATCTGAATATGCGTGTGTGTGATGTGTGTGTGTGGTGTGCGGAGAGCCAGTCTGTAATCCAGTGGCCTATATAAATAAGCTTTGTAGTGTATAAACAGTTTTATGAACAGGCCTTCAACTGCCTTCAACATAATAAGAGAGCTGAGTTACATGTGCACCCCCTGAGCAGACGTGTGTGTGTGCTTTTTTTTTTTTTTTGCCAGTGTGTCTACGAGTGCATAAACACACACACACACACAGCGAGCAGCGAGAGAGCCAAAAACAGCAGCTTTCCCTCTCACCACGACAGAGTAGATGTCGAATCGCTCGCATAAACACAAGGGGCCAGATCAATAAACAGGCCTCCATCACAGACCGTCCGCCTGACGTCACGCACGTCCCCGACACGCCGTCACTGCAAGCTGGGAAATGCCGCTGGCCTCTCTAATGTCTTTTTGTTCTCTGCCATTGCCATTGCTTCAGAATGGTTCACCGGCCACAACAATCTGGGAGATTTTTTGTTTTTCTACAGATCTATCTCCATCTCTGGCCACTGTTGCTGCGGCAGCGTCTTCCCAGACATCAGCTGTCATTCAAAGTGCGGGGGCGGCGTGACGTCTTTCCCTCTTGGATTTTTGCGCCCTTTGATGTTGATGTCTGTGCGGCCGTGGTGGCCGTGATTGCTGCTCAGACCCTGCTCCTCTTCTATTTATTCCAAACCCACCGCACATGTAAAATGCATCACTTCCTGTGCAGCCAGACGTTTTGACGGAGGAGAAAGGCACCAGCTACTGTTGTTAAAGCTCCTGCTGTTAAATAATGGCAGTTTGCATGTTATTGCTCCGGTGACAGATCTAATTTGCACTGGAGAAGAACACTGCCGATCACAACAACTTGCTCTAATTATGCTGTGGCCTGTACATCTTCCAACCACTAATATACAAACTTGAGTCTATTGATCGCCACACTACTCTTCCCAAGTCTGCAGAGGGGTCAAAGGTCACATTCAGAGCAGCCCTGGACCTAGTAGGAGTCCACTGTCTTGCTCAAAGGCACTTTGGCAAGTTCAGGGTTAACCTCAACTCATTTAAAGGGGAACTCCTCAGAGTCTACACATAAAGATCAATGTGCATGCCTGGGTTAGGACTATTCAGCCTGTTGCATAATGTCGTCTGTGCCTTTGTCAAGCCTCACATCCTGGTGATGTCACTGTGACATCATTGGGGTTATCTCAGTGTGGGCATGGAGTCAGATTTATAACAGAAAGCCTGTGTTACAAACTGGAGCTATAGAGTTTAAAAGATGTAGGTGTTTACAGGGAAGGAAAGGCTTTAAAAATATATCATAGTTGCATTATGGGAAATGTAGGATCTAGCACTTTGGGAGCTTGAGCCTCACTCAGGACTGAAAGTCTCCTCTTCTGCTGCTTCGATTTTGAGCATTCTTTTTTTTACTTATCTCTCATGAGTCCCGCAACAGTCTAAAAGTGCAAAATTGTTGGAGTGCACCTTTAAATGAAGAGCCAGGAATAAAGCAATGCAATGCCACTGCTGCCCTAATACTATCTTATGTAACAAAATATGTGTGTGTGTGTGTGTGTGTGTGTGTGCTGTGAGCATTACCAAACAGGATAAAGGATAAACCACCAGGCTCACCGGTCCGGACTTTCCCAGCACATGCTGGAGAAAAGCAACTTCAGATTCACGTGAAGTGAATCTTCTTTTTTGAGTAACACAAAGCGCTTATTTCCGTTCCTTGTTTCATCACTACGTCCAACATTTGTCAGCAGTGAGTGAATTCCAGGCTTTTTGGTTCCGTCTGGATTGCAGACACGCTCTGCAAACACACACCCACACATTTACAGCAAGACAATAATCAACAGTTCAGTCGATATGCAGTTTATGGAGCCTTTTTTTTTGTGAGCGCTGAATATAAAGCAGAACACAGACTGTTGGCCTTGGTGGCAGATTATTAGCTTTTCTAGTCACTCCAGTGGCCTGCTGTCTGTGTTCTCCCGCCACTGATGTTTCCCACACACACGAACATGTTTACATCCAGTAAGCTCATTCGAAATGCCGACACAGTCAGACTCTGACTGCGCTGGGGGAGAAACGCCGGAGTTCAAACGCCGCACTTGAGTCCACTAAATAAAATCTTATGCTGAGAAAGAAAGAGGGAGCAACAATAGATTAGTAATGGCAGCCAGTGTGTGAAATCTCTTTGTGGGCTCGCCGGGATGTGCTACAGCATGACACACACACACACACACACACACACACACACACCAAACATACTGTAATTGATTCAGTATCAATTGGCTGTCCTGGATTTGCATCGACTGCTAATGTTGCAGGGAGAGAGACAGACGCATGAGCCAAAAGAGAAAATGAAAAAAAAGAGAGAGAGAGAGAATAGACATGAGATGGAGAGAGATCTGACACCGAGCCAGACAATGAATGGGTGTTAAAAATGCACTAATGTGTATCGAGGTGGGCAGCATCAGCCAGTGATGATAAGCTAATTGCTAATCACTAGATCATAGACGTACAATACTCATGTTATGAGGCTTCAGGCCAGGATGACTCTGACCATAATGGATACATATTTTGGGGCGAAAAAAATATCAGTGTGTCTGATCCATTAATCTTAAAATATTTGGGGGATTTATCGTCACTTACAAGTATTGATAATATCTGGGTTAATGAGCTAATATTGCAAGGCTAATTCAGTTTATCAGCCAATACTGCTCAATAAAATCAGTGGTCAATAAGAGGAATAATGCTTTGTACTGGCCGCATATCAATGCCAGCTCATTAACACACATATTATGGCTGATTTCCCATAGAGGAAAGGATTAAATTCTTGATGCTAATTATGAGAAATCAATTGGCAAACTGGACAGCAGAAATTGTATTTACTGTAGAAATAATCCACAAAGAATTCATTCTAAATTTCAATTTTCAAGCCAAGGGTTCTTTTTTTTTTCTCAATCATAACCACTTTCAGTTAAAAGAAAAAAAAGAGAGACCATCCACACACACACACACATACACACACACACACACACACACACACACATGCAAACCCCTCTCTTTTGAGACATTAGCGATGCCGTTTCTGAATGAGGGGCGCCTCAGGGATTATAATCAGAATTTTCATCTCAGTCAGGGATTAATAGAATAAATGGGCAAGAGAGAGAGCACTAACCATGTGTGTGAGTTTGTGTGGGGTGTGGGTGGGTGGGTATGCTGCCTTTTTGCATCACTGATCGGCATTTTGCCTGTACAGTTCTCTCAAATGCACGCACACACACACACACACACACACACACACACACACACACACACAGGTAATGTCTCGGCTCTCCTCGGTCGGAGCTGTTTGATATGTAAATAGCAGCGTTCCGGCACAAGTCCGACGCTTTGTGTTCCTCTGAGCCTCGCAGCAGCCAGAGGAGCTCTCTATCACTCTGACCATAGACGCAGATACAGGTTTTTACAACAAGCAGCCACACAGCCCGTCACATTATATAGGCAGATGCATGCAGAAAAACAAGCAACATATGCAGAGATAAGGGAAAGGGCGTCTGATTTTATGCAACACAAGATGAAAAATAAGTCTGAATTAAATATTCTCAATAGAGCAGTAAATCTGCCAAAAGGACAGGAAGATGAACTGAAAATGATGGATGATATTTTGATTGATTAAAATCCCTGGAGATTTAGTAATATGGATGCAAAAACCTAAACACGATAGAAATTGTGTTTAATTTAAAATATTGAGGTGATCACCAGTATTAAAATGGCATATGTTACGTCTTTGAGGGGGAAAAAAAGAGGTGTGAAATTATGCTTTTTCTAATTAATTTCTTGTTATTCTGGTAAAGCTGATGCCTTACTGGCTGAGTAGAGGCCGTATATGCTGTAAGGAAAACCTACGAGACACAGTGGAACAACAAGCCAGGATTTACAAATAAGAAACACACACGCATTCCTCCCTCGCCTCCTTTTTTTGTCATTAGGAATGCTTTTGGACGGCTATCATCGCGGCTGAAGCTCCAGCAGATTTTTTTTTTCCTTTTTTTTTCTGCCTTTCACATATTTACTTCACCGTGACAGTTTGGGGTCAATTAGGATGAAAGCTGGGGTCGGGGAGGAAAATACCGGCTTTAATTATCGGCTATCAGAATGGATGTGTTGCATAAATTCAGCAACGTGAGGTGGTGTTTGTGCTGGTGGCTGAGAGAGGGTCCAAAAAAAAGCACCGATTAAAGAGGATGGGTGTAAATAAAAAGATGAACTCCTTGTGCAGATGAATATTTAAAAAGCGGAGTCTCTCTCCTCGGTTTAAAATTCCAAACATAGCAAACATTTAATAATGCTCGCTCTGTCTGCTGTTCTGCTTGACGTCAACATCAGACAAGATATATAACGCTGCTGTCCTGTTTTCTTCTCCTGTCTGAGTGTACAGCTGTTCCTACCAAGACGTTCCCACACACAACGCTATTGAAGCAACCAGACGCCTGTATTATGATGTAAATCGCTCTAATAACCCAGTTTAGCTGGTGAGTCTGTGTGAGAGTGCCTGTGTGTGTGTGTGTGTGTGTGTGTGTGTGTGTGTGTGGGGGGGGGGGGGGGGGGGGGGGGGGGGACAGGCTGTTGAAATGTATAGTCGCTGCACACACAAGCAGGTTTGGCAAAAGAAAAGAAAAAACATGTTGTATTAACTCCTTCCAGCTGATATATAGAAGGTGGATGTATCTCTAGCCAGCAAAGACCAAAGGTCAAAGGTCAAATGCATCTTTGACAACAATTCTCCCCATCGCCACTTCCTGCTACCTTACAAACTGTGAGAACTGTAATCAACCATGAGAAACGACGAGCAGTGCCTTCGACAGCGCATTGTGCTTGTTTCCTCAAACACACACTATGTTCAAAATGGAAAACAAACTGCAACATTTAGGATTCCTGAGCTGCATTCAACAAGCAAAGTGATAAAGTGTGTATTTTTGCTGCTCCGTTTCCGCTGCTCTATTTCATCTTCACCCCCTTTTTTTTCCCTCCCTCTCTCTCTTTCTGTAACGGCTAATTTAGTACAGGCAGCCCGCCACTAAAAACTACTGCTAATTAAAATGCACAAGGAAGAAAAAAAAATGGCGCTGCAACAAATAATTAGTGGTGTTAAGACACTTTAAATAAACGACTTTCCCTCTAAGAGCAAAACTAAAACTGGCTTTCCCCTCTCTCCACTCGCCTCTCATTAGATTCTTGTGCTGAGAAAGGAGGTAGAAGGGAAGGGAAAAGGAGAGATAAAACTGGGGGAAAATTTTGCTTTTTACCTATGAAGTTTGGTGTGGAGGTAAACTCAGAGAGGGAAAAGAATGAAAGAGATGGAGAGCTGGGCTGCATTTAGTCGGGTAAGATGTGGCAGTGGAAGGGGGGAAACCACACTGAGAGCAGGACACATCTGCTAGGGCCACATGAGAGAGAGGCGCACGCACGCACGCACACACACACACACACACACGTTACGCAAGAACACACATTCCGCGCACCCAATCCCAGAAAGAGGCTGCAGATACTCCCCAGACTGAAAGTCACACACAAACCCACAGCTTTCCCAAAATTCAGTGCAGCCACTGATCCTCCATCTCCACACACACACACACACACACACACACACACACACTTACACCATGGTCTCACAAGTGCACTCACACACTGACCAGTGGTACCACAAAGTCAAGGTTACCGTTTGTCTCTTTGCCACTGGCCTCTGGGATTTGGTCACTATGGCTAAACTAGGTAAACTGGGAAAACACACACACACACACACAGACATACTCACTGACACACACACGCTTGTGCATTGAATTGAGTGGATCAGTGGAAGGACAATTGGTCAGACTGGGGCTGATGATTGGATCCGTTACATAGTCTTACACACTGTCTCGCACACACAAACACACACACTGCCCTTTACACTAGTCAGTAAAGACAGAAGACTATTCACACACACACACACACAGATGGAGAGAGAAAGCCATCCTAAATCAAACCAGTGTGTGTGCCTTTGTGTCAGCTGTAAAAGAGAACCGAGGCGTATTCTCTCGGGTTTCTTCCCCACCTGTGACGTCCCTCTGTTGTTGTTTGTCATCCACCCCCACCTCAGACAAGTTTCAGCCAATCAGATTTCTTGCCTTGACAAGGATTGGCGTGTGTGTTTCCCCTAAAAAAACGTGTGCTCAGACTACTGCAGCCCACCACAAGGTTTGGGTGGAGATCGCCGGCAACTTGTAGGCTAGACTCTAGACTGTGTGCCACCACGCACACACACGATATAAAAACAAGGCCTGACGTTGCAAATCACACGCACACCCACACAAGTAAACCCATCCAGGGCAATACACACACCCAAAATGACGATGTGTCAATTTGAATCTGAACAAGGAAAACTGCTTCCAAGCCTTGACGAGTAAAGATATGTTTAGAGGAAAGGGAACTACGTCTGGTCTATTTTTGATATTCTGTCAGATTTTGCCTCCTTATTCACACAAAAGCTGATACAGAGGCATAATCACATCCTCCGTAAAGATGATCTGGCAGCCACTGCCTCAGTAAAGCTGCTGCTTCTCTCTTAATTTGAGTACCACTGCAACTGTGGTCAAATCCAGACAAAGGTCATGTATGTTGGTTGGTGTGGAAGCAGGTCTGGTTACCTGGGAGGGGCTCCTGTTTGGGGCAAATCCCCCGGGGCAATAAGAACCGGTCGTCGTCGTCGTCTGCCAGCGTGGCTTGGACGCCCACTTCCACGGGCCTCCGGCTGCGCAGGGGGCCCATTGCGGGCGACGGGGTGAGGGCCAGGCCGGGTGAGGGCGAGGGGGGCTTGTCCAGCCCCCGGCCCACGGCCAGGCAGGGCGGCCCGTGGCATCGCTTCCTCTTGTGCTCAATGAAGAGCAGAATGTCCGCGAGGGGGAAGGTGGCCTGGCACTGGCCGCAGGTCAGCAGGTCCTGCTCCAGAGAGGGGTGAGCGTCGTGACCCAGCCGGGCCAGCCGGCCCACCGTCGAGCCTGGGTGGTGCCCGTTGAGGCTGCCGCTCTCCTCTGAGTGCTCCGAGCAGCGTTCCGACAGCTCCTCCGATGAGACGATGGCCGTGGAGAGGGGCTCGGCTGCTGGCGAGGCAGAGGGGGGTGGTGGTGGGGGGGCGAGAGACAAGCACATGGGAAGAGGGAGAAGAAGAGGGGGTGGGAGAAGAGAGGGAGAGTGAGCAAAAAAAGAGGAAAATTAGAAGGTGATGCTTACTCTCAGCAGAAAAAGCAACAACCACATGTTTATGTTTTTCTTTTTCTCTCCTGTAATTGAAACCTATTGATACAACTATTTGTGGGTATAGATGACAAGAGCAGAGTGCACGCAGAATCTTTCTCATTCTGTCACATACAGGATCTAAAGCTAAAGAGCCAAAGCTAAACACAAGCCTGACATGTGGTACACACAATTAGGGGGTGGGAAAATGTGCCTTCTAATGATAGAAATGCATGTAATGCAGGAAAAATGATCACAATGCAAGCTGATCTGGATCATACATTATGAGAATAAATGGTGGGAAAGAATATCCTGAATAGCTGCAAAGCTCCAATCAGATTCCTCAAAGATAACAATTTCATAGCCAATGACAGGGGAGGCTTAGAAAATGATGGTTAAACACAGCATTCACCAAAAAACTAAATATGTGGATGAGTTTGACTTGCCTAACCTTGTTTGTACAGGTTTTCATCCTGTAATCAGCAGAAGGGAAAACTGTCACAAACATGGCCAACATATGTGCCGGGGGAAAGGGAAGGGAAGCCAGGCGGCACGGAGAGTGTGTGTCAGGGAGAGGGAGAACTCTTCCCTCTGCCTCGATTACATGTGTCTGACTTATAGTTCTTAGAGACCGGCCGCTTGTGCAGCGGGGGGAAATCTCCCCAAAATGAGCCGTTCAACCCGATTCCTCACCCCTCCGAGGCCGGATTAACTCCAGACTACTTTTTTAAGACGCCTTTTGTCAAGCCCAGACCGTCCTGCAGTGGAGGGGAGAGGAGTGTGAACAGAGCGGCCCGCTGAATTAGAGAAGCGAAACGGGAGAACATAATTCACTGTCCCTCTTTTAAAGAAAATCTTCCAGTCCAAGGTGAAGAGTCTGACTCTGTGCTAGCCGCCTAATGCATGTTGACCTTCTTTACTCAGCCGCCAATTTCACATTTTAATGAACTTAAAACCACTGAGAATCAAAAAATAGATTTTAATTTTCACTGTCTGGGTGATTGGTACAGATTTTGTCTGATAAAAGGGATAGGGTTCCTGTGCATGCATGTGTAAGAGTGTGTGTGTGTGTGTGTGTGTGTGGGAATGCACAAGAGTGTGTGTGTGTGTGTGTGTGTGTGTGTGTGTGTGTGTGTGTGTGTGTGTGTGTGTGTGTGTGGGAATGCACAAGAGTGTGTGTGTGTGTGTGTGTGTGTGTGTGTGTGTGTATGTGTGTGTGTGTGTGTGTGTGTGTAGGGTCTGAATGTGGACTACATCCCCTCAAGGAAATATCATTTCGAACACCACAATCCTGCACGACATCTGTGCGCAAACTGGGACATGGAGATAACATGATAAATTCCCGGCTTGCACCAACACCACCATCACCACCCCCCACCCCTTCAAACACCCCCTTCATCCTCCTCCTGTTTCTCCTCCCCACCCTTCTTCCTCTTTGATTTAACTTCAGGTCAAGACAACGCCACGCAAGTTACACAACAGCTCCCGGGGGGCATTAAATTCACGGGATAAAACAACGACAACAAAAAAAGAAATCTAATGAAAGCTGCATAAGCCCCTCACCTCTTAAGTTGGACTCAAGAGTGGATATCTGGGGTTTGAAAAAAACATTTTGTTGGATTTAATTGAGCCTGATGAGAGAGGGTAAGAAACCTAGATAAGGTTTTTGTTTTTTGTTTTTTTGTTTTTAAAACAAAATACAAAGCAAGTCTCCATGAGTTCAATTTCACTCTAATAGAAACGTGCATAAATCACTTATTTGTATCTATTTTTAAGGCAGTGCAGCTGGGTTAAATAAACCATAAAAAGAGCAAAGAGGAAGATAATGTATAATAATTTGTCTATTATGTTAATATATCTAAAAATGCACAACAATACAAGCACGTTTTCTAAAGGAGGAAAAAAAACACAAAAAAGGGGGTATACATGTACGCTTAACCAGAAATCCTTTTACTAAGCTCCACCTGTCTGATAAATCTATAAAACAGTTACAACTAGAAAACTTTAGTGTGGGAAGACTGACTCTCTGCCCCAAATAAACTATTTGAAATATATTTCCATCCTGGAAAAATATGGAAAATACTGATAGTGTAATTTTGTCTGGAGGAGGAAATGTAGACTCCTAACACTGAAAAACACACTGTCTTATTACCTTTTAACGGTTCAATTTAACCTGATCCTGCGGTTACACAGCAAACACTGGAAATGTAGCATGAGCTAAATAATCCAATACAATTATAGAATTGTATGAAATATAGAAAAGTGAAATACTGGCGCTAGAAACAAGAAATAATCAGAGGTGGATGTTTGCTTGAGAGCGGCAGGACGGATTCTGTGCCCCATTAGTAACAAATGTGAATCTGTCCGCAAAATGAAATGAGTGTGTGTGGTGTAAGGTTTGAAGGGGGTAAAAGGCGAGGTCTGCGGGCAGAGTATAGTGCAGCTGCATATGCTGATTGCATGTATGTAAAAATGTGATGCACAAAAATGGAAATACAAAGAGAGAAGGTAGGTTTGAGGTGATGAGGAGGAATTGTAGATTTGGAGATGGTGTGGGGGGGGGGGGGGGCTCCTCCTTCCCTCCCCCTCTTTCTCCCTCCCTCCCCACGTCTTGTATACTCTCCCTTTATTCTAAAGAGATCGCCAAATAGTAGCCCGTGTAGATAGGGGTGGCGGTGAAACTGATCAGGTTCAAGTTCAGCGTTGGATTTTCTGATCGCGCTCTGCCTCCTAGCGACGGCACATGGCCATGGTGACTGCGCTGTCACCCAGCCGGGGCCACACACACACACACACACACACACACACACACATACACATACATATACTCACTCTCTCTCTCTCCAAACCAAACACAGGCGACAGCCAGTCAACATACCGAAACATAATCAAGCACTGATGCGTAAAGATGCCCAAATATCTTCTTGTTTCGTGTTTTCGGGCCACTTGAAGAGCCGCTGAAAGGCTGCGAGGCGGCGTACAGTGCGGCACATGGTGCGGCGATAAACGCCACTTTGCCAATCGCCCCGCAGTTTCCAAACACACTTATCTGCTCTCCGCTCACATATCAGACTGAAGCGTCTAATAAACACGAAAGAAATAAAGCTTTGGTGATAAATAAACGCCGTGCGTAAAGACGGATTCTGCCGACTCAACTAAATATTGTTGGAATCTCGTCGCCTTTCCTCACGCTGCAGCTGCAGTACACCAATGATCTGATATTTCTGTCTTACCTTAACTGTACATGAAGCTTTAGAATCTGAAGTTGGATTTTTTTTTTTTTTCTTTTTTTTTTGGGTCCAAATTTTGCCTTTATAAGAAAAATAAGAAAAACGACAGGGCTATTTGCTGCTGTCCTGTTGCTGTGTTTCTTGTCTCTAACTCTGGGCTGCAGCGGCTCTGCTGTCTCTTCTGGGAAGAAAGCTTCCCATCTAAACTAAACATCAATAAACAGCCTTTGCATAAGAGCTATTAGGATTTTTTAAGGTGTGTGAGAAATAAATCGATTTGTGTTGTCTCTGCTGCCGAGCTGCTGATAGAGGGAGGCAGTTGTAAACAGTCGGACACGAGATTTTTTCCCCCTCGATCCAAAAATCCACCTCCAAGTTTTTTCTGTTTTTTTGTTTTTCTGAAAATAATCCAAAATTAGAACGAGAGAGAGCAGACGAAAAACCTGCCCGCTGAGCTATCAAACAGCGATATTCCGGAGGATGATTTCTCCTCGAAGCTCCGCGGAGAAAACGCGCTCTGCTACCGGGAGTCCTGCGCGCTTCCACTGACCGGAGCGACCGTGGGGGCACCGGAGCCACAGCGAGTGCATTTAACAGCCTATGAATGCACATTCTCACTGTGTAACAGAGAGGCAGTAACGGCTGTATACCGACACACAAAACTTTTTTCTCTCTTTCGGGCTTTTCGGATCTGCGGGCGGCTTTTACGCACGGAGGTGTCGCACTTTCTCCACGCTGTTAAGTCCAGTTGACCGCGGGTCCGAGCGGTGCGTCCGGTGTCCACAAGCTCCCGTTTCGCCGCCTTTTCCCCCCTTTGCTGAATGAACTGAAAGGGAGCCAGAAGTGACACATTTCTTTCTTTTTTCATCTGTACTTACGCGAAAAATCCCGTTTGCTTAAGTGCTGGGGTTTGCCTTGCTTGCGGCGAGACATGGTGGCTGGCGGCGGCGGCGTTCAGCGCGGATCACATCGGGGAGAGCCGGGGTTAGAGAGGAGACTCCGGTGGGGCAAAAAATATCTTCATCCAACGCCTTTGACATCCACAAGAAAAAAAATAAAATAAATTAGAAATAATACAAAGATGGCGCGGAGGCGAAGATGGATCGCGGGATCGCCGTCATGGCTTTTTTGAGAAAGGAGAGCAGAGAAAAAAGAGAGAGAGAGTGAGAGAGAGGTAGATGGAGAGAGAGAGAAGGGGAGAGAGATGGAAAAAATGGCAAAAGCCCCCCCCCTCCCCCCCCCCCCACCCCCCACCACCCCTCCCCTCAACCCTCCCCCCCCCCCCCACCTCCCCCCCCTGAGCTGTGCAAGTTCAAGTGCACGGACGTGACGTTCCCGGCGAACTTGAACGTCAGGCGATGGACGGACACCCGACATACAAAAACATGGGCAGGGCCGAGGCACCCGAGTGGGAGTGGGAGTGGGAGGAGGGACGGACGGGACGCGCAATAACAACACCAATGGACGGTCATTAGAGGGAGGGGGGGGGGGGTGGAGAGGAGGGAGAGTGGGAGGGTGGTGGTGGTGGGGGGGGGGTGGGGGGGGCTGGACATGAGAAATAGACCCAGTGGAAGCCAATGGACATAGAGATCAGGGGGGCCGGACTAGAGGCACTTGGAGGGAGGGAGGGAAGGAGGAGTGTGTGTGTGCGCGAGTGAGACACAGAGAGAGAGAGAGAGAGAGAGAGAGAGAGAGAGAGAGAGAGAGATGTCTAATGAAAGCAATATGCAGAGAGAGAGAGAGGTGGACGCAAAACAGGGCAAGGGAAGCCGCGGACAGGAGCTCACTGGAGGGGGGCGGATATAATACTGCTGCATATACTACAGACCGGAGGAGTGTGTGTGTGTGTGTGTGTGTGCGCGCGCGCGCCCGCGCGAACAAAGTCTGTCGCGTGTGGCGGCCGCTGTTCCAGCCTGAGAGAAGCGCGCATCGCTGGACACAAACTCACCTGGGCGCACGCCGGCGCGCGCGCGCGCGCGCGCGTGTGTGTGTCCCGCGTGCACACAGGGGCTTCGTCGGGCGGGCAGATAGAGCGAAAGAGATGCACGTGTTAAAATGACAAGGAGCGCAGCAAAAACTCTCCGGTTGCAGCGAACAGGACGAACAGGTTGAGCAGCCAGCAGAGAGACAGACACAGGCTGTAACCTGGGTGGCTTCACATATGCTGTACACACAGGCCTGCACGGTGCGCTGCTTACAGATGATCAGCACATCACCGCGAAACAAAGACTGAACCCTTTTATGTGCAACTCCTGGAATTGCAATATTGCACGTCTTTTTTTGTTTTATTACTTCTTTTTTAAAAAAGTAATCCACAACACTTTTCCCAACAAAGTATTTATACATGTTTATTATGATTTATTAGGTCTGATCATGAGCTAGACTGTCCCCCACAATAGTGCATAAATATTTCTATTTATAATAACTTACACTTATTACAAAAAGGGCTAGAAATGTGTTGTTAAGGCTTTACCGAAAAATCATTTGCACCATGCTCCTTTTAAGAATCAATTTTTCCAACCTAATGAAAATAGTTGTACTAGTTTATTTTTATTTATTTTCTATAAGTAAGTATAAGTAGAGCAGTTCATATCTGATCTTGAGGTCTGGGTCACTTCTACATGAGTGTTTGTGCCATAAATAAAAATTCAGCCATTCCATTGTGAATAATTTGAGGTGTACAGTGTGAGCCAGTTTAGAAGGGGAGGGGAGGGGGGGGCAGTTTAGAAGGGGCACTATAGGGTCCAAAGCCCCTCAGCCTGTTTGTCTGTGTCTGTCTGCGTGAAATCCACACTGCAGCCCCGTGCAGACCGTGGGAGTGCGAGCGGGCACATAAGCGCCCCGTGTAATAACTTTCAGATGTGCCTCAGGTTCGAGCTGCATACGGTACAAGGGAGGGTGTGTTGGTGGTGGTGGGGGGGGGGTGTGGAGAGGAGGAGAAGGAGGAGGAAGAAGAAGAAGAAGAAGAGGAGGGGGAAGAGATTGTAAATACTCTTGTAATAAAGGGGGTTTGGTAATATAAGACGCGGGGCTTAAAACGGCGAAGGCGCCGCGCATCCCGACGCGATCCGGGTTTTGGAGCACAGACATCAAGTGAGGAGACACGGCGCAAAATGGGAAGGAGAAAAGAAGACGGCCACCGGTGCTCTGTGGACGAGGTGGAAAGGATGGTACAGGAGGAGAGGACGGAGAGATTCGCCATGGAAGCGGCACCAGCGGCGGCGGCGGCGGCGGCGGAGTGGAAGCCCGCAGCGGGAGCAGCAGCGGCCGCGGCGGCGGCAGCGGCGACTCCGGCGGTGCTTCGAAGACCTGGAGCTACGCGCACTGACCGAAGAGGACGCGCACTTAATACCGAGGGGGTGGGGGTGGTGGAGGGAGGCAAGACAGAAAAAGGAGGAGGAGGCGGAGGGAGGTGATGGGAGAGAGACAGAGAGAAAGAGAAGGAGAGAGAGAGAGAGAGAGAGGGGGGGAGAGAGAAGCCGGAGGAGTGGAGGAGGAGGAGGAGGTTCAACGTCAAGGGGAAAAATGCATGACCAGTGAGTGAAATATTTTGCAGGTTGCAACTCGCCGCATGGCTTATTAGGCGGACCGGTGTGAGTGTGTGTGCGTGCGTGCGTGCGCGCGCGTGTGCGCGGCGATTATCCCGGTTGAGTCCCTGTGTTTAACGTTCAGGCAGGTTCACACCTTGCTGAGGAGATTTTCTGATTTCATGATAAAAAAAAAAAAACAATATCATCTTAGACCCAAAGTGTTCGATCTGACGGTAAAGGCGGGTCACATCCACACCATGCACTCTGTTACTGGATTCATTCTTTGTATATTCATGAAGCCAAATCAAAACGACAATGACAACAGATTTGTGAATTATTTCTATTCTGTAGATTTGAACTGTGTTCTGTATCTGTAGATGGACTGGCCATTACAGTTTTGATTATTACCGAGCCATATCTTTTATTAAACTTGACAATTGAACAGTAATCCATTTAAGGTAGGACGTAAGATTACACGGAGGAATAAATGCTTTAAAACTTAATTATTATATTCGTGAAGACAAGCAGCGCTTTGGCAGCGTTTGGAGAATCGATTTAAAATGTACTAAATATTTTTCAGCATCAGAGTGGATCAAAAAGGCACGGACGGTGGACGTTACGTGGGGGTTTAGTTTAGATTTTTATCATTTTACTCTCTGTATTTGCCTCATTTGGGCACTTTTGAGCTCAAGGAAGAAGTTATTGAAATAAGATTCAGTTTGTGCCGATTCCATGATTTACAGTTTAACCCCTCAGTCTGGACACTTTTCCTCCAGGTTTTTTACCTTAATTTCACAAAAACTGCATGAAAAACTAAATGTTGGCAGTGACGGAGGGGCTTCACTCCTTAGAAAATATCTTCCATCCGCATCCATGTGTCCTGATAAGGATTAAAGACGCGTTCAAGATGCCCATAAAGACCACCATAACCCACAGAGTGTGAAGAGAAAAGCTACAGTCCCTAGTTGCTCCTTTGAAAAACGACTCGTCCTTTTAAAGAGCGTAATTGGGGATAAATTGGAGGATTTTAGCTCTCTTTCCCGGGCATCGGGTGTCCTGGGTGGCCTATTGCTGTGTGGATGGCGACAGGCGGCCACCGCACCCACTAAACCTGATCCAGTAACACTAGAAGCCTTTACAGGCTGGGTGACACGGCGGAGCTGCAACATCCAGGAGGGAGCAGAGGCTGCATCTTATTATTGGTGTTTATTATCAGGTTTTATGACTGATCAGCTGTTGGCAGCATGTAGGACTGGCTTCATTTCCCACCAGGACGACACGGCGACGTTTGGCACCAAACCTCCCAAACCTTTGCGTCCCCAGAAACCTTTACGCACAAAGTGGAGCAACAACTGATGGCTTTCTAAACACATTGTGTTGACGCGTGATGGAGTAGGAGCGCCGCCGCTCAGCTATCACGCAAAACTTGTTCCCCTGATTTTAATAGGGCCCGTGCCATCCCCAACTGGCACCCACACTTAAAGGGGCCCTCATTTTACACCCCCCGTGCACACATCGGAGAGCACTAACCTTGACCTCTCCCTACACCCCGCTCCATCTGTTGGCAACAAAGAGTGTTTTTTTTTTCCCTTTTCCTTTTCCTCTTCCTCCCATCTCCTCCTCTCTCTCTCCCTCCTCCTCCTTCATAACCCCCCCCCCCCCCCCAACACACACTCCAAGTCAAGGCGGGACATTGATCAAAGCCCGTAGAGCTGCTCGGACTCAGGACGCGCGCAGGGGAATCTCTGTATGTAAATGGCAGCGCGTCGCCGGCTCCGTCATTCATCAGTCAGGCTGCGCGCCTGACGCCGCGGAGCCACAGCGGCACTCTGCACGCACGGAACCAGCGGGGCCCGGGCGTGTGTCTGTCTATGTGTGTGCGTGGAAATATCTCATCGAGTCCCATATTTGTTGTTTGATTTCTTAATACACAGAAATCAATACATCAAAAACAGTAAAAAAAAAAAAAAAAAAAAAAAAAAAAAACAACCGTCCATTGTAAGCAAGAATCACCTGGAAATAATTTGAAGCCACAGGCCGCGTTCAGGAGTGTGTTAAGGGGAAAGTGATATAGCTGTTTATATTCTCTGCGCCATATGTAGGCCACACTCTGCCATCTTTAACTTTATTCCTCACATTCAGCACTTTTATTCGCTTGTTAAGGCGGCTACAACTTTCATCAGCCTATATATTCACTACATATGTGCACTGAGTGAATGGACAGCGGCGTACTTTGATGATGGTTCATAAAACCGGGGGGGGGGGGGGTATTTTAGTCTGTAAGGAGCGTGAAAAGAGTGGAGAGACTACATGGCATCAGACCGGCCGTGGTCACATGCGCGCCTTCCCTGCACGCACGACGGCTCCGGGGAAATTGAGTGACTGGGGGCGCATTTCAATATATGGAAATGACCCGGGGGGCTCCTGAGATAAATCAGCTCCAATCCCTCCACACCCCCACCCCGCGCACAATACCCCCCTCCCTCTTTGCCAGGCTCCTCTTCATACCTTCATCTCTCCCTCTTTCTCTCTCCAGCCGCTGCTTTTGTTGCTTTTGTCATAATTTCCCAAACGGTGCGTAAAGACGCGCGGTGTAAACTGACATTACCGGCGTTATACACAAAGTCAGAATTAAAAGGCTACATCAAATGCGTTCAACCTGCGGTGGATGGGGCCTAACAGTCGTGTTTTCTTTTAAATGAAAGGATCTGATCTCCAGTCTGTGATCAACATAAGCAAAACACGCACTGACTAAAATCATCTCCAAAATTATATACTTTATACTGTGATATTTGACATGTACGTTTACATTAAAATTCGCATCAGCAGGTTAAATTCATATATATAAAAAGTAACCATTTAAATTGTTGAAGCGACATCGCTGAACCTACTTGAACCAAACTTAATATGAGTTTTATGCAATTTAGTAAATCCTTAATGGGATTCAGCGTGGCCCCGCTGTGATGCCATGAAATGTCAGATTAATTGTTGGGCCTTTATATTAATTAATCTGCATCTGTTTATTCTGTGATTCAGCTCAAGTCATTGCTAAACGAATAGTAATGTTTTACGACGATTAAAATCACACACACAACAAAAAAAAACAAGATACAGAAAATCAAAAATTTTTTTCAAGTAATTCCGGCGGCACGTGTCCAGTGCTGTGACTGTTACAAGTTTCTACATTTTTCGGTTTTCATGTGTTTATTTCCAGTGGGAATTAGCTCTAAATCCATGTTAAATCTAGTCCCTGGCTTTTTGCGGAGGAATTTAAGGCTCTGGTAGTCGCCCCCCCCCCATATCCACATATGTACACACACATACCCTGTGCCCCACCACCACCACCACCACCCTTCCATCCCAAAAGCTTTAGAATAAAGGGAGCGGGATGGATTTCAACGTGCCATTATCACATCGGGGGATGTGTTCGCACGCCGTTTCTTCGGGACGGCGGTATTAGATGAAATCAGGCGGGATTACACGGCTATAGACCAAATTATAGACACCCCCCACCACCACCACCACCACCACACACACACACACACACACACACACACCCACACACACACACACACACCCCATCCCTCCTTCCTCTGTGTAACGTGTGGCACTGATGTGACGGGGGAGTTTAAAGCCGCTTCGGTCAAATTCTCTGGAGATGAGGGGCGCCCTAACTTTGTGCAGATGATGGTTTCAGAGCCCGCTGTGAGACTCGGTCCTGTGCGTCTCACTGGGCAGAGGGAGTCTTTACATTATGTGACTAAATGTAGCCCTCAAAGGACCCCCGGAGGGCCCCAGACCACAAACACCCGCTGCAGACTACACAGGGTCCGGTGTCTTTAGAGAGTCACGCACCGTGCGCCCCCCCCCCTGCAGCCCTCCACCACCACACAGTCCACATCCATCCATCTGCCTGTAATGCACGGACGTGTTTATGGCCGCCGTAGTTAAGTCGTTGTTAATTTTACACTAAACGGGTTGTTATGAAGATGAATGGCGGGGGGGGGGGGGGGGGGGGGGGGAATGGCACACTCGGGACAGCGGAGCGTTCTCCTGCTCTGACAGGAGCCTATAGCCATAGGATCCGTGAAGGCAGGAGGGGTGAGAGTGCAGGGGTCTGGAGGGGCCTGTTTGTGCTGAGACCTTCTTGTGGTTAGAAGTTACTGATGGTTTAAGGTTTGACATGTAGGAGGTTTGATGCTGAAAGCTGCTGATTTTAAATAATCCCAAATGATTGTAAAAGTATAAGCGCTTGTTTTTTGTTTTTTTTTCATTAGGATTCTAATTATAGGAAAAGTTTGGGGAACAGGATTTAGACCAAGATGCAACAATAAAACTAAACTAAACTAAAAATATATTGAAATAAAAAATAAATGAAAAAAAAAAAAAAGATGCTTACCTGTCTGAATCCGTTAATTGCAGTTTTACATTTTAAAAATCAACGTGGGATTTCCTCTTAAAGCTGATAAATGCACAAAAGAGTCTCTTACACTCTCATTCTCTTGCTTAAGGGAACATCAGCAGTGTATCCGCTTGAAGGGAGCCAGGGGCCAGTTGGGGCCAGTTGGGGGACTCTCGCGTTTTGGACTGAATGAACTCATCGAATAGGATCTCTTTAAAGTAAGAGATAAAGAACCCAGTCAACATCTGAAGCTGCACTGGTTCTAGTCGAGATGACTTCATGCCTTAACGTCCCCAAACACGGACTCTAGCTCCCCCTAGTGTCCACATACAGCCAGTGTCAGGGCGCAGGGAAATGTAAAGGGGGCCCCTGCAGGCTGAAGCCGCCGCCGAGGGCCCGCAGCGTCAACCCGAGCTTCGGGGTGGATGTGGAGGATTTGATTTTGGAATTAAAATGTGATAAATTGCTCCATAATAATGAACATTTTCATTAAAATCCAACAAATGAACACCAGCTCGGTGAAGAGGCCGTTTGTGTGGCGCACACAGAGGAGACGCTGGTCAGATGGACGCACATTTCAGAGTGAAATCCACAACAGAAAGAAATATTTAAATGGGGAGAGATTTGAGTCGGGAGAGATGGTTCGGTTAGAGCTCGGGATTTTAATTATTTCTCGAATTTAAAAGTTGGAGATGCGTGTTCTTACCTTCGGACAGAGTTTGGGGTTTGAAAAATGAAGCCAAAACCTTTCAACTTTAATCCCCTCTCCCCGGTCAGCTGAGCTCTGAATCCTTCTTGTCTATTCAGAGGAATAAAAGAGATGATTTAAAAAAACAAACTGTACCAGCTCTCAGCTGCAGTCCTCCCAGAACTGTATCCTAAGGCAAAAATAATGTTTCTGAATGCGTAAAGGTAGAATTATACAGGTGGGATCAATACATTTATTTATCCTTGAAATATTTCACGTCTAATTTAATTTTATTATTATTATTATTATTAATAATCGTTAGAATTATGATTTTCACGTCCGCAATAATGCCAGTAAGAGCAGAAACAACGTCCCTCTGCCTGGTGTAATATTAACATGTGTGGCTGTCGGAGTCCATGAGGATGATCCTTCATCCAGTCTGTACCTCCGCTGCAGATCAGCGGATCCAGTAAGTCTTCGCTGTTTCCAGCGGGCCCGCACCTCAGAGAGCCCACTGATAAATCATGTATTTTTAATGAATATCAATAGAAGACAACCCCCCCCCCCCCCCCCCCCCCCCCCCCCCCCCCCCCCGACGAGAAAAAAAAGAAAAGAAAAGAAGAAGCTCTGCTCTCTAATTAGATTAAGCGGCGGTGAGGGGCGCGGGCCGGACGGGGAATACTGCGGTAATGACTGCTGTCTAATGGGCTCTGAAGCTCCGCACGCGGCCAAACCAGGGGCCCCCCCCCCCCGAACCATTAACACCGAGGGGGGACATAACAAATGGAGCCCGACATGACACCCGTCTGTTTCAGTCCGCCTGTTCACTTCACCACCGAGGGCCACGTGAGGGCCAGCAGAGACTCACCTGTCAGAGGAGGCCCCCCCCCCCCGCAGTAAAGCTTACTGTACTTTACATTAGAAAGTCAGTGCGGTAAAATGCATGGTGTGTTCAGGATGCCTGACACCAGAGCGAAGAGCAGACACCACTGATTCTAAACGTCTGCACTTTTCAAAATAAAGTGCTTTACGGGGGGGGGCAAAACAATGAAATAACAGGGAAACAATGGACAGAACAATCAATTTAAAAGAGACAGGACACAGAAAGGCACACATTTATTTTTTAAAAATGAGTAGAGATTTAGAGGACATCGCTGAGGCAGCGGGGGGGGGGGGGGGGGGGGGGCTGACAGGAGGTGCACAGCCTCCCTCACTCTCAGGATTTGCCGGCAGAGTTCGGGTGCAGGATCTGTTGAGAGCAGGTACGTACTGCATGGGCACAGAGGCTGCTTTCAAGCCAATGAGTAAAACCTGAAAATCAACTTCAAAGACATGCTTTTCTGTATTTTGGTATTTTACTGAACACTGACACGGTACCATAGAGGAAACAAAATCAAGTATGTTATTGAGAACAGAACAGTAGGCCACATGTGGACAGGGAAATGCTTCAAGCCCTGAGAATGTCAGTCAAAGATGACACACACACTATTAGACTATATAGAAATATTTTAAAAAGGGTTTTATTTATTTATCCTTAGCAAATATGAATTATTTAACTTCAGCTTAACCTTAGTTAGTCGTTTGAGAGCTGGACTGCGCTGACTGGCCGGTATCTCGTATTTAATAAGAAGCCACAATATAGGCATCAGTTTAAATCAGCACAATTCCCCTAAATCATTTATAGGTCAGATAATAAATGAGGGATTCTGGTACTTGTCTCCCTCACTCAGCCATTCTCTCACTGATTTATAAACTGAGGACAAACTCATGAGAACAGATGATCGCAGCTGATTATTGGTGCGTTCGTGCATTTCTGAAAATCATAGTTTGTCAGCCGCCCAAAGTGTCTTGAGATTAAATTACATTAATAAACATTTCAACCCGCCCACAGACACATAAACCGGCATCTGGTAGAGATCTAATGAGAATGCGGTCTTTTTAAGGGAAAATTACGAACGAATATGATCTTTTTTTTTTTTTCAATCTTTT
Source organism: Lateolabrax maculatus (assembly GCA_031216445.1). NCBI lineage: Eukaryota > Metazoa > Chordata > Actinopteri > Acropomatiformes > Lateolabracidae > Lateolabrax > Lateolabrax maculatus. The sequence continues at coordinate 21,662,017 of CM062209.1, read as the reverse complement.
ACACTAACAAATTCACTTCCACCTGAGAGATGACAAGCTCTGTGATTTCCAGCTATTTCCTGACATCAGTTAATATTGTCTCTGTCGAGTGGCGGTTCAGCTCTGTGCACGCTGGGCCTGCTGGTTGTGAGGAGAAACCTAATAAATGCTCATTAGTTTCTGACTGAGCTGCCTTTAAAAGTTGTGAACTAGCATCATAGAAACAATCTAAAAGTCCAGCAGTGATCATTTTGGTCTGTACTGGAAACCATGTTGACAGTGAATGAGTCCTCGTTTGTATGCAATGACTAAGCTGTCTGCTTTTATTTTGAAGGGTCAATAGCTTTCACTCACTACCATGAATGTACAACAGAAGCCACACACACACAGTACTGTACATACATATAGTACACTTACAACGCTATATTATCGGAAGGGCTGCTTCTTTGAACATTCATAATTCAATGTTCAGTATTTCAACTTAATTTTTATAAAATGTCTTTATTTCTATATTCAAAATTTACTCTTTTAATGTTTTGTCAGCACCACAATGTATTACCTGTCATACCTGTCATACAGTGAGCTGAAGCTGAGAGGAGAGGAGAATCAACACCTCCGTTAATATTACAAACTAATTCAGTTCACTTGACTCACCACAAGATGGCACTAAAGATCTTAACATGCCTCCTCTATAAGGACAGTCTGCTTCTCTCTTCTGGAAGGACATTCATATATAGACATATCATTTATCATATATTTTATGTATGATTAAGTTTTATGTATCTTATGTTCACATCTGCGTGCTGCAGGAGGAATTTCACTCTGATAAAGTTAAAGTTTGACTGTGTGTATTTTACATGATAGAATTATAATTCTATCATAATTAGAATTATGATAGAATTTACAAAATAGTTCAATTGTCACATTTTAATGGAAAGAAATAAAATAAAATAAGTTTGTGGTATAACTGACATCAAATTTCCTGTGTATTGATTATGTGTTGTGTATTGACAACATTGGAAAGTCTACCTGAACGCTGTGACTAATTCTCACTCCTTCACTTACACACTGTTGCACACTGAAGCATGTGAAACTACTACTACACTGTTTTACATGTTTCCTTTGTATTCTTAAACATTCCACCAATATAAACTAGGATTTCCAAGACTTTCTCACTGAGGAAAACACATTTTGTCTCATATTTAAATTGTTAGACCCACCAGAGGACTCACTTCGGTCCAGATGTGTGATGTTTGGGTAGCTCCTGATGGCCAGCCCAGTATGAATGTGTGAATGAGAACCTATATAACCACTAAGGTAGAAAAGCACGATATAAGGACAGGCTGTTTACTACAGTTCTAATAGGGAGAATGGAAGTTTAAAATCAAAAAGGTTTTAATTTGGAAATCAGATATGATTGTCCTGTTGCTGTATTTACTATACTTTCATCCAATTTGGTGATACCCAAACAACCTATTCTAAATAATCTCAAATGTGTTTTGAACAACATTTTCCAGCTGGCTTTAAATGATGAGGAAGTCCATCTTTTTTTTATCCCTGCTCCAAGTTCTGTTCCACAGTTAATGAGCTGGGAGTCCTGATAAACTTAACCACTCATGAGCCCGAGGAGTCCTGTTATTCTATAGTGATGTGTGTATATAATGCATGTTAGTATGCATCATGTGTCGGTCAGATGTGTCCCCGTATCTGTTATATGACAGAAATAAAAACAGGAGATGTGAGCCAACAGAACAATATTTGGTCTGTTTTCCTCTCTGTAATGTCTGTGGTTGGATGGGAGGGGTTAATTAACAGTGCTCTCTGTTGTATGCTGAACTGTTGGAGAGCCTGCCTGAGAAGTGCATAGAGCGAATGAACACTGCATCAGAGTGTACTAGGCCTGTATGTAAATGTCATAGTTGTCCCCAGTCACACCACAGGGTGGCAGCAGCAGCCTGGGATGAAGACTACTTGAGTCAGTCTAAACTGAAGTTGACACTAAAATCATCACAGACTCACACACAAAGAGCTAGTGTGGTGGTAAATGTTCCAAAAAAAAAAAAAAAAAAAATCTTAATTAGCATCTATAGTCAGTTATTATAACAACAAACCATCACTAGCATTAGCACTAGAGTGTATTTTTCATTATTAATTTATTTAACTTAAAGTAACTATTACTTACCATCATGTGCAATATGTCACCATTTTTAGCCTCAATAGGTGAATTAAATACATTCCACCAGTGAAAAAGTGAGCAAACCGAATTTGTATGTGTACTGTAACCTGAAAACCTTCTACACGCCAAGACTAAAACCATTTAATCTATAAAATGGTAAAAAATGTCAGAAAATAGTGAACAATGCCTATTACAGTTCCCCAAAGCCCAAGTTAACATTCAGTTGTCTTGTTCTTGTCAAACCAACAGTCAGATTAATTTACAGTTACTTAACGTGTTAAATCATAATATTTCAGCTTTTGGGTAGAAGTTGGCTCAATAACTGATTTTTGCCCCCTAGCCGATTAATGTCATGGACCCATGACATTAATGTTTTAATGTCATGGGTCATGTCTATGTTTTAACAAGTTTGACTGGTGGAAAGACAAAGCAGGAAGTCTTTCAGACCTTTCTTCCACAGCAGCTCCTCTCTTATCTTCAGTCGTGAAATTGGAGGATCAGAGAAAAAAAACTGGAATAAGGCAAGCGCACGTTTTATTTAATGGTAAAAGGTTTATCTTGAATGGTTCCATCTCTCTTCATGTGTGTGTGGGTGTGTGTGTGTGTGTGTGTGTCACAATCACATTCACCATGTTAAATAAGGCACCTGCTTCACAATAAGTTCAGACCACTCCTTTCGAAAAAGCCATGATCTTCTTCCACACAGTCTTTTATTTGTAAATAATAAAAATGAACTCTTGAATATAAAACATACACATCAGTAGAGCCACATCTGTTATACAAACAAGAACTGTTGCAGTGAATACTTAGTCTTTCGTCTAAAATCGTGGTTTGGGAGTTGGGAGCCATGGGCTGTAAACAATCAGTATTCCTGGAGTAATACTGACAAAGGAAAGGGCAGTCGGCCACACCGCCAAGGGTTTCAACAGAAACATCCGCAAAATATGTCTGCAAAATCAGATTTCTCATTGGCTTTAGAAGTCCAGTCCAAACCAATAGTGATAAACCGGGGGAAAGGGGATTCAAGGAGAAGAAAGTAAACTTTGTTCCAATCGGTTCTGCTTGTTTTTCTGCAACTGGGACAAAAAATAAAGGACTATTAGCGCCCCCTTGTAGCTCAGTGCCGCTCAGCGGCTCGAGCACATCCACAGGACGCAACTTCCCTTTCGACAAAACCAGGAATGTTTGTGTGTCAGCGATGTTTTGTTTGTTCATAACTTAAGTTCAAGCCGCTCATCCTGGTTTGTATGTACAAGGTGTGCGCGCGCGTGTGTGTTGGTGACGGGTGTACAGTCAGATACACTCTTTTTATATTCATATATCTATGTCTTTATAATTTCTGTCAAACTCATATTGATACTTCATATACATTTAGCTGTTATACACACATTCTCTATCTCTGTCTCTAGCCCCGACTGTGTTAAACTACAGTTTAGACACCTACACCCTCAGATACGTCAGGGGCTCGAGTATGCTCAGTACTACAGAACAGCACTGTTGTTCAAAGGGTTCAAAGAAAAAACTGAAACAAAGATAATAATTTTTTCGGAGACTTCCTAATATGTATATTTAGACCCAGAGTGGTAGGCGTGGCCTGGGCGGAGTTGATCCACCCCTATTGGTCCGCTCCTGTTAGGGGGCGGGGATGGCTTGGCTTTTCTCGGTTTGTATTCATATTCAGTACGAGCAAACTGTACAAGAACATGCAACATACAAGCTGGCCTAAAAGTATGTGGAACTAACACACATAGTCTAGTCTTTTTTTCTGTTTTTGTTTTTTTGAGAATTGTTCGTTAATTTGTCTCGTCTTCTATTTTACAAAAAAGTAGAGAACAAAACAAAAAACGAAACAAACGGAACAAAAAGAAACGTGCATGCAGCTTGGGGCCGGGGGCGGGGCGTCCCCGAGTCATGCTGCTCCCTCCTGCGGGGGGAGTTTGAGGATAAGGGTGGGGTGGGGGGGTTGGGCAAAGGGTATTCGGGCGAATGTGACCCGGCCTTTATAGTCAGCCTGTGGTGCACCGTCGCTCGAAAACCAAACATACACAAACACAGAGGGAGTCTGCACCTTATGGTACCATTCTGAACTCTGGGAAAAACAAAAAGAGAACAAATGATTCCAAATGAAAAAATAAAAAGCAAATAGTCAATTTGGCCTCTATTTTCTTTCCCCTTTGTTCAGACAAAGAGCAAAACCTTTTGTTTGCCTCCGACCGAACAAAGGAGGCAAGCTTCTCTTGTGCTTGCTTTCATATATCACAACAACAATGTGCACGTGTGTGTGCAGGCTTCCTTCACCCCAAGAGGTTACCAAACCGTGCCAAACCGCTGCCCCTCGTGCTTATGTACGACAACGGCGTTACCATGGTAACACAAGACAACAGCTGAACCTCTGTGTGACGATGCAGCCGCCTCCGTTTGGTTCTAACTCCCGCGCATCGTTTACACCACTCATCCCTGCGGCCTAGCGGTGAGCTCTGCTCTAAATTGGCTGGAGGGCTATTCGGTGGAGGACTCCGCTTTGATCTGGTGCTCTGATAGGGGCTGTGCAAGACAGTAAAGGAGAAAAGAAAGAAAGAAAAAACAGTGGAGAGAAGTGAAGAACGCTGGACAGAAACCTCCACTGCTGCAGCTCAGAGGAGAAAACAAAGAAAGCAAAGCTTTGAAAACAAAAAGGCGTACGGAGAAGGAAGAAGGAAGGTGTGAGACGTGATTGTCAGACTCCAGCTAAGCTTTGATTGGCTAGTTCTGTCTCTCCCTCTCTCTCTTTCTCTCTCTCATTCCCTGTCACTCCGTCTGGCTTTTCATGGTTGACCGAGGGCCTCTCGCTGTCATCCTTGGGGCGTGTTCTCGCCCTCTGCTCAGTTCTGGTCCAGCAGCTGTGGTCCATTATTTTGTCATTTAAGGGGTATTTGGGGTGGGGGGTGGGGGTTTGCGGTCGCCATTCGGTCACTAGGACCGAACGCCCGGTGGCGGTCCTGAGCTGTCCAGTGACGTCTGAGACGCCAGCCGCGTGAGCGGAGCTAATGTAGGGTCCACCAATGAGGACGGCGGAAACAGTTTGTACCAGCCAATCACCGTGCTTGAGAGGTCCAGGTCCTCCAATAGTATCTGTGCTACACCCATGAAACATTTGTGGTCCAATCGTCCATAGTCGCCCCATACTATCACCTAGAGGAGAGAATTGTAGGGATGAGTTAAACTAGTAAGAACTGAGCTGGAGATGGAAATGCACTATTAACATGTTTATGATTCATATCTTAACATCAGAACCACCTGACTCAAGTCTTCAAAACCAAAACATAATGCTTAGTTAATGCTTTCAGACAACGCAAATAAGACATTCTCAAAATCAGTAATGCAGATCCCAGTCCAGGTCAAATCTCAAGTCTTCCAGACATATACACAAGTCTTCAGTAATTCAAGACCTGTCAAGTTAAGTTTCAAGTCATTAAAATTAGTCTAAATCAAGTCTCATGTCCTAAGGTGCAAATCTGAACAAGTCACCAATCTTCATCAGTTGCAAGCCGGCTGCAAGTCCTTCAGGTGTGCTGACAAATACAATGACATGGCATCTTCTCCTTGTAGTAGGATACTACTAGAAAGTAATTAATATTACTTTTTACATTATAGCTGAGATAAAGTTTTAATAATAATTCAATATTCAAGGTCTGTGTCTATGCAATATATGCTTGTCTTCTTTTTTTGTTTGTATTGCTGCTGAATTTAAACAGGGCAAATCTTGAGACTGCTTTCAAGTCCCAAGTCAAGTCTTTAGGGAGTGAAGTCTCAAGTTTAAGCCAATTATCACTGAAGTTAAGTCTATCTATAAGTCTATTCAGGTTTGAAAGTCTCAAGACTACAGCTCTGGCATTAAGATAATTACACTATAACGTGGTAATTCTCTGTGAACCCGTGACCTAAAAGCTTTCTCTATTGCATGACATTAGTCAAAATACGTTTTTATTTAAGTCTTTTTATGGACATTCTCATTACAAAGTGAGCAACTGTCGCTCGGTCTGTTTGAGATGAAAGTATTACCACGTCCACCCTCCCACACACACTCAGGAGATTACCTGAAGCACCTTGCCCTGGGGACTCTCTTCAAAGAGCAGGTGCTGCTGGTAGAGCGGCTCCAGGGTCTTTCGTGCAATCTTGGTTTTCTTTTTGGCTTTACAAGTTCCATTATCCAGCAAGTACACCTTGACGTAGGGGGCTGGGGATGGAGGGATGGGGTTAAGAGGAAGCCAAAAGAGCAAAAGAGGGAGGATAGATAGAATGATGGAGGTGGGGAGGGGGTAAAAAAGGGAGATGGGAAGGAGGGAAGAAAAAGAGGGAGGAAATTTTGTTGAGTTGTATGTGTGGTTGAGTTTGACATTCAGGCATCAGGCAGTAGAATGCCCTACTGGTTGGTCAAGACAAGCTGGACTTAAGGCTTTAGGCTATAAGAAACAATAGGAAGTCCAAGCAGGGATTTCTCAATGCGAAGTGCTGTATTTAAGGTTTGACTGTGCGCATGTGTGTATGTGTTACCTGGGAGGGATTTGGAGCCTGGTTTGGGGGTAAGGCCTCGTGCCCTGATCACCTCCACCTCCAGCTGGCCTTTCTTATCCATCAAACCGATCTGAACATCACCTGTATGCACAAACAGACACACACACAAACCACATCGCTGATGTTAGTATTTAGAGTTTGCACATTTGAGCTTTTCTTCAAGTTTTCAAAGCAGCATACAGTATATACAGCTAGTATACATGAACAACAGGGGAAGTAAACTAGTAATCTTCTATTTTTAAATGTAATGATAAAAACAGAACCTAATATTTGCAGCTTCTTTTTTGCATTACACACATAGAAATGAAGGGGTATGGCATGTGCAGTGGTTGCCGTCACTCACCCATGGCGGGCGTCGCCAGTGTCTGCCGGCCGACCAGCTGACCGGGGCCTAAACCATCCAGGAAGTCACTGAACTGACTGTCGGCACCCAACCGCATACCTGAGAAGATCAGACTGACGCACACGCATACACACACACACAAATTAATCGACAATTTCTACATCACCACTCAAAACACATACTATAAGATGCAATTAAGGATATATTTATAAGTTTGTGAAAACAAACATTACTGTCAACCCACACTATACTGTTATAATAATATATTGGTTATATCATAGCAGTGCATAGTCAACTGCATGGCTCTCTATAACAGCTTTTTAATACAATTAGTTCATTAGTTGGCGTTCACTTGTGAAGTTACACGTGTAAAATGGACTAAAATAGACTTGAAGTATAAAAAGTGGTAAAATGCCGTCATTGCCATCGTCTTGGGAGATCCAAGTTCTCACAATGTGCTACAGTAAACGACATCCACCCAACATGCATTCTGTGTTCACATGGGGCTCCGTCCTCCAGAGCGTACGTACTTCCCCTCAGAGCTGTAGCTGTTCATGCTGCCATCGGTCGACTCTCTGCTGGCCTGCCGGTTCATGGCTGACCCTCCCCGTGGGTATTCCACAGCCATGCCCGTCTCCACGCTCCTCTGGATGCTGCTGCTGCCGGCCTTACCCACCTTCTTGCCTGTGGACGCTTCTGCGGCAAACACATAAAAAGATGTGTCAGACAATCAGGCTTTGCGTGGGGCATTTTAAGTGCAGCTGTTATCAGTTATCAGGCATCTCATGTCGTACCTACCCAAAAGGTAGGTATGCGTTTGCGTTTGAGAAGACTAGGAATATAGTACTAGGGTACAGTACCCTTTTGAGTCAATTCAAGGTATAACTCTGACAGGCCTGATAACTATAGGCTGAGGTTTATCAACATGCATTAAAATCCCATGGTGACCTCACCAACATTTCAAAACATCATTTCTGTACAAGATAAATACATATACACAAGGGTTTTGTGTAGAAAATAACATTATTTTTGGGTTCTACAAAGGACTAATTATTGTTATTCAGGTGATGAGGTCACTGCAGGAAGATAACCAGGCTTAATCCACTCAATCCACCCCGATCTTGAATGTGTGGGAGGGATGTAAAGGTAAAACTCAGAGGGTCGAAAAAATCATAGTGTTCATCCAGAGTTAAAGGAGGAGTTCAGCTCTTTTTAAAAGCCTGCTGTTGTTTGAACCATCCTTTCAGTTCACCCAATAGTCATGTTTCAGGCTATGACAGATACGGAGTCAGATTGAGTTCCTTTTTTTTAGTGAAAATGAAGAAAGTAAAGCCAGGCTTCTTGTAGAACTGAAACAGCCTTTTAACACAAAGATGACAGAAGAGGGTGGAGTAAGGAAGCGTGCCTGAGACAGAATTCAAGGAAGGGCTGGAGGTGGTGGGAACTTTAATCTGTCTAAAAGAGCTGCTCTGACACTCTCCCTCGCTCTCATCCTCTCTCTGTGGCTCACGTCTGCCTGAGTTTGGTCTATTTAGTCTGCGTCTGTGTCTCTTAAAACTTTCTGTGTATTGTGATGCTGTATGAATGAACACCTAACAGCTGCTACATAATGAGTTTAACCCTCTACATATTTTTTAATAATATGTATATTATTATAATAATATAATAACATGCTTGGTTTATCATGCACCAACATGCTTAATGGCAGCTATAAGTCTTTTCTAAGCATCACCTGAAGTTAAGTGTTACTTGACACAGTTTACCTATTCTCCCTGTCTTACACTGTCTGACTGCTCTCCTTTCAAACTCTTTCTGTCTGTCTGACTGCTGCTTTACCTTTCTGTCTGTTTGCCGCCTTACCCGCCGCCTCTGAAATTACACACACAACAACAACAAAGCCAATAAACAACAACATCAGAAACAACAGCAACACTTGATACACTGGTATAATTATCTAAATGTGTTACAGTGTTAGTGACATCAAGGTTGTCTATCTGCCTTGAGGTCTCTATGTACAGTATATGTGTGTGTGTGTGTGTGTGTGTGTGTGTGTGTGTGTGTGTGTGTGTTTGCTTTTGTCCTAAACTATCACACTATGTTTTTTAAGTTGAAGCAAATCCACAAATAAATGACATGATGCGTCCAACAGTTGTTTGTTCTTATGGCAATCAGAGGTGCATTTAAGCATGTGAACAACATGTAACTGCACTGTCTCTCCAGGAGCACCACATACAAACAAATTGGAGGCCCACTGTACTGCAACACTATTGGTCAAAACTCCACAGGGTATCTTTGACAGCAAACAGGTGTACACTCATATCAGACAGGAGGCATATAGGTGTGATGAACTGTACTGTTTTCTTAAAAAAAAAAAAAAAATCTTCGGGAGATTTTCTGATTTATCATTAGAGTGAATATTGTATTGTTGTATAAAATTCTTAATTATTCATTTGTATTAATATTGCAATTCAATTGTCAATTCTGTGGTGCAAATACTATAAACAAATGTCACCCAACAGTCAGCTGCTAACTCATGCTGGTTGTATTATATAATCTTAGATGTTATAATGGTAACATTTTCTTCAAGGACAATGTAACTTTAATCTTGTTTTTGCTTATCTCCAGTGGTTCAACTTCTCTACCTTGTTGCAGTGGTGTGGAAGTGCACTCCAGGGTGTGGCGCCATAAGCCGCGACTTCACTGACCACACCCATCTGTGATGCTGGTGTGGTCAGATCAACACACATGAAACGTTCAACTGGAGATGGCAGTGAAATGCTGCTTTTCAGCCTGCTGTTGTTACTCTTTAAAGCCACTACATGTACAATTTGAAAATGTCAGACACTTTGGCGCCACTGGGGGGCACCAAAGTGGTAAAGACGTTGGTAAAGACATTGTAGCTGGCAGCCACTACTTTCCCCTGGGACCGTCTTGTTTTTATTAACAAAAAACCTACGCCATCAGAATGATTTGAAAGATGCTATAATCCCGTTAAAATTCCACATACAGTGGCTTTATGAAACAAAAATGAAAAATCTCCTTTCAAGCTGAACTCGCTGCTTCAGATTTACTGGTAAACATTTTATATTAGCCTCTTTATTTTGTCCATCATCTGCCAAAGGCAAAGATTTACCACACAGTATAAAACAGACTAGATGCTATTAGAGGCTGCCAAACATCTTGGCTTCAGTGTTATTTATTTACAGTAATTACACTAAATTGTTGTGGTGGTGATTCTCTAATGAAATTATAGCATGACAGCAACGTTAAAAGTCTTCAATAAGGGTCTGTGGTTGGTGGCACCATTTAGTTAAGGCTAGGTGGGATAAGCAGGCTTGTCATTGCTATATGATGTCATCCGTGCGTTTCTTTCTTTCCCCCTGTGTGTGTTTGTGTGGTGGTTCTCTCAGACTGTTCTCTGACCCGTCTGGCTGAGTTGCGAGGTACTCCGGCTGCGTCTGGATGGCAGGATGGCGACAACGCGTTGGCTGAGGCTCGAGCGCCGTTTCTTGATCCCGCTTCCCAGGCTCCCGAGAGCCGTGTCCGATTGGCTGCCGTCGGTGTGCTCCATGCCGTAGATCTCACCACTCACGCTGGTGCTCTTCATCATGTGGCGGCCCGTTGCGCGCATGGCCCTGCTGATCATCGCATTTCACAACAACAGTCACATAATGCCACCTAAAGCTAAGTTTAATTTATACAAATTAATAATAACTCCAAAGTAAACATGAGCAATAATACGCAAAAAAAAAAGCAGTGGGTAGGTACCTGAAGCGTCCCCGGGGTCTCTCTGACTGGATGGACATGTAGCTGGTGCTACTGATGCGAGAGGCACTGCTGGTTCGAGAGATGGCTGACACGTCGCTGACATCACTGTCTGAGGACTTATGGGAAACGTTCTCACTGCTCCTCCTCTGGTCCTTGTAGAGCTGCAGGAAACATGCGTTGCACATAAATGTTGCCAGTAGATACAAGTAGAACTGAAAACCTTGCACTGAGAGTCAATCAATAAAGAAGAGCCCACAGAGAATTATCACCTGAGTCCGCAGGACCCCCTCAGCTTTGCTGAGCCTTTTACCTTCTTTCAGCTCATTGTTTTGTTTTGTGGCACAACTTTACTGTTTTGGCTCAGTTTCACTGCCCTCAATCCAACTGTACATTTCCTGCCCAACTCCAAACAGCACACAGACAAAGTTAGCGACCAGCTGGTGAACACAGTGGAGCATTGAGCAGCTAAAGAACCAGATATTTCCCCTTCGGAAGTTGACCAAAAACAGAGCTAAAGGAGGATGAAAATATTGGATTTCTATTCATCAGGTGGCCAAAAATACGACCTCAAATTAAAGCTTAAGTTGCTCTGCGTCTGCTGGATGTGTAAATGGGCAACTGTATGCAGATGAATGCTCCTTTAAATTGATCGATGGCTGTCTTTGGTTCTGACTGGTCCAATTGCCAGCAGAATAGTTCTGCACCGGCTGACTAGTCATGCTCCTAACTCAATCAAATGCCTGTTAAGCCTCGCCAGAACACAGTGAGAGAGAGAAAGATATAACGTGTCCTAATGGCGTTTTAATGCTTAGTAGTTGCTTAAGGCGTAAATAGGCCCTGTATACCCACACTTATTAATTCTGATTAGTGGCGCACTCAGTTTGAAGTGGGTTTACATGATAAAGGTGTAACTTCTCTGCTGTATTGGCTGAAAAAAGATAGTAAGAGAGACTCTGGTACCATCAAAAAGATGTCCAATTAGGCCATAAGTGAAACCACCAGCGTGGGTGTTCCAAGGTTGCGTAGGGCCTTTAATAACAGTCATAATACTGCTTATTGCACTATGAATCTCAATAGTTCTGGTAATAAGATTAAAGATTTTTTTTATCTGATTGGGTTCTGTCACTGCCATAGGCTTCTAAGACGGATATGAAGTAGTTTCCATATATTTAACAACATTAATTAATACATTAGTAATTGTAAAGTCTTGGTACAGTGGTCATCTACAGGAATCCCATTACCTTAATTGATTGTAATGAGACAATCTCATCAGTTATAACACATTATCAGTATTGCTATTATTAGTTTTAAAGGAGAGTTTAATTTTTAAAAAGATGTTAACGTTCTGTTATGCAGGAATTAACAATATATATTCTGTAACAGAATACGAAGCTAAAAATTATCGAGCCCTGATCACCTTCCATCATTCACATTGTCTCATTGCCTTTCATCGCTTCATTCTTTTCATCACAGCATCACTGCCACTTTTGGATGTTTTACTCAGTTTGCGCTGATGATCCACACCGACAGGTCTAAATCATTTCCCATTCAGTCAGATGGGGGTCAGTATAATGTATCACAAAGACAGCACTGACACGATGCACGCAAGAAAGTTAAACTACTGGCATGCAGATGTGTGTGAAAGTCAGGATATCGCCATTAAACTGTCAGTTTTCTGTAAGTTAGGGGTAGGAAAACCCGCCAGTATGGATTATACACTTCTGTATGCGAGGAGTTAGGTGCATTCTTGAGTGATTGCCCGGTTGGAACCAATTCATTTTATTGAGTGGTCTTCACCATTACTGTAACATAATTTATTACTTTCTTAGACAGTAAATGCAATTCACTGCAATGCACTTCAGCAACATTATGGCTCAAGCTCTCTGGCTGGAACCTGCATTGTCCCCCTCCATTCTCCTGATGAGTTTGTTTTAAAATGAACTGTCAGGCTAAATGTAGCCAAAAAAAAAACGTAATTGTAGGCCCACCTCCCGTTTGTTCTTGAGGGCTCGGTCCAGGTCCTGTTGGCTAGAGGTGGTGGCAGCTGACACCCGGTTGGAATGAACCCTCATCTGGAGCTGACGAACACACTCCTCTGCTACCAGGGCTACAAACACACACACACACACACACACACACACACACAAACACAGGAATTACCAGAAAGTTGATAAACCAACACCCGACACTGCACTTTAAATGGACCCCATTAACAACAAAAAAAAAAAGGTGTTTGGAGGTGACAAATTCAGGTGGAAAACAGAGCGAATAAGACAAACATATAATAGTATGAGCAGCTAGTAAAAACTCAATCCTGTAAAAGTTAGACACACTAAAAAATGTACACTAACCTTTCAGCATGTATAAGTAATCAACCTTCAAACTTCCACCCATTTAAAAAAGGAAAGATTAAAACATATAGATAAAAATAGTTTTTTACCCTGTATGATAAAGTGTGGCCGTGTCAATTTGTGTATATAACATACCTTGTTCTACGGTGCTGCTCTTGGGGGGAAGCTGTGGGAGTTGCCTCACTCTGCGGGCTGAGGAGGACGTCACTGAGGAGGAAAGAGACGAACCACCTTGGAGGTGGCCCCTAACACAAAATAGCATGGTAGTGAAGGAGACAGAGAAGAAAAGCAGCCAGAGGGAGGGAGAGATGGAGAGCGGGTTGAAGGAGAGAGGGGGGAGAAGAATGAACAAGAACATGGAAGAAAAGAATGGGGATATAAAAAAATAAAAAAAGAGAGAGAGAAAATAAAATTAAAGTCAGTATTTTTGTGATCCAGGATGTACACTGCAGCACCGCTCACTCGCTGGTCGGAGTTCACACTTCTTGAGTTAATCCTATTGACACAGTTTGGCATTACAGGTGGTTGAAATTCACCTGAAGGAACACAAATGCTGCTGTCATCCCATATTTCTTGCCTTAAGATGTGTGACGTCAAATATGAAACAGCATAAAAGTGACACAATGTGGCTAGAGGAAAAGCATCAGTCGTGGACATGAAAGAACAGCAACAATATTTCCGTGAACAATCAGTGGCAACAAGGTGTTTGTGAAGTGGAGCAAAGTGAAGCTTGTTCAGGGGTTGATAGTGAGGGATCCTGTTGCAGAAAGAGTAGCAAATAAGGATTTACATGTTGGAAGAACACAGAGAGAAGGTGACAGCCTTCATCACAAATCCCACCATATCTGCAGACATTCATTCATTATAATCCATCCTCACAACAGACCCAAGAACAGGGGTTATTCATAAACCTGTGTTTCTTATATTCAACTGTGAATTACTGTTTTGACATGTTGTTCTGATCAGATAAATTGAATGTTCTTTAAAAAATGATGATAGAAAACTACTGCTAACTTTTTTTGAACTTTGAATTATTCCTTTAAGTATAAAATGCTTAAAAATATGGATACATTTTTTATATATATATGAATACATCAACAGTTCTCTAAATCTTCTAAATCTAATAATGATGTAATAATTAATGGTCCTCTACATTTTAACCCCTTTTCAGATGTTGAAACAGACAACAATATGCAAATCAGGCCTTTAACACTTAACACAACACTTACACATCCGCTCAGAAATGACAAAATTACACTGATAAACAATGACCTTTGAGTGCCCACACAACATAAATACAATAAATCCACAAACACAGAACAACAGCAGCGTCTGAGGCTGTGATGTGGTCACAGAAACACACATACGCAACAGTTCAGTATGAAGGAGAGAGAGAGCAGCCCTGTTTAATCCCTCTCCACCACAATATCTACAGTAAATCAAAGGGGATCTGCCTCTGTGTCAATGGGTTAGAGGAGGGATGGAGGACTCATTGAAGGGGAATCCCCTTACCAATGGGCCTCAGTGGGGCCTTCTTTCCTCTGGAGCCCCTTAAGATGGAGGTGGGCTTGATTCTGGTACGCACACACAAATGAGCACAGTCACACGAGTGCCATACAAACCCAAAAGCCCCCCGCAACACAGTGTGTGAGCAGCAGCATGCAGGGACCAAAATGAGAAGAGAGAAGGGGTTGAAGAAAAATGGAGGAGAAATGAAAAGCAACATAAATAAATACAAATCATGTTAAATGAAACATTAGCAGAACATCTTGCTTGCAGGTAAAATTAACATTAATTTGTCCTGTGTACAGTTAACAATCTGAACCATACATTTAAGTACACACTATAGACTGTGAAAATGGCTTCACGTTCAAAAAGTCATCATACAATGTCACAGAAATGTACTCATTAATAGTGTAATAGTAGATAGCCATTTTGCGACACAGTATGACCCAGTGGAGACCTACATTTATTTATATGATATTTCAGTATCGATCCAGCTTACTACGATGTGTTACTGTGACTTATAGTGGCTCATAGCAGCAGAAGTTACATACTGTGCGTTCAAGTATAAAAGCTGTCAACAGCCACCTGAAGCACAACGTTAGCAATAAGACACATTAGCAGCCTGGGAATATCCGCCTGTCCTGTTGGTGCACACTGAAATATCTCAACAAATATAGGCCTATTGGGGACTATTTGACGACAGAAAAAATTAAAGCCATCAGGAAAGCAAAAGCTCATCAAATGGGCTGGTGTAATGTCAGCTACAGGAAGGTACTGGTATTCTCTTTTGAGCCCCGTTTTTTTTTGCCCATATTTGTTTACATTTTGGCAAATTGGCACTATTAATAATATGCTGAATTATCTATTAACAGTTCCTGTTTGCAGTGTACCCATACATACAACTAAACTATCACTGAATCACTTTAATACTGAAGTAAACTTAAAAACCTGATGATTCTGAGGCAAGTTCTGAAGTGTCTTTTTTTCTATGATTTCTAAGCAGATTTATGGAAGGTACTTTGCAATGAACATCAGAGATCATAACATCCTTAGGAAGTGTAAGTCACACTGAATGATATCAATGTTCTTCATGTACTCAAATTCACCTCACAAAGTATCTTTGCCATCTATTCTCCCTCCATGCCTCCCTTGGAGAGTTATTTGTCTTTGTGCTTTTCCTGCTGAATGTCCATGTCTATTACAAACCACATCCTATAATATCACTATGGTTAAAATACTGTATGGCACAATGAGTTAAATTACAGAAGAGCACAGTTAGTATTTTATTCCCCACCTCCCCATGTACAGTAGTGTTGATCCCGTCTGAATGGGGCTTCAGATTCATTTAAAAGATGATTTCTTCCAAACTGATGAGTGAGTGGATTTGAAAATATTTTAAAAGAATTTTGGAATTGGTTGTGTAATTTCAAGCTCTTCCCGTCAATGACCTCATACACTGCTGTTTGACATGTGCTGAGCATACAGTACATGCCTTACCTGGCATTGTCAGAGAGCTTCCTGCCAAGAGTCTGACATTCAGGTGTTTCCAGGGTCCGAGGCTGCCTGGAGAATGGTGGATGAGCAAAGGGAACAATACACAAAAGAAATAAAAAATGGATGGATGAATGAGAGGATGGAAGAGAGCATGATGGAGGATACATCATTTAGATTTAGAAGAGTCTGACTCTGTCATGGGGCTGTCATTGGCCTTATAAGTTTATGATCTGGAAAACAGGAAATGGGGCGCATGCTGTGATGGATGGTATGATGGCAATATGAATAAGGGGTGTCACACACTCGTGTGTGTGTGTGTGTGTGTGTGTGTGCATGCACATAAGTGTGTGTGTACCTCTTCTTTGTACTGAGGTGAATTAAAGTCTCTTGAGTAGGAAGTAGCATCCATATTCTCCATTCATGGACATGAAGATGACAAGGATGATACATGTATCGCCACACACACACACACACACACACACACACACAGGAACACACACAGTCACACTTCTGATATGAATTATGGACATCGTGAATTCATTGCTGAGCACTAAGCCTTGAAAAAGAGAGACTTCTTAAAGACTGAGAGGAGAAGGCGAGCACACAGAAGCTGCAGATGCAATACCCAGAACAAAAAGTACACTCGGAAAGACTGCAGGAAGCAGAACTCAACAAGGCAGGATTTCACACCATAACCAGTACAAACTAAGTTCAGAAGAGCACAAATCGGGCACTAAAAACCGTGAAGGAAGGATAGAAAAGAAACAGGACAAAACTACGGCAACAACAACAACAACCAGGGACGAAAAACTATCGCTACAACTCTTGGCAACAAATTGCAAACCAGAAAAACACCACCCAAAAGCTGGAAAACCATACAAGCAACGCTTCACACAATGTGAGTGACAAAGTACGAAACAAAGTAGAACTTGTCTATGCCTACAGGACACTGGGACTCTTATTTTGACAAGTTCTACATTGTGGATCATGTTCACTCTCACTGTGTCTGCTCACTGACCACAAACCAGTGTTTAGGGTAAGCAATAGGAAGCTGAATTGCAAAAAGTGACAACAATAGCTTGTTATTTTATCTTGTATTTGTTAAAACTAAAGCGAAACCATGCAGTTGCAACTGCAACTATTACTGGTTTCACAAAAATAACAATTTCAGAGAGTTAGACGAGAAAATACCACTCCAATTCCATTAACGTTAGCATAGCCCAGCATAAAGACAATATTAACAGGGAAAAACAGCGAGGCTGGGTCTGTTCCAGGGAACAAAATCTGCCCACCAGTACCCCTAAACTACCCCACAGCTGTTCCCCCCTGTTTTGAGTCTTTATGCTAAGCTAACTGTCTCCTAGTTTTCATATTTAATGGACAAACATGAGCAAGGTATGGATCTTAACTCTCAGCAAGAATGTGAATAAACGTAGTTCCCAAAATGTTAAACTACTGCTTTAAAGGCATTTGTAAATCCGACACTTTCCTGCCATACTAAATTTGGCTCAATCGTACTTGTTTTATATGATACAAGATAAAGTCACTCACTACACCTTTGTCAGAATAGAAAGAGGTGGAAAAGTTTAGGTTGCAAGTTCACTACAAGCTATTCACAGACATATCAGAACTCAGCAAAGAGATTAGTGTTAGCTGCAAATATGAGGTAGAGCTTGACATCTGCCTGAACCCAATAAGACCCAACTGAACCCAGAGGATCAGTCAGGTTTGAGAGACTGTGATCCTTACATCACTGAAAAAAAAACAAAGGAAACGTGGGAATTGGTGACATGTTGGGTGGTGATTTGCCTTATAAAAATGCCTTTCTCCTTTCATTAAAATTCAACAAAAGACTTAAGGGTTTGGGTCATAATGGCATCATTTTTTTAAGGCATAAGTCAAGCTCTAAGAGGAAGCAGTTGGGGGTCCACAAAAGGGTACCTGTCATCTTCAGGGGAAGCATGTTGGATAAGAATCCTGGGACTTGCCGGACGTCTCCGGGGCAGGGAATGGGACAAAGATTTTCTATGTGTACACATACAAAATATATGACCAAATCAGCAAGCCATTACAAATTCAGAAAGCCATGCTATTCCATTATTAGATATGCACATATTGAAAAAGTCTCTTTGTGCCTACCAGGGCTACAAGTATTTTTGGACCACTTGGGGGCAACGGAACAAGCTTCAAACACAACATTTACATACAATCAATTTGCTTATTTACACACCCAGCAGACTGGCTGGATTTTTTTGTTTCTGGACACCCAGCAAATAAAAGTCCTCTCGTTTTAGCTCTATTTCGGTGTCCACCAACTCCTGAGGGAAAGTATCTGGGAATCTTCCAAAGTTACAATCGTTTTAGTACAAAATTCCCTTTTTGTGATTTGTTGTTGAGCCAGAAACAGTCATCAGTGTCTTGGTAGATGCATTTAGATTTGTTGCCGGAACAAAACACCAACAATAAACCTACATGCGACTTCCAGGATGATGATAACCAATGAACAGAACAGGCTGTGTATTTTGACCTTCATTTTACAGTGTCGTCACACTACAAAGGTATCACTTCATGGCCAGAATGGACAAGATGAATGATTACAGCGAGCCACAACTCTTTCAACATACACACGGCATGCAAGTATTGTAATAAAACTTGTCTAGACTTGGATAAATTCAACCTATCCTGATTACATTGTAGGCACCAGTGGAGCAAGAAAGCAGCAAATCTCTTTGGATCAAGCAGGACAGTTGTTCTCAAGATTCAGTCTTAATAAACAGACCTTGGTGACATGGAAAAATCTACAGTATGCTGGTATTACTAAGGAGTGAAGCTAACAAATGGGACCCATGAGTGCTCGAAAGGTCGATTCTTCTACCGATGGCTGGATTGTGTGAAGCTAAGCAAAGTAAAGTAGGCTGGTTGGTGAAGTGATTAATCTTTAGATACAGTGATTAAGGTGGTAAAGCGACAAGAAGAGGTGCACCGATTCTGTTTTCAGGGTGCCAATCGTGCTTGCAAGCACTCATACTTTGATGGGACAATGGAGGTGTCTAGATGGTGATACTTCAATGATATGAAATTTGGCTCTTCTTTTTTTTTTTTTAGAATTAAGCAGTTCTAAAAGTGAACATATCAAAGTATTACTAATGATACTTGATAATGAATGATCTACTTGTGTCAGTTTTGGAAAATCGTTGCACCTTCATACACAGCTTAATAATTGTGGCAAAACATGAGAGCTGCTGGGGGAATATCAGATTGGGAGAGTGGAGTGATGTACAGCGATGGGGTCTGGGTAGAGTGTGGCAGAGGGAAACTTAATCTTCAGCTAGTGTATGACCATTCAGAGGGTAAAGAACTACAAAGACCAGGAAAGGTAGAGGATAAGAGACTACAGGAGGGGTGGTGGGGACAAAGGCTGGTACCTTTCAGTCTCTGGTGAGGGGGCATGATTGTTTGGAGTCAGACAGTTGGCGCTAGCGCTCCTAACCCTGTCCAGAGAAGGCTGCAGATCACTAGAGGAACCACAGCACAACATGTCATCCAATGGAGGAGGAGACAGGAGGAGGAGACAGAAACAAACACAAAGAGAAAAACAATGGACAAACAGAAAAAAATGTTTTAAAAGAAAGTCCGGTTAGATTCCCCAAATCATAATGCTAGTCTGAGAACTAAACCATGACTGGCTGGCTGGCATAAGGATGGGAGTGTCAGTACGTTGCCATGGTTGTCATGGAGATGGAGTATGGTGGAAACATGTTTTGTGATTGTCATGGCAAAGGATGCAATGCTCCCTGCACTATTCTCCCAACCTGGCACCGTATTATGCTCATATGTTTAAAAAATTAATAACACTCTTCACGCATGTATGTGTGTGTCTTACCTAACTGTCACCTCATCTGTGAACATTACAACGCGGTGTGTGATGGAGCAGTGCGTTGCCATGACCATGTGCGATCCCACGACAGAGCTTATCTTTCGACATGCAGGCGGCGTGGAACTAGTCACAAGATGGAAATTTCAAAAACAGCATGCATTTGCAAATGAAACAAAATAAGAGAGCTCAGATTGGGGAAAAAAACTGTGAAGCTCCTGCTGCTGTAGAAAATACTCACATTAAATGAAGTCCGCAGGCTTATGGAGATTGCAAGCTTGTGTGTCTTTTTCTACTATATAGATATGTACAGTTTGCTAGATATCCTAATTCTAATATAGGAGATTATCAAGATTTACTACAATAAAATAATGATGTGCTTTTCCACAGGTATAAAACAAATCACACTGGCACCACAAAATGTGTTATAGCCTCAGTATGCTTCAAACAAAGTGCTTGTCTTTTGCCTAACAGTGTCTGAAAGACCCTCTCTGACATTGGAAACGGGGGCTGGGTCGACAATTTTTGTTACTTTCACTTCACGCGGCCACTGGCTAATTGTGCAGAGGTGGGACAGTAGTCAGGGTTTGGACTTCTCTCTCAAGCATTCTCTCCACAACTACTTTTCGAAAGTGTGTGCAGTTATCTCCATTTGCACGATTAAACGGCGTCAAGATTATAAATGTAGTGTGTTACAGCCAAGCGGAGGCTATGATGGTAAACTATTTGGGAGGAGCTATTAAAGTCAACCCTGGTTCAAGAAGTAAAAGTTGCCTTAATTTTCTCCACAGTCAGTTTTACGTGACTCAGGGAGAGCTTCCACAGATTGGATGGACATGAAACTCTCCCAGATGATCTAAACTAAAGATGAACACCTGCATTAGAATGCTTAAAATTGTGTGACATACCGTATACCGGCAACACTTTCAGCTATAACCACTTTGTTTGTTTGAAGCATACTGAACCCTTGACTGTGAACTTACCTGTTTGTGTGTTTGTGGATACCGTTGAACAAAAGTGGCATCTTAGGTGGCAGTGTGTTATTGTGCCTAGTAGATCTCCTGATGTTAGCATGCATGCAGCAGACAGGAGTAGAAAAATGGGAGGAATGGGTGGAAGAGGAGAAAACAAAAACAAGTGTGTGGGACTGTTTGCACAACAGACAAAGTTTTATAGGTCAAAAAAGGTGCCAACTTATCCAGTGATTTTATGGAATATGTAGTATGTTATTAGGCTTATTTGAAGATATGTTGTTCATAAAGGTTTGGCTCACCAGCTGATTCATTCCATTTTTACATCAAAACATTTACTTGTACTAAAAAAGCGAGGTAAGTTTCATGTTTCAGGACTGCCAGTTATGTCTTCACAACAGTCATTTGGTCATCTGACATGTTTCTAAACGTTGCATACCTTGCAAAAAATCACTGGCTAAGCTTGGAGGTTTTTGCAGCGTAAGCGAGTAGAACTACAGCACCGCATGACAGGCATACAAGCATCAGAAGCCAACTCTCATCTCTACTGACACGCTTAAGAACACCCTTCTCCCTCAAACACATCTGTTTTTATACAAAGTACAAATAGACTATGTTACCAGCTTGTTGTGGTTCTATCAGACAGGGATGGATGCCTCTAATGAGACATACAGATGTGTTCTCAAGAGTGTAACTTACCTCTTTGGCTGTGTGCTCAAATACCAATTTAAAAGCCATGTGGAGGTGACTACAGCACATGTGATATGCAAATGTTAAATGACAGTAAAGGTCTGATATCTAAAACTGTGATAGGATATGGGGGCTGGGTGCACAGACAAGACCTATGAATCAATTCAATCAAGAGGCAAAGACAGAATTGGTTTGATTTCTTCAAGAGGGCCAAGAGTGAATCCTTGTGGATGCTTTAACACACAGCTTTTATAGCCCAGTGGTTGAACAAACATTTTAGCCCTAGAAAGCCATACTGTCAGCCTGATTGCAGAATAGCAGCATGGTAAGAATGAAGCACAGTCTGAAAGAAAACATGGTCCTGTAGTGTCCTCTTGTGGATCTGAGGCAGCAGTACAACTAAACAAGCAGCTCTTTGGCTTCCTTTCCTCAATCTGATCTACCTGGTCATACATTTAATTTCCCCCCATAACAATCACATTATTTAAAAATGACTTCTGCTTGCTTATTCCCCACCTACTACTTTCCTGACTGTCCAGATTACCCCAAATTATGGGGTAAATGAGAAGTCCCTATCCAGTCAAGCCAGTGATAATACTCAATTTTTTTTACTGTCAACAAATTCCATGAAAAGACCAAAATATTTTGAATGTATCTTACTAACACTGTTGTCCAAAACATCATTAAAAACACATCAGTCAGCCACATTGTTGCACTGGGTGACGTGTTCCTTCATTATTTCCTTATTATTATGAATTACACACACACTGTAGTTTATTTTGACTCAATCCCACATACACCGTCCTGCCCCAAATACTCCACACTAGAGCACTACATGTGGATTCATCTGATGCTGAAAATAGTCCTCAACAAATGCATTAAAAAAAATCCTGTTTAAGTGACATATTTGCTAACAACTACAGTGCCCAGCTGGAATTTGTAATGCTTTAAAAAAAAAAAAAAAAAACATTGAAACTACATATTCCTGACCAGTTTTGAAAGATTTACGTTTCATGTAGAAACAAATGGGCTTGGGCTTCAGAGCCACAGACAGGGTATGAAAGTCGAAATGAAATAATGAAGACATTGCTGCTATTTTTTCATGGGATATGTTGACAGTAACAAGACTATCGCCAGCCTTATCTTTTAAGTCGAGTCCATACTTTTACTTCTACGTCTTATCTTTTTTGCCTTACATTGGAAAGAACAATATGTATCTATTGTTTGCTGTATACATTTTATATGACACACAATTTCCTTTTACAACAGTTATTTTACTTTACAGCAAAGTAAAAGAGCCTTCCCTCCCTCTTTCATCCCTTTCTAAACAGTATTTTCAGATGGACAATTGCAAAAAGAGACAATCTGATTTAAAAAAAAAAAAAAGAACTACAACTGATCCAAACCAAAATATAAACAATATGTCGTGACTGTCCAGTTTACCTGGTGTGGAGGCACTCAGCACTTTTGCCTCGCATTGACTGGTGGATCATGATGACCTCACTGTGGTTACCATGGGGATGGATGACACATGAGGAAATCAACAACAGGCAAAAAACCAGAAGAGCAGAGGGAGAAGAGGGTGAATAGGAAAGAGAAGCTCTCGCCGATTGCTATACAAACACACACATACTCAGAAATGATTTTTGCAACGAAAGCTGTTGCTCTAAAGTCACTTTATAGAATAAGACAATCACAGATAGATACTGCACCAAACTTGGTTTGAGGCCCAAAGAAAACAGAGCCGTGAAAAAAATGGCAAAAAAAAAGATAATGGTAACCAAAAGAATTGAACCTGTTTGATGAAAGTTTTAGCAAATCATGACAGACATTCACACTTACAGGTAAAAACAGAAATGTATCCACAGCAGTCCCACAGTTCTGCATAATAAATATGCTGTTTTATACCAACTGCACACACAAAGAAGCGGCCAATGTTGCACGCAAAAAGCCAAACATCGACACCAACCCTGGTGACATTTAGTCTAATTAGATATATTACAAGCGGCGCTCACACACACCACACACCTGTCATCCAGGTACTCCTCCTCCTGGTGGCGACCTCTGGCAGCATCGTAGTAGCGAGTCGGAGAACGAGAACGGCGGTTGTGAGGAAGCTCATCATCCAGACTCCTGGAAGGAAGGAAGGAAGGAAGGAAGGAAGGAAGACAGACAAAGCAAAAAAGAAAGAAAGAAAGAAAGACTTATGTCAGGTTAGTGGTCAGGCGGTATTGCAGCAGTTACTTGGCAGGGCTCATTTGGCTCGGCCAGTAAAAGCAGAGCTGGCAGCACTGTGTGTTCTTCATCAGACAGACATTTCATTTGTAGATGGACTCTGTTTGCGGGCTTCCAACAAACTTTCCTCACTCAGCTCTCCCTCTCCCATGTTGCTTTTACCTCTTACAAGTGACCAGTGTCTTCTCACCAGGCTGACATTGGTCCTTTATTAGAATCCATCATCAGGCCATGCCACCTGCCATTTAATGATCTTAAATTGTGTATGCCCTTTCATCTCAATCCTTATACAGAACTGCGTCACAGCAGTGAGCTACAGTGGGAGTCCAAAGTAGTGCATTAAGCCATAATTTGGCTAAAATATGACCATTTGCAGCATGCTTAATATACAAATGGGCAGCAAAGACATGAATTATGTGTGCATAAACTTGTCACTGTTGGAATTCTTTGCAACCACTGAAGCTGACCATAGCCTCCACTCTCCATGAATGGTAAATATATAAATGTTTTACAGCTTTTTTTCAAGCTTACATGGGGTGAGTGTGTCATACTCAAAAGATTTGGGTGTACCACTTTAAATCTCCATGGTCCTGTTGTTCTTCAAACTTTCTTTTTATTTATATAATATTACGGTGTTATATTATATAAATATTATCTTGTCTCATCCTTTAACCCTCACCTCTGGGCGGGAACGTTCGGTGGCCGTGACCGGATTCGTCCCTGCTCCTCGCGGTGCGGGGAGACCGATCGGGAACGTATGTGATGGGCGGGCGTCCTCTGCTGCTCCGGAACCTCCAGGGTGGACGTGGGCTCCCGCTGCCTCTCTCTGCCACGTCCATCCGCTGCTGGGTGGGAATGGACATGCAGGTGCACACAGATGGAGACACACACTCATAAGTAAATGTAGATGAGCGCTCAGAAATATGTAAATATGTCAAAAAAAAGAAAACGTTTTAAAGGAACCCTTTAGTAATTGCCAGTGTAGGCTTTTACGGCATGTAAAGTAGATACAATTATATATATATATTAAACAATTATTTGATTTTCATGAAATCAAACCCCATTTGTGATACTATTTATTGTGTCAATAGTCATTCAGTTATTTTATATTCAATAATTAGTCTTCATTGGTAATGGCAGAGTCCACCATTCCTGTGTTGCGTTTGAATTGCCTAGAGATGACGCTAATGGATTAATATCACACAACTTGGAAGCCTAATATGTCACAGTATTTGCACAATGTTTACTACTCTTAACATAGTGTACATGCTAACATCTCAGCATGGAGCCTGATACCACTGAACATATTGTTTGGCAACTACAACAGGACAATCTGTCTCAAGGATACAGACTATTTAAAGATTAGCCATAAATAGAACTGCAGCTGGCTATTTTTCATTATTATGTCCTGTATTTTTTAAATGTAGTACAAAAAAAAAAACATTCTCATTCTTTGGTGGTGTAGCAGAACTATCTCTGAAGATAAAAATATAAACAGACTGATCAGCCTTGAAGGGATCTCTGCGACTGTGTCAGGCTTTGTTGTGGTCCCAAGGTCACTGGTTTCATTTCCAAGAGAACAGCACCTCAAAGCTCACAGTGGGCCATTAGTTTGGCTTTGGAAAGTGCTACCAAGGTCTTTCCTTTATTCCTACCATGCATGGAAATTAAAACAAAAAGTTGGTCAAAGTAATGTGGTGTAATTTTCCATCATTTCTGTCTCTACTTTTAACTTGGGTACTCATTAACAAGAAACACAGACACATAGTAGGGTTCGACTGATAGAGCTGATATTTTTTGATGTAAGGTGATCATATCAGCCGATAATGTAATTTAATATATTTTTCTAAATAGTCAATGTTACAATGTTTTTTGTTTTTTAAATGGTTAGATAAATAGTTATTCGAACCACATTTTACATGTCAGGGTGAAATGGTACTTAAACCACGGAACACTAGTGCTTAACAATGGAACTTAATAGCAATAATAGTAAAACCTTTTTCCTTTCATACTTGCATGGCATGTGATTAAAAAATGAATCCAGATTATTTAGATTATCCTAAGGGCTTATCATCAGAGACATATGTAATCAATTGACCCGATCCTTTTGTAATAGCCCATATCAACACATCTCTATACCAGTCGAACCCTAACACACACAGAGAAACACACAGACACAGACATTTACAGTATGCAGTACACTAATACACACAAACAAAAAGCGATGTAACATACATGGTAGTAATTTAGCTTGTAGTTTGCTTATGGTTAGGAAATTAATTAGATGAGACCCATTTTAGAGCTCATCTGAGACAGAATGCTGAAAGTGCTGCATGAAGCCTGGATGGTTTACGCCCCATGCCAACATGTAGTCTGCGACATGACAGTGTTTCCCATACACATGATTTATTTGTGGTGGCCTGTCATACTGTCATACAGTATCTATTGTTGTCTGTGTTTTTGTATTCAATTTTGATTTGGAGTGAATGTTAAAATAATAGTACAGTGAGACAGATTTATAATTATAGGGCCATTAAAAAAGAAGAAAGACTTATGTGACTGATGTCATATTGAAGACTTTTGGATCAAATAAAGTAATCACTAATAACAGTTTCTAGATTCATTTCAATACAATAAAACAATTGTCCAAATCTACAGTGAGCTTTTTTTTTTCTTTTCTGTCAGCTGGTGTAACCTTTTCTTACCAGTAAAAGGCTGCTTGACATATATGAAATACATTTTGGCACAGAACTTATTCCATTTAAAAATTAAAATTGATCCCAAGCTTTGCTATTAACTAATGCGCACACCTGCTCCAGCCAAAAAAAACCCAAAACAACACCACAAATAAAATTACAATTTGTGGAAAACACTGAATGTAATACTAGGAAACAATCCCCACCCACCTTTAAACACTACTGCTGTACCCTCATCAAATTCAGGCTCTGTTACACGCTGAGAACCTAAACAGTCATAGACACACACACACACACACACACAGACATACGTAGATGTGTATATACACCACACACACATATATACGCATGCACGTATCCAGGCACAAATGCAGTATTAAGGAGGGGTAGTGAAAACAGACATTTACAGTGACACACGTTATACTTTGCTCATTGATAGTAAACCATACACAGTCCTTTCTCTCGTACAGTGATACATGCACACACACTCACACACAGAGGATATGAAAGTGCTTGTACAGAAAAATATATAATGAAGGGCATTCACAGACTCAGACTTACGCTGCAGCTTCTTGCCAGGGGTGTCTGTGTGTCGTCGGGGCAGGTAGGGGGAGGGTCGGGGCAACGGTATGGATGAGACATCATGGGTTTGGAGTGGATACCAGTGAGGTTTGTCGTCCAGTAAGGCCGTCTCCAGCTCTATCAGGATCTGCTCAAGTCATAATCCACATAGTAATTAAAATATTTGCTGCTGATTGATGTACATACAGACAGTAGAAGCTGTTTATGTAAATATATCAGGGTCCACCAACTCCTTAGGGAATTACCCGGAGCTTTAGCTTTTGCATGCAAAGTTTGACTGTCTGCAGGTAGTGTACAGTGGGTTTATTTTTTGATGAGAAGCAGTTCCCTGCTACTACTGGAATTAGGGCTGCACCTAACCATAAATAATTTGAATCATAAATCGAGGAAGCCCCCATTAGCCCCTATTTTGTTGGTCAAGAGAACTGGGATTTTATTGAACTGAACTATGACCAGGACATTAACTTTTTTGACTGTGTGGAAATATGATGTTATCACATCACTGATGATGAACAATGGCCTTAAATGTTGTCGTCTTACAGGTAAAAGACGCGCGCGTGTGTGTGTGTGAGATTCTACTATGTGTAACTTTGTATTATACTACCTATTCCTCTGGTCTGTTTGGTGCCGTTCTGTAACTGAGCGTATGTTTTAAAATTTGTGTTTAATATTCTACAAGGTAAAATGTGTGTGTGTGTGTTTCTGTGTGTGGTACCTCTCCCATAAAGATGCTGTCCTCCTCTGGTGACCTGGGTTGGTCCCATATAGTCAGCTCCAGCATGTGGTTGCGGAAATCCCTGCGATGGACATGAGTGTAGAAGAACGTCTGGTTCCACTTGGGCTCGCACGTCCTTTTCACTGTTTTTGTCCTTCGTTTGCTTTTGTCACTGTGTGAAACAATACAGATACTCAGCCTCACAAGTTCACTAAAGTGGACTCACATTTGTTGATTGTCTGATGGTTAAAAAAAAAAAACCTAAAACAACAAATCAGACTCAAATCACAAGCTTGTTTATGCCTCATTCATCTAAATGTACTTCATGTCCAAGCTAGAATGCATTTACAAGTGACGTTTAGTTGAGGTTATAGTTTACATATTTGAACGCAAGCACCAATGGAGGTGTTTTAACCTGCAGTTCCTCAAATGGCCACTAGATGCTGGTTCTAACTAAACTCAGAAGGAAAAGTATCCTTTTCAATAATCCAGGTTTCAGAAGCCTGTTGGTGATGTCAAAGATGGTGCGTTTGTGGTTTGGTGATGCAATGGATTTAGTCCCTGTGACAGGCTGGTTGGTGTACCTGCGGTCAGGGAGGAAGTACATTTTGACGTAGGAGCTCCTGGGCCGCCCGTCAGGCCGAAGAGGAAGTTCCACAGCCTGCAGCACGTTGACTATTAGCTGATGACCCACTTTGTCATACCACAGCTTCACCTGGGTGGGAAACGCACACACACAAATCTGATGCTACTTTGTCATTTTAACACAACACAACAGCCCAACGCACTCAAAGTGCACACACTCACTGAGAGTTGCCCTGGCATTAACTGTGGAGCATCTTGAAGCATCCCGGGACTGGAAGGAGACAGGACATTTAAGGATGGTCTCTCCATCTTCTGGGACTCAAAAGAACTGGAACCTGCTATGAAAAAGGGGGAAAAAATGAATTTGAAATTAATAAAGTGGGACAAAAACGTCAAGTCTAGGCAATCATCTGATGAGTGGGTCCAACTCTTAAACTAAGTGTGTTCATATCAACGTAATATCCAGCATTATAGGTTCCTTTCTTTGGAAAACATCACATAAAAAGAGCACAGACCATTCCACAGCTGACCTGTCAGGATGACAGATTACTAGACGCTGTCCTACTTTGAGTCCGATAGGCTTTTGTTTAGTAGTAACATTGGGGCCTCAAATACCTTATAAAAATGGTCTGCTGATTAAGTACCATTACAACTACTGACTAATGCAGAAACCCAGTTCCTCACTCTTGACATACATCATAGACGTAAGACATAATTCATTTCCTACAGAGTTAGCAGTTAGCCACCTTACAGGTTAAGGTCTTGAAGAGTTAACAGACAACGATCCAGTGTTTTATCAGACAAAAACCTTAGCCTAGCTTAGCATACAGTACATATACTGGAGGCAGGGGGGGAAACAGTTAAAAAGTTCACTAAAAAACATGTTGTATCTAGAATATTTAATCTGCACACAACAGAAATGTAAAAATGTCAATTTGTGGTTTTACAAGTACAAACAACAGTTTATCCATCCACGCAGCAACTTCTGTGCAGCATGTGTGTGTGGTGGGTTGCCAGGTGAGCACAGGGTTTGGTAAAGGTTTTGGGCACAAAGACCTGGCAACCTCACTGTGACAACAAGACTTCAGGAAGTCACTGCACATGGCTGTTGTTACAGCATGTAATTCCCCCTAAAATCAACCCAAGTGTTTTGACATTTCTGTCATCTGAGATACATTGTGATGATCAGTGCTTCAGAGATGTCGAGAGATGTATTTTTGAACTTTGGACAGAGCCATCCTAGCTTTTTTCAGTCTTGATGCTAAACTAGGCTTATCTCCACCCAGCTCCAGCTCTGTGGTTAACACACAGACATATTTGTCACACAAATGTTGAACAATTTGAAATAATTTAATCCGAAGGGCTTCACATACAATCGAACCTCTCATTCCCACAATGCTCATTCCCACAATGCTTAAAAAAACTATATATGAGACCGGTAATTAGCCAGACAGAGATACAGACAGACATACAGACAGACAAATACAGAGATGCTCCAACATCCCATAGGTGATACCTACTAGATTCTAATGGAGGGTGGGACGTGTCGGGGATTCTTGGGATATCACTGGAAAAGAAGCAGCAAAGACTGTGTCAGTCACTCTCCTATTGGCATCTAACTAGATTAAACAAAGTTAGTAGTGTTCTTGATGCGCAGGCATACATGCATATAAATGTAGTAGTTTACTAGAAGAAAGTAGCACTGTAATTAAAGGTTATTAAGAGATTCAAATGTTGTGTGATTAAAAAACATGGAGAAGCAAAGGGAAGATGTGAATAGAGCCAAGTTCTTCTCGTGACTGCAGTGTTTCCCAAACTCATTCAGACATTTTAGTCTGGCCAATGATCATCTGAAATAATAATGGATGGGAACCAGTAGCTCAATTCTGCCCACACCACCATCTTTTCTTATCCATCACCACCACTACAATTAAGGATCACATGGGAAACACCAGAATCCATTGCACCAGCTTCATGTAATATAAATAGAGCATGGTAATCTGTGTAACACTTATCAGTGTAATGTGTCATCTTAAATTCAAAATCTAAAAAGTGGAAAAGTTCACTATTTTCATTTGCAGCCACACCATTGATATTTGGAGGGTTTGTTGGTGTTTGATTGGTAGCAGACGAGGTGGCAGTATTTTCAATTCTTTAGTTACCCATGGGCAACAAGATGATAATATAATACAATACAACAATACAACAATAATACAATATTTTCTTTAAAGTAATAGTTCAACATTTGGTCATTCACTTTCTTTGTGAGAGTTAGATGAGAAGCTGAGCATAAAGACTGGAAGCAGCCTGGCTGATGGCCTCCCAGCTCAACACATAAAAACACTAGATTGATATCCATCTTCTCATTTCCATCTTGGAAAGAAAGCAAATAAGCATAACTCCCGAAATGTTGAACTGTTTTGAAGTTTTTATATGTCAACTTTTGATTTTAAATAGAAATATTAAACTGATAAGTGTTTCATGGACCCTAGGTTGCCATGGAGCCCATTCCAAAATCAAAAATTGAGAAAAAAGTGTAAATGAAATAAAACAAATATTGCTTGCTTCATGAATCCAAATGTTCCAACTTTCAAACCAAAGGAGTAAAAAGAAATGAACATTTCTCATTTGACACTGTAAGTGCTGGATTTCACTTTGGGATCCTCAGACTTTATCAGGAATGAAAAAAAGGAATTCCAGACACTGCACAAACAGTTTAAAAAGCTAGCAAAAGCAGT
This sequence comes from Lateolabrax maculatus, assembly GCA_031216445.1. Classification (NCBI taxonomy): domain Eukaryota; kingdom Metazoa; phylum Chordata; class Actinopteri; order Acropomatiformes; family Lateolabracidae; genus Lateolabrax; species Lateolabrax maculatus. The sequence goes on along the minus strand of CM062209.1, from coordinate 21,630,760 downwards.
GCTACATTGATGGACATTTCCCATTGGCCATTTTGCATCCCTTCAAGTGAACCTTCAGTTGAATTTAGTTGGAGATGACAAATTGCCGCAATTTTCACAAAAGCCAATACTTGCATCAATTGGTATTCCTACTAAATAGGATTCAGTTCAGTTCATTTAGGGATGCAAATTGGCATCAGCCAAACCAAAATAGTTTCCATAAGCGTGAGAGGATTAAGGGGTCCTAATAAAATGGGCAGATTACTTACTGATATTTTCTATACACCCTTCGCGAGTGTTTGGAGAGAAATTAATACATTCAACTTTTTTTCCCATCAAACAGCAAATGAGGTTAAATCAGCTGCAAGAGCTTGAAGAACTTGTACCGTAGCTTGTCAGTGTTCTATTTCCCGTTTTCCGCTGCATGGTACCGACTGGACTCGGCTAGGCTCGCTTGTTTTGGTTTTCCATTGGAGAAAGTTGGGGGAAAGGACCTGGTACCTTATTTTTGGTACCACCTGCGTTGAGGTTCCAAGCGAGCTGAGCCGATACCAAAAAGTGACGTGAAAACATTGCAGACCAATTTTAAATAGCCAAGCTTCCATCAATTTTTTTATTCACTTGCCCCAGATTTTTAAAAATGTGCAGATGTATCACGAAACCATCTCAGAGTGAGAGAGAGCAAGTGGCAGAGAATGGCTGTGATCGCGAGCGGAGCATTGGAGAACATTAGTAGTGAAGTGGTCAGTTTAGCAGTAAATGTACAGTGTAAGGTACAGTTTGTCAATGAATGAAGGCTGCAACTTCTCAAGACCACAGTAAAGTGAACGGGTTATCGCATTGTTGTGTTGAAGATTATGTCACAGTAGTAACAGACTACCAGGTACTATCCACAGTGGAAAACTAAGTACCCAAAAGCGAGTAGTCGAGGCGAGCCGTACCATGCAGTGGAAAAGAGGCATGTGTGAGGTTACTCGGACTAAAATGTCTTGAACAATAACACCATTTATTCGAGAAGATTATCTTGTAGAGTTATCAAGCAAACCTAGAACCTACAATTTAGAACAACTCTGTGTAGGATCAGATAAAAATAAAGTGCAGTTTGACAATGTGTGTAATCAAAAAGGAGCACATTATTCAGAGTGCTGCATGTAAATGTTCACGTAGAATTCAGACTTAAACTGTCACTTGACATTCTTGTTTGAGATATATAAATCGAGACATTATAGTCACACTTTATTTTAGAGATACGATTTTCTAATAATTCCCTTGGAAGTGTTCTGTACTGTGTAACATGTTTCTAATTATAGGCAAAAAGAGAAATAGAGACAATCTTCAATTGGTATACTTCCAGTTAATTAATTCCACTTAACTGCTAGCAAAACCTAGAGTCTTTAGGTCAGTGCACTCTAGGTCAGCTGAACGTGCAAAAACTATAAATTTGTCTACAATAAAGCATCAAATCAACACCATGAGAATAAAGCCTCAATAAGAAATGAATCATTATAGTTGAACAATAATAATTCACTTGAGTTTCCATATGATTAGTACCAAACTATATAGTTCTTTCAGGGAAACTTCCAAAGAAACGATTAGGACATTATTTGGAAATTACAGGTCGGTAAAATAAAGCCCTGACTATTTCTTTTCAAGTTATATAATATCTGCTCTTGAAGTACAGATAAGCTGAATGGGTCTTAATATTATCATGTACAAATAAAAGCATTTTTTTTAATTTAATCAAATTAAAATTTCCAAATTTCTTTCACATCACAACTCACTTAATACATCAAGACATTCAAACAAATGATAACCAGAGATAGATCAATTAAGACAGAATTAAATCAAGAGAACTTCATCAGTTAAGTTATGAGGCTGTTGATCTGCACATGGATTGATATTTCCTGTATGTATGGAATACTGAAATACGTCCCTAATACAGCTACTACCACCACTTACTTCAAATTAAAATGTCTACTTTATCTACTTACTATATTATTAAGGCTAGTAAAGACTACATCCCCAACATTTCTCAAAAGCATCGATCAATATAATTTCAATCAGGATGCTGAATTTTCCTTTATAGACTGGAGTCACTTTAGAGACATATCAACCATTGTCTGACTTAAACACATTTTATGATTTACAACGATAAGTTCATGCCTAAAAATGATGCATTCTTTCAAATCAGTCACTTTCAAACTGCTGGCCAACTACTGCACTCACAAATGGTGTTCACGGATGGCTTGGTTGAGTTTTTACAACCACAAATATCTGATGCAGTCACCTTTTGTCTTTTATGGTGCTTACAGCCAATTTTATTTGGTCAGTAACAATTCACCTTATATCATCCTAGAAATAAATGCAAGTGCTTTTTTAAAGGGGACGAGTGAGACAAAATGGAAATCTCCTTTTCCAAGACTTGGCAACCCCTGTGGCAGGTAATGGCTTGCTATTTTTAATATTTTGAATGCAGTCGCAAAGTGGCGGTCAGGATACAAATAAATGTCCCTGTCTCCTGTCTTATCTGAGGTCATCCAACTCTCAGTCAACACTGCAACATTTACACATGTGTCTGACTTATAACTAAAAGGTTGCCTCACTGACAGGTGTATGGGGTGTGTTTTATTCCTGACTTACCCAATAGGCCTGGATACCACCAGCTCCACTTGAGGCTCAGCTTGAGACTCCAGGATGATGTTGTAAACTTCTTTCATGGTCGCCCCCGGTAACAGCTTACCGTTCCACTGCAAAACTTCATCCCCTGAGATCAGACGAGCATATGCATTTGTGATTGTTTGTATTTTTACATGACCAACGACCACGTTTTATATTCACCAAGTTGTGCGTGGGGGCTGGGTATGTGTCAGGGTGTCAGCAGGTTTTAAAAAGACAAATATAGTATTGTCAATAAATCCCATGCAAAGACCAAAACCAACAATGTGTCAATCTACTTCTCAATACTCCCTAAACAGCCCAAAGCCCGTTCGTGCCAAATAAAGACATACATTTTTTTCAAACACATCACACAATTCCTTTTTATTTATGTCTTTGATTCTTATTTTACTTTACTTCCACGTTTCTCTTTTTTATACATATTGTTTGAGCATCATTGGAGGGAGCCTGAGATTCAAGATTTCTTTTTGCCAATGACTGCTTTACAGTTAATTGTTGGCCACATGACAAATAAAGAACTTGAACTTGAAGTGAATGTATGTTACATCAAGTGTGTGGACAAACACTTTTAAGTTAAAAATAAATGTAGGAAACCACAAAAAAAACAAAACCATTTTTAAGACTTTGTGATGCTTTGAAAGGCCTAATGTTTGGATCATAATGACTTTAATAGCAAAACACTTGCAAGGGTTTAGACTACCTGCTCTGAGATGTCCCACCACGTCAGCCAGGCTTCCCTTCTTTACTTTAGTGATGAAGGCACCTAATCTCCCTGACTCTGTTATTCTGCCTCCCACCACCTAGAGAGAGATAGACAGAGAGAGAGAGCATCATAACGTCATATGTGTCATATCAGGAGTAGACAACAGTGACTGAATACTGTTTGTAAAATAATATCGCAACCATAAACAAGCAACAATCTGTAAGTGTGTGTGTGTGTGTGTTCGGGGGGGCGGCACCCACTCCGACCTTTAGCCCCAGCAGAGCCCCGGCTTCTTTAGGCATGGTGGCGCTCCTCTTGCTGAGGGTGATTCGTCCGATGAGATGGTCTCCCTCCTTGGACGGCTGCCAGGTTACAGGATGCTGCAACAGGAGACAACACGAGATACATACAGATGCACACATGCAAATATACACACAACTACAGCAGCAAAGGAATTCAAAATCAGCCACTACTGGAAAAATATTTAAAACAGATTACATTTTTAGATTTTGATCATTTGGCTGCAGTAAACGTTATGATGTCTAGAGTGTTAATTTGCCAGAATACTGACAGTAAGTTGTTACGTGTTACCTGTCTAAACTGTGTGAGCGTCCTTGTTGGATCGGGATGTAAAAGTTTTCCTTTAGAATAGTTATCAATATATATAAACGGATGGAAGGGGCCATGCATTTCACTATTATTAATACTGTGGCTCAATGCATGTCTGGTTTCTTCGAGAGTCGGTGTGGATGAGTTGCAACTTAATGCATGGCAGGTTCATTTACATCTCAAATTTGATGCATTTTCCCTCCATCCGAGTACAATAGATTCACACAGGACCAAAGATCGCAACTGTTTGTAGCACTTTCCTGGGAATACATTAGCTAAAGTTTGCTACCCACTATCACCAACTCGTATAACACAACAGTCATTCAGCATTAAGATTGTAAAAGCCTTCACACTTGCTGTTGTTAACACCTAGGATCTGGTCGGAAAGTTGTAGAGCACATGAAAAGTCATGTGTTTTAAATTAGTGGATTCTCTGCAATAAATCGTACATACATACTGAACATGCAAGCAAATGTTGACTACCATGTCCTTTGAAATGCAAAGAAAAATGCATGCTGATTTGAAAATGTTTAAGCTGAATATTAAATATAAAATGTTCAAAACAAGTGACTTACATGCCATACAGTGGGGTCATGTGGGTAGCACTCCCAGTCGCCTGCAAGAGAAAAGAGACCAGTTCAGATACTGTGGATGAAGCAGAGATGATGACCTCCTTCCTATCCCCATCATACATTCACATACACACACACACACACACCCACGCATACAGCAGAAACTGTATACACAGCACATACCAGCCTGAGTCCTCTCATACACAGCTCGGCCAAATTTGGGGGCTCTTCAGATGGTATTTGTTTACAGTGGAGGGGGTTAAGTTTATTGAATATTCAGGCCTGGGCTAGAATTAGAAATGTATCATCGCAGTGGCAGGACTCTGCCTCAAAGTAGTCCGCCGAGGCAGTGATGATACCAAAGGACAGCTAAGCCCTTTAAAATGCTTTAAATCCCTCCCAGATATTTTACAGATTAGATGTTGTGGATTTATGCAATGTTGTAAGGCTAAATAAAAACCTCATGCTGATGGTCATTATGAAGCAATATGACCAAAAATCTATTAGGGTTCCTGAAAACTAGTAAAATAATACATTTTCCTTTATATCATTTTTTATATTCATTTATACTTTTCACCGCTTAAAAGTACGGAGGCTAGAGTATACCAAAGTAATAATTATATACCTAAATTGGATTTAAATAAAATCAATTTATGAATTTATCAATCTTAAAAAAGTACTATAACTTGAGTAATTACATTTGCATTTGAATTTATAAAATAACTATTTTCAAATGAAATTGCAATTTTCTATTTTTTATTCAAATTTTATGAAGCTTTTAAATTATTAGTCATTACATTTACTGATGTGTCTGCCTAGCCTGCCATCACCAGACTAATTCACAAATGTGTATTAGTCTGGAACCTCTCCGTTCATTTTTGATTTCCAAGGGGCATTATCCACGGGGTGCAGACAAACAACAAAAGGACATACTGTCATGCAGTACATCCTGTCAGAAGTATGGCAAACACATATTACTTATCAACGGTTCGCCCAACACAGCGGGGATTCCAGTACCCAGGAAATCAGTCTCAATGGGAGAGGGGCCGGGCGTATCTGCCAGAGCAAATAAACCATGAGCTCGCAGATTCGTCTGGTTACCAGGCTAACATCTGCCAATCATATTCCATTAAAGAATGAGTAAAAAAGAATCATTCATGACCTTTGACAAAATAACCATATCTTACAATCCTCAATGTCAACAGCAAGCTCCATTTGCTGATGAGTAAGTAAGTGGATTTTAAGTAGTAATTGACTTGACTTGACTTAAGTAGGGATTGTTGTGCCAAATATTTCATATAATTTGGTAAATTACACAGTTTCACTTCAATTCAGTACGTGCTTGTAGTAAAATGCTACAGTAGACTGTATGTAAGCAAACACAATCTAATGATAATTTTCTCCGTTAATTTCTTTCATTATCAATTGTCTTTTATGTATCTCTCAAAATATTTTCAATGGTTCAGCACCATCTCCTGCTTTATTCCAAAAACACAGTCTCCTCTGTACACATGGGCCGGGGGTGGTGTTGAAGTGTGTGCAGGACCTCAGCGGCACTGTTATGACACTGAGTAAAACAGAGCCAAGTGTTCCTGGGAGCCGAGAGGCCATGAGGTTAATGAGTTGTGACAACTTATAGTGACATTATGTAACCTTAAAGCAAACGCCCTGACGATAGACAACCGACTTCACAGTTTCATAACTCCAGCTTGAGCGTAATTTTGTGCAGTGTCTGTGCAGTGGGTGGGCCACGTGGGGGATTGTGTGTTCTTGTGACCTTTGACCAGTAGCGTCAACTGTCCCTCCCTCGAACAGCGATATTTCAGTCAAAGCTTAGCTGGGGTTTGGACTGTGGTCGCCTCTTTTCTCTAGCCAAACACAGAGGATCAAAAGTTGCTACTTACAGTAGTAACGTTGCGCTACTTCCGAGACCAAAGAGCAAAATCATTAAATATTAGTTTATGTGGTCATGGGTACCTTTTAAAGAAGACCCATTCACAACTAGCACATCTACTGTGTAGTATTCTCCCGCCACATGGAAACCGCTGCTGGATGCTCCCAGACTTCAGGCACGTCAGCGCCTCTGTCCTGCTCTTTTTTCGGATTTTTGGGACGTTTACACTCGAACAGCAGCCACCAGTAGCTGTGATAGCCTTACTCTTGATAAGCACATCAGTTGCTCTTCATCCTAAAAGCCTTTTTCTCTTGTAAAAGTGAAACATGCTGTATGTAGGAGTTAAGTATGTAAGCTAAGCAGCTGCAGCCAAGCATAGATCATCAACTGGGTAGGTTGCTGTGTTTTTCTCGCTTTTTTTTTTTTTTCGCCTTTCTCGAGACATCTTTAGCCTTTCAGCATTGTATCATGAATGTAGGCATCAGGTGCATATTTAAGACCCTTTTGCAAGGTTCTTGTTTTATAACAAGTCTGTCGGTGTAACAGATAGAAGAAACGTCAGGAAATCAATTTTGTAGTTTTTATTTCTTATGAAATGTTTTCTATTGTAATATCTATTAATTTAACCAAAATTCCTCACTTGTTCTGTTTCCAATTTTACCCTTCTTGGTATTGGGAGTACTGTGTTAGTTTGTGTTATTGCGCCCTCTACTGATTGTTAGCAGACTGTCTCTCGTCAGTCTGCACTGAACTCAACTGTGGGAGGTATGCATATAAGGCAGCACGATTATAAAGTGAGAATTATGAGTTCTAATGTTGATCTAAGTGCACAGAGCAATTTATTCACTCATAATATCATTTGGGTAGATGAAGCATTTAAAGTGAGTTTTGAGAGAGTGCTGGCGCTCGCCATTTCATCTTACACGTCAAAGTTTTTCTCAGTCCAAGAAGATATGCCAGTGTCTGGCGTCTGATTGTGCACCACAACACAGCGCAGTGTGGTCGGGACGTGCAGACCGTGCCTACACTGGGAACTTTAAAGAGGTACTGCACACTTAAACATGTTGTTGTAAACTACATGTTGTAAACTGAATTATATGACTACTGTGAAATACATCAATGCTGGTGTTAATATTGACATTTTTCGCCAAATATATACAAATTCGTATTTTATGGGCTTAAAACGGCTCAACACGCCATCTACAGTTTTAAATCAGCCCTGGACCTCACAGGCCGAGGTCCAGAGGTCGTGACCCCTGACCCCACGCGTCACACACTTCGTGTACTCGAGACCACGCCTCCCACAGTCGCTGCCCCCACCCCCCCGCATTATTTGAGGGTGCAGTCACACTTTAAAAAGACGCCTGGAGACAGAGGTCCAGCTCATAGTTTGCCAGCTACTAGAGCTGATAAAATGTGTAAATCAACAGTCGTCAGCTAGAAATGAGAAATAAATCACCACAAACTGTGACTGGTAAATCTACCTCCAAAGCTTGACAGGCAGAGTAACAGTAACACAGGGGAGGGCTTATAAAATGAAATATCAATTGTGTAATTAGCGGTGGATTTTTACAGCAAAATATAATCTTTCACTAGTTGGTAAATGTGTGTTTGTGTGTAGGAGGATACTTGCACAGATCATAATAGGATCTACTGTACTGTGACTGACTGCATATTTGAGTGTGCGTGTGTGTATGTTCTCCTGCACTGATCGTACAAAGATTTACATGCCTGGACTCTTCTCGGCTGCCAGCAACCACATCTCGGGGCTGACCTGGTCTCAGTCTCGAGCTAAAAAAGGAAGCGGCGTCTCGCTGCCACACCGTGTGTTTAAAACCGGGCCTGACAGAACACTCTCATCCTAAACCTCCACTTGATGGATGTCACAGCGCCTGGTCTGGGTCCAGGCTGGCGCTACACACTCCATCTTTCTCCCCAGAGCACAACACACTTTTTATTGGTGTCAGCTTCCGGTGAAGTTGTAGCTGTAATGTAGCATGAGCACACGTCAGATACAGTGTGTTTGGTGAATTGTTATTAGGTAGAAACTGTAAAAAGACATGGACTGTCATGTAGGGATACACTAAAATCTCTTACTAGTTTTCACTGAAGCTTTCAACCACATCTAATGGTCTTCATCAGTGGGTGGACTTTGCTCATTGACTGCAAAGATCATGGAAACCGTGGACATGGTGATAAATTCTATCACAGTATTACAGAACTGCAGACGACATGTGTATTTTCTGTTCATAATATTGCCAAGCTCAGGTGTACTTTGTGTTGTTTTTTAGTGCATGTAGCACCGCAGCAAACCTGCAGCAGAACAACACTGCTAGTTCTCTCCTGCTACAATGTGTGGAATTAAAGAATAGTAGAACATTCCCCCGACTTATTAATAGCTTTTCATTTTTATAGCACAGTTAGATATATAGCAGCGAGCCTGAGCGCCTTGGAACGGTTAGTAGTGAAGTGACATAACCCAGCTCGGACATGACAAGGTTATGTCCGTGTTGGCAGTGGTATGTTCTCAGGCTCTGGGACATAGTCGGCTATGTGAGGCCGCGCAGGGTCAGCGCTGGGATCAAGTGGGGTCAAACCGCCCCATCACAGACACATTAACACGCGCGCACATGGACGCTCAGTGCGAGATTGTCTCCCCCCCCCTCGGGGTCAAGCTGAAACAATACAATATGACACGCGGGAAAACATTCACATACACAATACGGGCTCCTGGCTACGGCCCGCTGCATTGCATGCACTGCACATAAAAGTTAGGAAAATGTTGCAGGTGCATTGTTTCTGCAAACACAACCAGATGACAAATATCATTTTGAAAATGTGTTAATGTTTTAAAGAAGTTTGGTGGGTAGTACTTTAGATTTTAAGAAACGGTTCTTAGGACAGGGTAACAAAGTGAGAACATACAGTGTTTCCCCAAATCAGTAGGTTATATCAGAGCAGTCTTACCTGTTCTGATCACTGAACCAAGAGAGGCGTCTCCAGAGTCTGAATGAAGGTGGCGTGCTGAGGCTAAACCGCTCTCTCCACTTCCTTACTTACATTCACTCCCCACATACATTGATACAGTGTTCAAACAGCTCGTAAATTGCAATAACTAAACACATATAAAGTGTAGGTGTGTAATATGCAATGCATTAAATCATTATGTTACTGTTGTTACTTAAGAACTGCAGATTTTGCCTTAGTGAGATGTGTTTTTCCCTCATCCGAATGAACTTATCAGGCTGATTTACATAGTATAGCTGCAGGAGACACTGTGCTCCTGGGTGCCTTGAGGATTGTAATAAAATAAAAATGAAACCAAGGCAACAGTAAACATGATGTCCCCCAAGAAGCACTCTTCTGTCCAATCAAAGACAAGTTGTACAATTGCGAAGATGGTCGTTTTCAAGAATGTTATTTAACAATGCAAGCAATGCATTTTGCCAGACAATTTACATTAAACTCTTGCAATCTCTTTTAACCTCTGAGGCCGAGCCATCAGTAACAGCTACTGTTCTGTAGCTATATGGTTGCTACTGTTTTTGTTGGCCGGTTTTAAGTTCAATATGTCACATGTTGGTCTGTAGAATTACCATAGGTACTGCAGTTTTTTCTAGAGTGGCTGTATTTTGAAATTGATCAGCAGGCAGCTACAGTGAAATTCTGTATGTAGTTTAGCATTAAGTGCAAAAGGTCAGGAAGCACACAAAAAAACTTCACAGCGTTCTGTGTCATCTTTACAGACAGATTTTGGAAAACAAAAAAAAAAGCATTGAATGTTACAAAAAACATTTTGCTTTCTCTTTGTTAAGTTTAATTGACATTCAGTCACAGTTTGATTGATGTCTGTAGGTGCACCAGTACTAATTTTAACTTGTTGATTTTTTCTAACTGCAGTATACAAGTACAACAATTAAATAGAACATACTGTATACAATTAGTATGAATGTATGAATGTATGAGTTCACTTCTCTCAGCATGAAACTAATGAAAGTACTGAAAGAGCACACGCATGAGCATTCACAAAGCCACTGAATCTGGCTGCTTGTGTGTTTTTTTGTTTTTTTTGGTTGGCTTATTTATTTTTATACAAGGGCTTTCACCACAAGGACCCTGGATGGTGTATTATGTATACTGCCGAATGCCTTTGACACCTCAAAAGACAGATTTTGGATTATGAGTGTGGTGGACTTATAGCAAATATAATGGCATAAATAGATTTGATTTTTAATGTTGGTCTGTAGTTAAAAGTACGTCCTTGACATAAGCAGCGGTGAGAAGAATCATTCCCTCAAGTTTTCTTAAAACCTCATTGCCTGAGATATCTCATGTGATGAATGGATAAATAAATGAACAGACAGATGTCAATACTTACTGTACAGAAATCAACCACAGCAACACAAAGTGGTGACTGATACCGTCAAATAAATGGACTTGACCGTCTCTCACCTCTCTCGCTGACACTTTCAATCTCAGCATCCTCACAGCTGCTGTACTCAGGTGTGGTCCCTCCCTCCTCCTCTGAGCTGCTGACGCTGGTCTGCCTCTTCCCCCCGGCCCCCAGCCCTCGTTTCGACTTGTAGGGCCTCGGCGGGGGCGGACGCAGAGATTCCGATTGGTCAGAGCTTAGCGAATCATTGCGCAGCATGCTCTCAGACTTCTCCCGTTTGGTCCGTCTCCCAACAGATCCCTGACCGAGGGCTGAGCCGGGGCCCGAACTGGGAGGCTCTCTGAGTTCAGGGGGAGGGGCTTGCTGAGCAAGGGTGTGTTCGTGTGGCCCGCCAACCCCACCCACCGTCCTCTGACCAGGCCGCACGCCATCCCCGACCTCCCCTACTACGCCCATGCCACGACCCTGCGCGGGCACAGGGTGGCCCCGGCCTCCAGGAGGGACCGGCCCTGCTTGGCGAGAGGGGGCACCGCTGTGGTCCATGTGGTGGTAGCCCCCCTCTTCTGTCCGTTTAACTCCACCTCCTCCCACAGGATCATGCTCCAGAGAGCGTCCCTTTGTCAGCCGCCGGCTTTCCCTGCGCTCCCTGGACTCCCCCCGGAGGTCCCGGTCCATGGAGACCTGGGTCTGCAGTCTGGTTTGACCTGGCCGGCGCTCTCCCCGACCAGCTCCTCCGTTTCCCCTTCCATTCCTCCTGGGGAATTAGCAGGTAATATGTGAGGGTAAATTCTTAGTTTAGCGTGTTAACAAACCAAAGTAGTGGACAATTGAAATATTTGTCAATACATTTCACTCAGATTTACAATGTCAACCTCATGGCGGTGCCAGGTGAAAAGGATCACCAAAGTTATTACAATTCATCATCTGGGGACCATGAATGTCTATACAACATTTCTTGGCAACCCATCCTATAGTTGTTGAAATATGTCAGTCAGGACCAAAGTGGTGGACCGATATTGTGTTCTCTAGAGCCAAGCACACTAGCATGGCTAAAACATGGCTGTCACATGTTCCCAAACCCCTAAGGTGATATATTTAAATAGCTTGTTTTGTCTGACAGACAGTCCAAAATTCAGGAATATTCAGTTTACAATGATTTAAAAAACGCAAATCCTTAAAATCTTTGTTTGAAAAAGGTATTTGGTAAAAACGGCTTCTACTTCCCCTTGTAACGCTACTATAGTTAACAAATAACACTGGTGTGATTTTGCATGTGCTACCATTTCATTGTTAACATTAGTGTCCACTAATAGAAAGTCTCGAGTGAAAACACATTCTGTTTTGGCCCTGACGGCCTTCTTCCATTACACTCAGGACAGCAAAGGAAACGACTCAGGCTGCTTCCTTGAGAGACATAATGCACCACTGTATAAAAGAAGCAAATGATGAATGCCGGGGATAATGCTCAATAATACTAATATTAACATACTTCACGAGCACTGCTTTCTTTCTGGTGGCTGAGAGATCGCAATTTAAAGAGGCACTCAAAAGTGATCGCTGCGCTGATTGTGTAATCATGTCTTCTGTGGCTCTGGGGGAGTGTTCTAAAGCTTGATAACCCTGATGATGTCACAGTGATGTCATCAGCGTCATCTCATTTTGGGTTTGGAGGCTACCAATTATTTCATTTTATTTTTTTAAAGTCTGCATTACACACTGGAGGTGTGGAGTTTTGAAGGACGTGAGCATTCACAGGGAAGCGAAGTTGCATTATGGGATTTGTAGGTTCCAGTGTTTCTTGGAGCTGGACCCATACTGGGGACTAAAGACACATTATCTTCTCTGCTGGGCCTCTGCTGCTTCAATTTTGTTAATTTTTAATATGTCATTTTAGCTACAGTAAATGCATTCTCTTCTTCTGATTAATAGTTGCTATGAGCAGAAAGTCTTCACGCTGGTGGTCAGGAGGCATTCTTCGGTTAAAGGGAACAGTGATTGTGAACTGTGAAGTCTTTTCTCATATTTCTTTAAAACTTTTGCAAACTTTTGCTTACGTTTCAGACGACAATGTCCCATTTTTTAGTGAGAGATTCAGAGGGTGAGGATGAATAAAAGGTACCTTGCCTTCACAGTCATGAAATCTTAAACATCTGTGGCAGATTTTGTTGTGTTAAGCCATTTTCAGACATGCACCATCAATACATAAATGCGATGGCAATTTTACATGTTGGCCTCTGAGGAAATAGGAATTAAACTGGAGTTGCACAGGTGCACAGTTGGATACTAGGCAGCGCAATCTGCTATCTAATAAATGATGAAATTCAGGATTAAATGCATTCACTGTGAGATGAGAGAGTGCCACTAACTCCTGCTCATTAATTAAGGCTTCACTGGCAGAAAAAGGTTTTAGAATCCATCGAGAGAAAAAAGAAAATACTCTTCTTCCGTTGTGTCATTACTTTTCCGCTCATCCCTCATGCATACCAGGTGCCAAATATCTTGCAAGCATCCTAGCTCTACCCATAAATGTGCTGTCATGTCTGAATACAGCCTTAACAGATATTTATGTAACAGACACCTATGTCTGAATGACAAAAATCCATTACGTTAACAGATAGATAAAGCCAGCAATGTTATGTATTCTGTGTCTAAAACGGCTTTTGACAGCACTCTTGCCAAATGAGGGAATATCTTTTGGAAGAATGCCATCCCTCCATTAGAGTTCCAGTGACATATTATGTTGGTTTTTCCTTCATTTCCCACCCATCTGTATGTGTCTTCAGTTACATAGGTTGGAAGAACCACAAAAGGTTTTCAGCTTGTTTCTCTGGTCCTGTGTCATTGCACATCAAGTGCTGCTAAACGCACACAGGCTCCTGTGTCAACCCCGCTTACGTGTCTCTTGGCGGTTCGCTGCGCGACCGAGGGTCGCTGCCAGGCGTGGCCCCGGCTGTGCCGAGTCGGTTGGGGTCCTGGATTGCGGTGGCGGAGCCCGCGGGCGCCTGGGAGCGGGACCGGAGCTTCTTGTCGCCGGGCGTTTGGCACACGGACGGCTCGCTGACGGCTGAACCGAGGCCAGCCGGTTTCCCAGCCGGACCAGTGAACCACTCACCCGGCTTGGTCAGGATCTCCTGCTGCTTCCGGCAGTTATTACACACCCAGATCACCTGAGAAGAAAAAGAGGAGCATGGGTAAAGATTACAGGCACAGCTATATGACATTTCACCAGCTGATTTGTTTCATCATAAAGCTTTCAGGTAATCCCATATGTTTGACAAACATTTACATAGCATTACAGATAATGGGACATGTTTTTCTGAGGTATTAAATGATGCGGACAATAGTAGAACAACTATGTTCCAACAGGAAGGAACTATTCTTTGCTGCAGCCAGTGAAAAAACCATCTCAACCAACCACTTTGCCAACCTCTAATCTGAGGCTCAGCTTCAATCGGTGACTGTCAAACAGGAAATGGAACAATGCACTTCCTAAAGGGCTGCACTGCTGCCAATGAGTGGTCCAGAGAAAAGGCTTTTATGGAAGCTTTTTAAGATCACCATCATGGCAGTTATACCAGGGGGCAGCTTGGATTCCACTGTGGCCTGCCTCTGGCCTCCAAATGAAGAACACAAAGCCAACTTGATAATGAAAGGATGTTAAACTCGCTGCCAAAATCATACCTCCCGTCTTCTGTCTTTTCATTTGTGCTGTCACACATAAGCACACTGACTATACATTGGCATTGTTTCTTTGTTTCTTTATACAAGTGTCATGCTTGTTTAATGCTATATTTTTTTCCAAACTCCTTTATGTTAACTTAACAAAACGAGCCAAACATCTCAAACAAAGCAGAGTTTGAAGCCATTAACAGGAAAGAAGCTGTAAACAAGACCTGATTTGTTAGCATTTGATGCCAACTTTACCACAGTACAGTTTTCAATAGCAGATGCAGTGGACACATTCCAATCCTTATCTAAAACAGTGTTCCCAGTGCAAATTAAGGCAGGAATCAACACCTTAAAACTTGCTGACGACGTCGGCATATTTAGATATAGTGTGCTGGTTGGGTATGTGCTACAAAATGAGATCCCAAAGCTCATGACCTACATGTGAACACTCAACTCCCAATTTGTCAATGCTACCTTGAAATTAAGTTAGTGTTTTTTCACATAAAAAATAAGAATTTACAATTCTGAAAGAACTTAACCCTTCATATTTTTTTAACCTTTATATTTTTCTCTTACTGAAATTCAGCAATTCTGACCTCCAGCACCTCCACTGACCAAGTGATATCACAGAGGACAACAACACTGCTGAAACGCATTAAAGACCAACGTGACGTCTTTGATGACTGTCCCTCTGTGCACATGTCTCATCAACATGGCTGTCGGTTCCTATTGATAAGGGATGTGGGTTACGTCCTAGAATAGATGCGAGGATTCATCCAGCAGGACGGATCAGAGGGCGAGGGGGCCCGCAGTGTGAACACAGCCATATAGTCATAGTCCTGTGTTGACATCAGAGCCACAGTGAGGAAGAGGGGATGACAGGGAAAGTGAGGTTGGGCGGGAAATGAAGAGACAGCGAGAGGATGGAGGAAAGCGGTGGGTGAGGGGGTTAGAGTCAGTCCCTCTCCTCCAGCCACCAGGGTTCTCATTACTCCTGAACACTCCCCAGTGACTCTTTAAAGAGAGCTAAAATAAAACACCCTGGCATCGGCCACATCCCTGTCCCTATTTTCCTCTTATACCCCCCCCCCACACACACACACACACACACACACAACCCCCCCCCCAACCCCTTTCCCTTCCATTCCTCCCTCCTCCAGATTGCTTTTGATTAAAGCTACAAAAGCCGAGGAGAAAACAGCTTTACACCAACGCAGCTATATTTATCCTGCCAAACACCCCAGCACCACCAGGGAGAGAGGGAAAACGTGTGCTCAAACACACACACACACACACACACACACACACACACACACACACACACACACACACACACACACAAACACACACACATACATACAGCACAGAAAGCAAAACACTGCTTCATGTGGGACATTATAGCTTTGGTGAAAACATCCACCAATCTGTGATTTTCTGCATCCAGACCGACGAGGTGGACGGCTGCCAGATCGACACTGCAGTGCTGGTGTACTTGTCCATACATTCACAGGCAGGCAGCAACGTCTAGCTGCTATGTAGTCACGTAGGAACTTCAAAACACCCTCATTATGATAACGATATTATTGTAGTTTCTTAATTTATTTATTTACACACACACACACACACACACACACACACACACACACACACACACACAGACACTGTACGACTCCCGGATTTTAATGTTCAGTTAGCCTTTACACTACTATATTGATCCGCCCAAATGTAATGGGGTCTAGTGTGAAAATAAAGCACAAACAGCCACATACAACTTTATAATTGAGTCGGAAACAAACATTTACAGAAACAGGAACATTTAATGGAAATTGTCTTCCCTAAAATATATAACACAACGGTGGGAGTGTATGAAAAATAATGGAGTGCAAACCAGTTAACCACCCATAAAAATTTTTCTCCTTTTGGAGAGAATTTTTCTTCTAACAATAAAAGACAATCTTTTAAGAACTACTTAGAAAGTAAAAACAAGTGGTGTCCCTCTTGTAAACCCCAAATTAATATTCTGTATTCAGCATGTTTAATGTTAGCTACAAATTTGAGACTAGAAGATGGACAGCAGGAAAAGCTTACAGGCTAATTAAAGTTGCACTAACACCAGAACTCGCCCTCTCATGGGAGAATAAACTTTCCTCTCAGAAAGCTCCACCATCTCTGACCGTGTCACTTAGTGTAGCAGTTCCCGTACAGCATCAAGCACAGGGGCACCTCGCAGCTCTGGCACATCCAGGACGTCTTCTGGTGCCTCCCCTGGGCTCTGCAGTGGCTGCACCACACACTCCCGACAAGCTGGTACCACTTGGTAGACTGGATGGCCACAGGAAGGTGCTCCCACAGTGTTACTCTCGGCCTGTATATTCTCGGCCTGTATCTCCATGACAGGCATCTCCTTGGTCTCCTTTCGGCTACAGCTGCAGCAGCTGCACCGCGTCCCATAAATCCACGGTATCACCTAACCCTATAGGGCTCTCCTGGCTTCCCAACGAGTACACATTACATGTGTTTGAATAGCTCTTGTTGCCCTCTAGAGTCTAATTGGCTTATGGTACCAACCTTATCAATTAAAGGAAACAGTGTAGCGTTCTTCATGTTTTTATGGGACTTTTCACCTAGTGACCTAATGATTGTGTAAATCATCTCTGAATTATACTTGTATATTTAAGTATTCATATTAATAACTACAGAAATATGATGTCACTGGTCATGTTGTTGTATACTGTATTTGTCTTATTTCCTTCATATGGACATATTTGACCAAGGAAGACCTGTGTTTAGTTGAAATGTCGCTAATTAAAGGCTAATGGAGCTCTGATTCCAGTGTGCCAGTACCTTTCTACTGTATTCTCATTGAGTTTTTAAGACATGAATAAGTGCCTTTATAATCCTAAACCCTGTCAGAAAAGTCCAACTGAACTCACAAAGTATTTTACTGACATTTTACTGCAATCTTTCATTTACACCAAAACAGATGTGTTTTAGAGTTAAACAATACAATGTGCTTTTGCACATGTAGATATAACGCAGTAAAAAACTGAGTTGTTAACACATTTTTAGACAGGGCCTGTATAAAATCACTTAATAGTGAAAAAGCCAGGATTTGTACAATGTTTTGTTTGAAAGTGAAGATCTTCTGCAGGTCATGGAGTGAATGCAGAGCCTGCAGCAGCACTGCTGTAACATCAGCTTACACCCACAGGAGCCTGCAGTACAGATACCTTTGTCCTTCTGAGGTGCTGTAAACTATACTTATATCAAATTATCTGATAGACCCAACAAAATGCTACTTTTTTTTTTGTTTGCCAGTCAGCTAACATTACATCACAAACCCCGAGGTACAGACAGATGTGGAGGGCAAGTCACACATTTATGTAACGTTTTTTCTACGTATATGTAACCATATTTTCTTTGATCTGTTCACTTTTTATAAAACAGGAGCCTCTACACACAACGTTACCAGCACGCTGCTGTTAACTGACAGCAGAGAGTGGATAAATACATAGTTTAGAAAGCAAACTGGCCCTGAATGTTTTATTTAAAATTGGCCCTGTGCCCGCCTGCTCTCCATTGACCGTAATAGGCTGTAAGAAGTGGTGTCGTCTGGAAACGGCCTGTCACAAGATTGAACGCAACCCTTACTGTAACGTTACCTGCGCCTCACCTCTCACCTGATGACGACCCGGTAACGTTACATTGTTTTATCATTACTCTTGATTTATTTTTTAGTACTAAAGTTTCCTGCCCCAATTATAATTATTAAGTAGGACTATAGAAATATAGAAAAGTTTGTTTATGGTAGCTATTCAGTAACTTTATAGATATCATTCTAAATCAGCATGCTAAGAGAATAAGTAGCCATATTTGCTACAGCATTTGTTAATTCTTTTGTGCTTCCACATTGCATTTATACAGTATTCCTAAAATTAAGCTTTGCTGTGAGATTTGTGTAATATTGTAATATATTTTATTTACTAATGAATTTTGTGCCAAGACTGTGTTCAGTAGGATAGCACTTTGTCATTACAGGCAACACTTCTGACTGTGTTTAAATGCAACAGAAAATACTAGTATTATTATTAGTAGTAGAATCATTATTATGATCTGCTGCTTTTTGAGTTAATTGGTTTACAGGGTTGTTTTTTCCCTTTCAATATCATTATAAAAAAATTCAAAAAGCTAAAGGGTATTCCAACTGATTTGACTT
This sequence comes from Lateolabrax maculatus, assembly GCA_031216445.1. Taxonomy (NCBI): domain Eukaryota; kingdom Metazoa; phylum Chordata; class Actinopteri; order Acropomatiformes; family Lateolabracidae; genus Lateolabrax; species Lateolabrax maculatus. The sequence goes on along the minus strand of CM062209.1, from coordinate 21,612,049 downwards.
TATGAGAGTATACAGAAGTAAATCAAAGGGAAGGATTATTAGTACAACTCTTTAAGCATGATGTATAGGCACACACCATTTTCATAAAATAAAATAAAAAAGCTATGATTAAGATAGGGAATGGGATCCATGGTGTTGTATGCTCTGACAAAGGTTGCTTGATTTTAAAGTTTAAACTGGCATTTAATTATCTTTTTGGTCACTTGGGGGCAGCAAGTGATGAAATTCACAATTTAAACAGAACTGAGGTCAAATTCAAAACTAGATTTAACTCATGGTTGCATTAAATACTAACAATCAAATTTAGAATTATAAGGACCTGTAAACACACCATCGACATATTATCACAATATAATGTTGCTTTGGCGTCCCTTTTAACAAGCAGTTGCATATGTATTTGTTTCATGCTGTACGATGCTGGGCAGGGAGTGTTCACTGGGTTTATCAGAGCTTTTCTGCAGAAAACATCTGCCTGCAGAAGCTGAACCTGCACTGCTGATAGCGGTGAGAAAAAAACACCCACTTTTGTAGGTTCACCACAAGAAGCAACATTTCCCATATTACACATACTGTAGTCGTTCAATCCCTTGTTACACAAAAATATTGAATAAAGCAACTTTAAATAAAGTAAAACATGCTGATATTTACACCACTGTTAAACCTTCATGGCTAATGAGTATTTAACTTTTCTTGATCTAGTTTACTGTACAATCCAACATTTTCCCTCGTAGTTGTACTGAATAGATTGCAGTCGGCCTATAAATAACACATTTTATAATCTCACTTTAGCAGTTTCATTTTGGCCTTTTGCATGCGTGTGTCTGTCCTGTAGAGCCACATACCAAAGAGACAAACAAGCAAATTTATAGATCCCATTCTCTGATGTCTACTGTGGTATTCTCAAATTAACATAAATCCAGTTATCTCTTCATATTTAACCATCCTAAGACCTGAAAGAATCTCTCGTTCTTAAAATTCATGACGCTAATAATGAACACACACCAAACATCAATGTTTGCTTATTCTGGTTGAAGAAATTAAAAAAAAAAAAAAAAAATATTCCTTAGATTAAAGATGAACATTTGTTCAGGTGCCTAAAAATAAAACTGCCTACATTGCAAGAATTTACTGGTTGACTTTGACGAATACACCACATTTTGGGTGGACTGCCTCTCCTGTCAGTTTTTTCCTGTTAGTGTACCCCTTTCCTAGCACGTGATTTGTGTTTGGCCTCTTTGAGATGTTGTTAGAGCGTGTGGATACGGCAGAACAAATGGCCAGTGCTGTGGAGATATGGAGCGGTGAGCTGTTATTTTATAAGAGACTCACTTAATCCCATAGTAATCCTTGTATTAGATCACACTCTGATGGTGAAACAAGCGCCGGAGAGGAAGAACCGTAGGCAGGCAGAGAGCAGCCTGACAGCGAGCTCACACACACACACACACACACACACACAAAGGATGGACATAGATATAGGCGTCTTGTGCCTACTTGCACAAAACCATCCATACAATCAAATATATGCACATGAGCAGCGATGCACACATGCAGATACAAACGCCTGCTCTTATCCACACACACACAACAGCAGCAGTGTTTGTCACATGACCACAGTAAGACCCCCCCTGAGATGAGTTTGTGAGTGAAGGAGAGAGCCAGAGAGAGAGAATAGCTTCTCCACAGATGGAAACTAGGACACCAAACCCCTGTGTGTGTTTGTTTTGCGTCCTGCTGCATCTGCGTGCAAGCGTGTGTGTGTGTCCGTGTCCATCTGCGTGTGTGTGTCTTTTCGTGTCTGTCGAGGAGCTGGACTGGAGTGCGTGTTTGCTGGGGTGTGTATCCGCATGTGTGCACCGTTGCTCATGTGTATATGGTGCGTTTCTGTGCTTGTGTTTGCATGCAATACAGTGGAACGGTGAATAATCCAAAGGTGAAATCTTGGAGTTTGTGTAGCTTGGTGTTTCCTGGAGAGTAGGCCATTTGTGTAACGATAGACTGTACAGTATGCAAGAGATAGTGAGAGGTTCAATTCCCAATGCTCTTCACTGGTGCCTACATTTACTTCTCATAACATAAAATAACGAGTTTGTATATATATTATAATTTTTGTATGTGTGTTTTTTATATTATGATATGTGTAAACTGACCAGAAGGCCTGCAGTGTGCTGAAAAAGAAAAGAAAAAACCTTTTTGAGAAGCCATGAAACCCCAAAACATATGATAATAATAATACAACACTCCAAATAGTAATGTACATCACCATAGTAGACAAAGTGTTTTTATTAACTTTATTAATTAAGAAATTCTTGTATGTTTGTAATGATTGGCCTATCTGTGCAATGAGGCAATGACTACAGTAACTTATGTGTGTTGGCACTATTACTATCTGTTTTAATTATTACATATAAGTTGATTCAGTATCACTCTGCAGGAGTACCTGTGGATGGAGCTACTGGAGTTTAACTAAGAAAGGTTTTGGGCTTGTCAGACATGGTGTCATCAAAAGTCATCAAGGCCAGAAATATGAAATGAATATTTGATGGCTTAATCAGCTGTTTAAACCGAACAGCCGTGCATCTGTAAAAAGCATCATTTCACACTTAAAGATACTGTCTTGGTCTTGAGATCTACATGTCAAAGTTCACTGACCACAGTATGAATAATCCCTGCCCCTTGTTATCGAGCTCATTATCAGCTTCTGTGTCAGGCTAATTACAGGAACAACCCCAAGCACAGCTCCTGGGGAGGAGGGAGGGGTGTCTGTCGGTCACATCCGTCTCAGGAAACCAGGAAGAAATCTGTCAGTCCAGCTCCTCTGTCCCATTCACACTTCTCCTGTTTGTACTGCACGGTGCTCTAGGCAGCAGCGTCAAGCCTTTACTTAAAGCAATAGTTACAAGTCTTGGGAGATACGCTTACTCACGTTCTTTGTGAGAGAAGGTTGAAAAGATGATATGACTGTTGTCTGTGCGTCAAGCATGGAGCTAGAGTCAGGAGGCAATTAGCCTAGCTTAGAATAAAGCATGTATCTTGTTTGTTTGATCTGTGCACAAACAGAAATATGAAAAGGACTATGTGTGCTCTGGGGCCAGTTATGTGGTGTAACTATTTCTTGGCGAACATCATTTTTTCCCAAGGTTTCAGTTCTCTGTATAGATACGGCGGTGCCATACCTTACTGTGAACGCAAGACTCCAGGAAGTCACTGTGCCCAGCTGTTGTTTGACCAAAATGACACCGCCCTTACAGTGTACACTAAACATGACATGCTGTCACGTAACACTTCCAGCCACCGCCAGACTTCCTGCTGACGCCACAGACTGGGCTAAAACTCACAGAGCGACTGTCGCCTAACAGGTGAGACGCAAACTACCTGAAAGGGAGGGGAGGGGCGGGACCGGGAAGTAGCATCAGCCAATGACAGCTTGACGTATTGCACCGGCAGCGTGCGAGGCGGGCGCCGTAACCGAGGGCGTCAATAAATCCTGCGCTAAGGATGAAAGACTGCCACAAAGGAGATTAGTGTCCACAGCAGCTAATGAGGTACTATATCAGCACAGCCCGGCACCCGCAGCAAAACACACACACACACACACACACATACAGTACACACATGCACACACCCAAGTGCATTGTATTTGTATAATAACACATGGAAAAGTAGTCCGACAAGCAAGCACAAAGCATGATGGGCTACACACTCTTTCTCTTACACACACATACAGCATAAACACACAGGGGCCAGTGCATCATTATCTGCTCAATGGGAGGACAACTTTAGCTCGAGCTCCATTCTCTCAACACACAAACACTGTCTTTTCTCCAAATTAAGACAAAAATAAAGGCTTTATGAACGAGCATAGATGCTGGGATGTGTGTGTGTGTGTGTGTGTGTGTGTGTGTGTGTGTGTGTGTGTGTGTGTGATAGAGAGAGAGGGAGAAAGAGAGAGGGAGAGCCAGGACAGGTATTTACTCCCCCCGCCCCATAATAGGAATGTTTTCATTTTTCATCGTGTGTCGGAATTCCCCCTCTTCCAATCAGCAGCACGCTCTGTCTCTGATCTTAGTACAGAGTTGTAGTAGTCATGCCGCTGCACTACCCCTTTTTCACCACTAAATGTCTCTAGTTAGCAAACATAGCAACTGGAAACTGTAAAGGTCTGAGTCTGAGGGAGGGAGGGAGAGAGGGCTTGAAGTGAGCCTTGTGTGTGAGAGAGAAAAAAATATATATATACTTTATTTTATACATTTTTTTTGACTGTTTAATAAATGTTTACAAAGTTTGTCAGACACTGTCTGCCTATGTGTATATAAATATGCAAAAAACATACAGACATCTAGAATGCCATAAAACCACAGTACACTAAGTGTTTTATAGCTTTAATGAAGCCCTAGAACAGGCAGAAAAAATAACATATATTTAATATTGAGGTAGAGTGGGAACCTTTAAAGCTAGGTTCTAGAAGTTAAAGAATTTAAATCGACAGCATTGTTTAAAAAAAATACATTAATATTTTATGATTATTATATATTTGTGGCAACTGAAAAATGGAACTTGTATTGATGCAAATGATAGTCACATTGACCTATTCTTCACATGTCACCACTTTTTAATCCCTATCCGAGACATCATGCCTCTCTTTTGTTACATTCAGTGGCTAGACCTACATACATACAGTAGTAACTACTTCTTAAACTTTTGCAAGTTTTTCTGAACCCCAGATACATTTTTATTACACTGATGAAAGAGAGCAACATGGGCTTGTCAATGTGACTTCCTGTGTGTGTGTGTGTGTAACAGCACTGCACATCCGAGGGCGTACAGTGTGTGCTTGTATGTGCAGTCATACAGTGAAAATGTATTTGTGTGTGTGTGTGTGAGTGAGCCTGTACAGCAACAACCGGGAGAGAGATGGCCCCCTTAAGACCAGTCAATGAAAGATGGACGTAGAGACGGACGCAGCTAGCGAGACTGGCGATCAATAGTAATCATGAGGCGCTGTGGCGTTAACAGCAGATGACACATCGCTCAGGCTTTTCTACTAGGCTGCACCCCGACACAAAGCAGCACAAAGCCATAATTCCTTGTAGGCTCAGATCAATAAATATACATTTCCACAAGTATCAGGCACATAGTAAGATTATTTCTGAGGTATTTTTGCCTTTATTTGATAGCTCATTCCTCTCAATGGCACAAGACTAACTTTTTCAGTTGCGGCGGCTCGCAGAGGGGGAGTCGTGTCAGCTTACATGATGGTCACTCCATCACCAAACAACATTGCTTTCAAGACATTTCGACACAGAGAAAAAAGTAAATGAGCGCGGCGCTTTGGCCTTGTGATCTTGGATCACGTCTATGCAAGCATGACACAGACTTGTCTCTGAGCTCATAAACACCTCCCCCAGGGAAAGCTGTGACACACAACTATCGCATTAACATGACGGCAACATAATTGGAGAGAAACGTGATGGATAAACATGCACCGTCATATAAATATTAATAAATTAATAAATAAATTCCTAAAAGTAACACAGAAGGGGACTTTGTGAGGGAGGATGGGGTAAAACTGCAACTACGCTGGAAGTAGTGTCAAAAGACGTGTGCGCTGGAGGAGTAAGCACTGGATCTGAACATTTAGAATTTTTTATCCCCCCCTTTACCTGCCTAAATTTGACTGACATGTTTGCTTGTTTAGCATTAGCTGTTTTTTCTTTTCTTTCTTGCTTACAGTAATAAGCGCATCATACAAAATATCTGCATGCTCTCCATCCACTCTCACAACTTCTGACAACATTTCCATCAGTTACCGGTACTCTTTGTCTCATCCTCAACAGGAAAAGGCTCTGGTCTAAAATAGTATAGAGTGTATTTATAAAACCAACATCACGTCTATGGTTAACAGCATCAGCGGGCGGAAAACACCAGTGGATAGAGCAGCCATGCCAGTAATTCTGTATCAGAATTGGTCTAAAAACAGCAATCAGCCAGAGTTATAGCCACATAAAAGCACAGATCCCCCACAGAAATACAGCCTTGGACATAACAATTAGAGAGAGGAGAGGTGTTAGTGAGCATGTGAGTGTGTCTGCGTAAGTGAGCGAGAAAGTAACACACAACACTCCTCTCTAGTCTCCCATGAGAGGAGGAATCAAGACTTCAAAAATGGCCCTTTCTGTGAGAAACACTTGGCTTCAGTACAACACACACACACACACACACACACACACACTCATCTCTCCACCAGAGCTCAGCCATCACTGCAGATAATGAGCTCTGAATACCATTAGCACAACACACTAGTCTGCATGCGCCACACACAGTATATCGTTACGCTTATTAAAACTTTATCTATCAATCTCTCTACCATTTCAAAAATGTTCTTTGAAAAGCAAGACAGCACACTCACCACAGTTTATTCAGTACACAAGATGAATACGAACAGGAAGACAAGAGGATGTTGGTTAAAAAAATGTAGTAGCTATTAAGGTTCCATTTACATTTTTATTGTATGTAGAGAGCTGAAGTGAAACCAGAACATTTGTAATAACTTTGTGGGTTAAATGTCGCCATTTTACACAATTGGCCAGCCACAGTAATTAGCCGCTGCTTGTTCAGACATGGCTGTAGCCAGTAGACGATTTGTTCATTTTTAACTGGGGGGATGGCCCGATGGGGCCCATTGACTGCACTCTCTCTGCTACTAGCAGGACAGGAAGGGTCAATATATTTAAATGTTTTAAAGTCAGCAGAAATTAGACGACAGCTGAAGAGAGAGCATGGGTGTATTTCAAACCAACACTAACTATTACAATTTGTACACAATGCTGAGCAAGTAAAAATGGGAGCTGTAGTAGGCTTGGGCATAATCTATTTTTTCATACCTTCATACCTTCCTGACATTTCACCGGGGTATACGGTATATGGCCGTATTTGTGTTAAAAACATAATTTCCCAACAAAATTGTGGCTAGTGAAAATGCTGAGTGGCTAGTAATTTTGAAAAACGACTAGCCACATCAGCTGGTGAGCAAAAAAGTTAATGTCAAGCAATGCTTATGACTAAAAACTTAAGAGAGTAAAAAGAGATTGGCCAGGGGGCCAACGCTCTCACATCATTTCAGTCGACCCAAATGAAATGATTGGATGGCCTACCTGCCTGTCTTCCTACATACCTGCCTGACTACACGCACCCTGCTCGTGCACTCATCGCCCATGCCCGGAGTCTTCCTCATCTCCAACGTTACCACGACTGGCTCTTGCAAGCTATCCAGCAATTAGTTACTGCATCTAACTCAACTTTCAATAACATTTCCCAATATTGACCTGATAGCTTGACAGCTGAGGTTACTAACAATAGCCATATTCGTTGTTTACGTTCCTTGCGATAATGTCAGGTGTTTCCTTACATGTGACTATACGAGGTAGTTGGGAATGGTTAGCAATGACAACTATGGGCTGTATTATTCATGTGTTTTGGGGGAGCTGCTCTGGAGGGAGGCCTAAAGGGAGAGGTGAGGTTTTTCGGTTGGATACTTTCAAAATCTAGCTTACTCTTTCTGGTCTCTCCAAAGGTACCTTCCCCAGCTTTAAATAAAACGTAGCAGATAACCGCCCAATCTGTCAACATTGATAGAGGCCACTGTTGGAAGTGCAGATCACGTGACATTTCCTGTCCCAAACCTTTTTCGCATACACAATCATAAGAAAAGAAACAGCTGTAAAACAATGAATAGATTTTTCTGAAATGCAGAAAATTTCAAGGGTTCTCAAATTGTTTTGCTTCATATCACGGATCTCCATCTGATATACCTAACGTCTCGTGGTAACTTCTAGGATGTGAAATAAAAGTGAAATTATGCTAAATCTTTGTGTAATACATATTCCCAGGAACTGACCTCAAAGACCCATGAAAAAACTGTTTAAAAAGCACTTTATTAAAAAACAGGTATACTGATCTAGACTATATAACACACTGATAGCCTACATATTATTCAGGCCCAGGATTGTACTTGCCAGCACTTTCACTTTAACTTTGAGTGTTTGGTTTGAGTGGAGTGGAAAAACTGGGCAGAGTAACTTTGCACTTTTGGACCGCTGTGCCAGGCAAGATTAATCAATCCCCAAGTAATTAAATGAATCCATGTCAAACAGTAATTCAAACCCGGTCTGCTGTCCAGCTATACAGCCAGTGCTACATAAGGCCTTCATTCTGCCAAAACTTTCCTCTTTAGAGCCAGTGATTGTTGTACCGAGCTTGAGCAAGGGAGTGAGACTGCTATGTACAGCACACCAAAGCACTCTCGGACAGCCGTGGCGTTCAAGCCCAGCCAAGTATCATCAAAGTGCTGGTTTGGCAGCTGCCCCGAGGGAAAGCAGCCAAGGCCAAGTAAGGTTCTAAACCTGACACAACTACAGAAGCAGAGGAAGGTGTTAAAGGCATGTCCACCGGGAACGCTTCCCCAGTAGTATCATATCGGATGCTTCTGCTTTACTCTTGTTTAACCACGCCACATGACGAAGGAGGAAGTCTTCTTTACAGCAAGGGAGCAAGCCAAAGCACCAAGCACTTGGTGTATTGTTTGAGTCACAAACCAAGTAACGCGACATGGGGCGGCCAGTCAGGTTTACAACCCCGTCCTCCATCGGCACATCCACCTGTTAAGTGTATGTTCTGCCACTGCGCACACCATGGCAAGCAAACTCGCAAGCGTCCAACTATGCCTGTCCCAGTGTGGCATCGAATGAGATGTAATGTGTTAATTAGTGAGCCTCAGTGGTGCTGGTAGGTGTTTGGGATATTCGGACTGTACCAGGCTAGTGGATCCTTGTTTCCAGTCTCTGTGCTAAGTTAAGCCACCTGCTGTAGCCTCATATTGAGCGGATAGTTATGACAGTCGTATCAACCTCCTCATCTAACTCTCCACAAAATAACTAACAGGCTTATGTTATCAGACATTTAACAAACTTCTGTTTAGCAAAACTGAACTAATCAGAATAATTATAACAGATAGATAGCTACTATGTGTCCTTAAATCTAAAGCTCTACTTCAGCCAAATTACAAAATATAATTTTTGGTCTTTGAAAGACAGAAATCAGCTTTCCCAACCTCACTATGTACCCTACATTAAAAAGGTCCACACGTTCTTAGCCTGACTAGTAGGGACACTTTCTGAAAAGTGTTTTCCAAATGTAACTTTTTCAAAGCATTGAGCACCACAATCAAATGTTCATTAAACTCTCTTCTGTTGGAGATGAGCCAGAACTCTCCACTGTGGAAAGTGACCCTTTAGCTACAAAGCTAACTTGTGACAGTCAAAGAGTGTGAGTGCAATGATCATGGATGAATGAAAAAATTAAAGATACAACAGTTATCAACTCTTAAACCAGTGTTTCTTGTTCTAATTTTAATTATTGTTGTAATTATTTTAATCACCTTACATGTACTTCAAACGACATGCTCCAGCCATTCAGAATTTGTATTATTATAATTATTGTCTCACAGTGCAACTGTGACAAATGTTGATGAAACTCTCAGATATGGAGTCCAGGAGGCAGATTTGCATTTTAGATGCCTTTAAACTAGCTTCTGGTGAAGTGTTAAGTTTCTTGCTGAAATGCAAGACCCAGTTATACCCCACTGACAAAAAAAACTTACAAAATATGTTAATTAAGTATCTTCAAGTCAGTATAATGAGCATGTTCCTAATCTGGGCTGTGTTTGCATAGGCATGTAGCACTTCTCACATGGTAAGCACGTATTGGTTTGTCTCTGTGATCTAGCTCCGAGGTCCAGGATGTTGCCTGCATGTAATGCATGCTGGGTGAGGCTACAGGAATATCAGTAGGTATGGTAATATATAGATGGTTTTAACCTAGTTGCAAGATGACCAGATCACTGTAGATGGTTAAAGTATCTTATTAAATGATAATACATGCCTCACGACAATCATTATCACCATTAAGGCTACTACTGATAGAGCTCATATCACTTGTAATAATAATACACACATGGACAGACAGAAGGACTGATAGGTACATACACACATACATACATACTGTCTGAACCCATTAAGATTGTCGTAAAGGTTGCAGGCAGAGTTATGTAGTTCAGAAAAGAAAAAAAACGCAGCACTCACCACTTTGTCCTCCTGCAGCCCAGTCAGCCATTCATGTATAATGAAAAGAAAGACAGAGAGAATGTGAGCAAAGATGATATCTGAAAGCATGGAAATGATCCTACAGCCCTACCAGCAACAAACACGGGAGCACACAGATATTTCAGTTTCCACTAATGTTACAGTTACTGAACAGAAGAGAATATGCCACCACTCTTAAATATGAGTGTTAAGTTAAAATGTTTCAACAAAATAGGTTGTATTTCAGTATATGACTGAACGCCTCCATGGCTAAGGTCTGGTTAACTTTAGGCAACTAAAAAAACTTGTCAAAGGTTAAAAAAAAAGCAGCGCTAACTGTTGGTAGAACACCGGATGCGGATCACAGTCTCTGGTGTCAAAGTCGTGTTCTTTGCAGTCTGAACCATCCAGCCTAAGACTTTCTGTTCTACTATAACAACAGTAGGCTATAACAACTTAGCACCACATCAACCTTTGCGACTGACAGAAGGCAGCCATTATTCACACAACCGCAAGGGGTTGAAAAATACATGGATGAGATTATTTTAAAGAATGGTTCAGCATTTTTTGAAATGTGTTTATTGGATTTCCTTCAGAGAATTAGATGAGAAGATTGATACAGCTCTCACGTCTGTGCATAGCATAGTGAACAAATACACGAACAGGAATGTTGAAACTATTTCTGGCTAAACAAAATCTTATCCATCCCAGCGCTTGTTGTCTGGCTACATCACTGACAACAGGACTCCAGGAAGTCATTGCGCCTGGCTGTTAGTGACAGCATAAAATTCCTCAAAAATCACAAATAGTTGTTTTTACATATCTGTTGATGTGTAAACATTAAACAAATGGGATGTAACTTAATTAGTGAGGTTTAGAGGTGTTGGTAGGCGCATTTTCGAAATTTGAATGGAAAACCTGGCTCCAGCTACGCACTTAGAGCGTAGACACGAGAATGGTATCATTCTTCTCGCCTAACTTTCAGAAGGAAAGCTAATGGGCGTATTTCATGAAATGAAATGTTGCTTGGACAGACAAGCACACAGATCTTTTATATTTTTTCTCATCATAGTTAACAATTTCAATTTCCCCTACCACTGATGTTTGTTGGAAAAGTAGGCTTGTTGCAGGAATGAGCAAAAACATACACTTACCATTATGCAATAACCATAGTATCAAATTAAGAAATAAACATACATAAGCAACAAGTTTAACAATAGTACCTTGCATGTCAAGGTTTTGTTTAAAATATCATCCTGTGTGTTTGTATGTACTTGTACTGTAAATTCACCTTTGAAAGACCTTCTCCCGCTGAATGCAGCTGCCGCCCACCCCAACACATCACCCAGGACCCCACAGCTGAACTCTCCCCATGTCAGGCAGTAACTAATTAGGATGTTTTTTTGTGTGTGTGTGTGTGTTTGTGCATGTGTGAGCTAATTAAATGCCACACTGGCGATGTACGGGAGGGAAAGGGGTGGGAGATGGGACGTCACTTATTTCAGAGGAAGACTCGCCTCACGATGCCTACACACACACCCACACATACACACACACACACTCCTACACCCTGCTGCGTGTGTATAGGGCACCTCCGGACCCCTGGGAGACTGAGACGGAGTGGGAGACCACCCCCTTTGTCCACAGCTCAGTCTAATGCCCAATTAACCTTTACCAGCTCCTGCCTGGGTCACACACACACACACACACACATACACACATGCAGGCATAGATCACATTCACTCACATGGGTGGATGCACAGTAACACACAGCAACACGCACAGATCTCATATACAGTACATATCCACACACATCCTGAGCATACTATACACTTGCTTAGACACACATATGTGTCATGGTTCATCATTTCCACCTGCGACCTACCATATGAGACCCTGGTATAGCATGATTGGACATACAGTAGAACATGTGCTGTAAGTGTATTATGTATCCTCTAATGGCAGATTTGGATTCCATCACGGATATGAACTTGTGCTGAGATAAAGCTTTACATTTTCCCTTTAACCTCCAATCACAGTTGACAAAAAGCTCATATAATTTTTCAAATGATTATTTAGCAAAAATGTAATCATTTATCTATCTCATTATCATATAAGCATGAGGAAAATTGGAAATGTTTGAGGGAAAACAGGATATGTGGCTCGCAGGAAATAAGGAATGATTAAATGTGTGCTGCAAGGAAAAAAAGTAGGAAAACTAATTTACTTATATTTTCATCAACTGATTGGTGGTTGAGGAAAACAATTAAAAAACGTCTCGCATTTTTTTAACCAACTGACTGGAGGTTAAAGGAAAAGTATAAACCTTTCTATTTCTTAACACTACATTTTACACACAAAATAATAGTACATTATATCTAGATGACATTAATGTATTCAGTTACATTTCTGACTCGTCTGATAATCTTTTACTGCATTTTGTCGGTTTTTGGACTCCATATGCTTTTCCCCGTAGTGGGAAGAGTCACTGCAAATCAATACAAAGTCAGTCTGAGTGATCAAACTGGCCCATCCACTTTGGTGAGTATGAAAATAATGTAAATCATATGTTATGGCATTCACAGTCAAAACATTTCAACCCAGTAGAATACCAAGATTTTGGATCGACGATTTTAGACAGCACTCTCCACCAACATCTTCAAAACACAGAAGGTAGGAATATCTTTTGGAAGAATGCTGTTCATCCCATTCAAATATTCCTTGACATAATTAGGAAATTTGTAGTATTATTAATACTATTATTAATAACCATCACTTAACAGGATATGATAATGATATAACAACGAGCCATAAGAAAATGTTGTTTACACTGACACACTGTGGTCCGTCATCACACCCCGCCCCTCCCTCTTACCGTGTTGGATCGCAGGGAGACTCGCCCCCCACACCGGGCGCAGAACTTGGTCTGGCAGTACGAACACAGGTTCCCGCAGCCGTCTGCGAACTTGGTCTTGTGGCAGATGCCGCAGGTTGGCGCGTCGTCCCGGTGAACGGCCGAGCCCGCTGCCACCGTGGCCTGCCGGATCACCGTCTCCCTGTAGCTGGACAACTGCTGCTGGATACCTCTGGAAGAAATAAACCAGAAGGGGAACATGAATGATTTGGCGTCTTTGAAAGTTGATCGTGCTCTGAATTAGAATATAAACACAAAAACATGCAGATTGGAAGTAAATAAACAAGACATATGTGCGTCATTTGACAGGCATCAATTGCTCAATTATATCAATTGGTTGTAAGCCAAAGCACTGGACAATTGTCATGGCAATCTCCCCAGAAGTAAATATCAAGCCAGCAAAACTCAGGGGATCACCAAAGTCATTAGGATACACTGTGTGGGGACCATGAATGTCTGTACAAAATGTAGCTAGAATCCTATAAAGATATTGAGATATTTCAGTCTGGACCAAAGTACAACGAACAAACAACCATACTTTGAGCTACTGCTGGCGGTAGATGAAAAGTCAGGGGATCAAGTCGATGGGATTCATCCTCTGTCAACCATGCATGTTTGTACAATGGCAATCCACCCAATAGCTTTGGAGACAAGTGGAGGATTGACTGACCGACCAACCGACAAACCTTTTCATTCCTACAGTTAGTGTGGCTAAAAATAGAAATATATAAAGAAATAAACATCTCTCTGCTCCTCCATGAGTTCATCTCTTGTAAAGAAGAAATGGGAAGAAAACTCATGACTCTGCTCTTCTGATCCAATTAGTTTCACCAGTCCACAGTAATTCCATAAAGTGTGATTGACTGCGAATCACACAAGTTAAAGGGTCATAAGACACAATAAAAACTAGAAAAGAATGGTAAAATGTTTTATTGGATAAATAATAAATAAATAAAGGGAAGGAGAAATGAACTGAAACCAGAGAGCGAAGGAGACAATCGTTGCATTAAGTCCAGTCGATATCACTGTTCTCTGTACTGTTTGTGTGTTTTGGTGCAATCAACTTTTTTGTGTCTGCTATTGTTTCAGGCACCTTTGCCGACTCAAGAAACTCTTCAAATCGATGTGAGAAAGAGAAGGGAAGAGTATTGGTTTTATCTAAGGCGTTACAGTATGTTGATTAATTGGATTTCACACTGTGGAGATTGAGGAGAGAGCAAATAGAGGGGAAACAGACCAAAGAGGAGAAGAGCTGATGGGCTGAGAATCCCAGGTGGAGAGGAGATACTGTATTTACGTTTTAGTTCATGCAGGCGGGCTGCTATCTCAACTTTCATCTGAGCAGGCAGGTTGGTCATGATCGCATTCTGATTTACAGAAGGGCTTGGAGATGGCAGGGGAGGAACAACATCACATCCCGCTTAACATATTCTGCACGTGTATACTTGCTGTATGTGTGCATTAAAGCCAGCAAGGAGACAATAAAATACAGAGGAGAAGAGGAGAGGAGAGGGAATGACAAGAGAGGACAGGAAATGGCAGGAAAAGTGAGAGGGAAGGAGAGGGGGAAAAGAAATTAGAAAAAGAGGAGAGAGGGAGAGGGTAGATGAGAGGACCTGTGCTCACTTCACGACCTAGCCTAAAAAAAAAGAAAGGAGTTCAGTGACTTAACATTGTTCACTATTACAAACACAAAGAAGCTTCAGGGCATCCAACTGACACAAAGAAAATCCAACCCAACCTAATTATACACAATAAAAAACCTACCTGACCTATTGGACTGAAATAACCAACACGTAACACACACTCTTGTTATTGTTATAAACTATTATTTGGCCCTAAAACGCGACGATACACCAGCCCCATATCACACCACTATAGCTGATAAAAAGCTGAGGAAAACATTGACAATGCACAGACTCAGCCCGACATTGAAACAGACAAACATGGCAACCAAAGAAGACAGGCTGTCCAGGAATCCTTCCTCACATTGGGAGAAAGCCGCAAAACAGCTCTCTTAGCTGCAAAATATGCATGTAGTTGCCACAATTCATTCTACTTTGTTCAGTTATTTTGTGTATGTATATATGTTGTGTATGCATGTATGTGTATGTTTTATATGTATATATGTATGTATTTATCTATTTTGCTTCCTTGTAAATATGTAATAATTTAATAGTATAAAATGTAGCTTTGGCAATAATGTAAGATAAACATTTAAGCTGATAAAGAGAAGGGAGAGGAGAGGAGAGGAGAGGAGAGGAGAGGAAGGCAGAGCAGAAAGGGAAAGTGAAGAAGGGAGCGAGGAGAATAAATGAGAGGAAAGGAGTGAAGAGAGAGAAAGTGTAGAAGTTAGGAAAGAAGAGGGGAGAAGAAAAGAGATTAAAAAAGGAGAGGAACTGGGAAAGTGAACAAGTAGAGGAGAGGAGAGAAGAAGAGGAGAAGAAATGAGGAGATTGTTGGAGAGGGAAGGTGAGGAAAGAAGAGAAGAGGGCAGGAGAAAAGGAAAGTAAAGGGAGATATAAAGGAGAGGAGAGATGAAAGGGAAAGAAGAGGTGGAGAAGAAAGGAGACAAAAGGAGAGGAGAGAGGAGGAAAAGAAATGAGAATAGAGAAGAAAAAGAGGAGAAGGAAGGATAGAATAAAAAAAGAAGAAATTATAAAAGAAGAAAAGATGGTTTTATTGGTGATTGTACATAAGAGGTGGCAAATGTTTAATGGTGGTCCATAAAATTCTACATATACATCATAAAGTGAAACTGCTCCTTTAGCATGTTTCCCCAAATCTAAAACATCTAATAGAGGAACATTTTAACCATGAGTCAGTCATATAAGTATCAATTTAGACACAGTATATAACTCGCAATATGCAATATATCCATCATATGCACTACGAGCTCTGACGTCCTCATATTCAATCATCGCTCACTCATTCAATCTGCTCAGAACAGTAAAGAGCATTTAACCTGATGCGATGTCTAAAGCGTTTCATATCATTTGCTGTGGCTGCAGTACAGTACTTACAAACTGGGAGTCAGCGATGCAGCCTCCTCCCCCATCAGCTCAGCCGTTAAAAAACTACAACTCCCAGCAGTGGAGGCCGGAGAGAAGGAAGTCCAGCATCCAGTCATTTGATCGAGAAATCAACATGGCTCTTTTGTGTGAAATAGGACAAACTACATACACCCTGAAAGAAGCCTTCGGAGACTCCGAGGACCTGGTGGGTGAAACACAACCTGCCCCTGGAAATGTTAACACCTGCCCACACACACACACACCCACACACACACACATCTCACACCATCTCTTCTCTCGTAAACACAGCAAACTACATGCAAACCCACCGCTGATGACGTTAAGTGTTCTTATAATACATCAGTGGTGCACACACGCGCACTTCCTGGGAGCAATAGCCAAAGGTCACAGGGAGGTCACCTGCTGCTGCAGCACCGCAGGATTTACTTCCTGATCCATGGCTCTCACTGTGCCTGTCCCAACCCCTGGCTCTGTTCACAGCCTAATAGAGTTAGACCAGTATACAGTATGGGCTTGATATATGGAGCCAGTGTGATTGATTATATGTTTATTGTAGATTTGATCAATACTACATTGGTTGTTCATGGGAAGCCTTTATGATGAACTGAAAAGGAGGAGTTGTGTTTAATTTTTTATTCTGATGATTATTGGGGTCTTATTTGTTATTTCAGAGGCACTATTGTTGACGATAGGTGGCTTTAATCCAAAATAGCTTCTATTGGTATTAGGCTTAATAAATCCGTATTGGCTGGATGTAACTATGCTCAATATTAAATGCATAGAAGGGCTCAGTGCAGTCCCTTGCCCTCGCTACATCTAATTTCCTTCTGTCCCTCTTTTCATTCCCTTATTGGGTTCACCAAGTTTTTTTTAGATCATTTCCAAAACTCCTACCTTCCCATTCTGATGTCGTCTTTCTGTGATTTTTCTATTATCTATTTATCTATTATCTATCTTTCTATTTGCTTACCTCGTGGCAGAGAGAGTTGGAGAGAAGAATGATGGGGGATAATAAAATACAAAAAAATGCAAAAATAAATTAGAAGTGAAAGTGAGAGGAACAAAAGAATGGAGACAGGAATTGAGATGTCACTGACAGTTACTGAACAGATTGCATTGTAATACAACATTATCTGGCAATGCACTGATTTGGCCAAATATGTGCAGGCACACACACGGTAAAATAGCTTATAGCATGTATCATTTAGCATTGTGCTTATTCACTGTTTACCGCAGAAGCATCTGTAAAATGCTTTCAGAGTTGTAAAATCCTAAAAGGAATTCAAACCAGCATGCAGTGTCTTGATAAGCCTTCAAACTGGACTTCCTTGGTTCATCTTCTAACCAAAAGCCCAGTGGCAACTTGCCAACACCAACAAAGCCCCCGCCTTGTTCTGCTACAGAACCGTTGTGGCCTTCGTAAGGACCTTACTATAACTCAGCACTGTGTCCTGTGTCAGGGGATGCCCGAAGGACACAACTGAGACAGTCTACCCCTCAGTGTGCTCGTAATTCCCCAACCTATGAAAGATCAACCGAGTGACCCCAGAAAATCTCCAATGAAAGCCAGTATTCAAATAATGGCCTAGTCTCAAATAATAACCCCGGTCTGCATGAACAAATAAAAACCAGGAGCCAATTCATTAATTTATTAATGATTTCCTACTAATGTCTCATGTTTTGAGTTACCGTCAGTTCAAATTCCAGCAGATATTTCACATTAAAAGACTACCAGGAAAGGGAGGGATTGAGCCCTTTGACACTCTGGAAGGCCTTGAATGTGAAACATACATTCCCTGACCACTTCATTAGGTACACTTACAGTAAATCTGCCACAAATTTTACTTCTTCACTACATTTATGAGGCTTATAATGTTCAATTCTTGTTGACAATGTCAGAGACGTGATAATTCAACTGTATGTTTACTAAACCGAGTGCAACAATCTACTGTGGATACATGCATCATTTGGTGTCTGCATGCTCCTCAGTCAACAGGAACCAGGTAGGCAACGGACAATCTAACACGAATGGGGTGTGTTTCCCTTGTGTGTGTGTGTGTGTTTTGCAATGAACATGGGCCAAGCAGGACGTACTGTAGAAGCATACAATGAGCACAGGAGCGGGAAATACATAAAGTACCTCTCAGTCAGTCAACCACAACAAGCCATCAAATTCTCTCTTGCAGGTGAGAAAAAAAAATCTTTATTACATCAGATAGCAGTGTCGGGAAATGTATGGGGGGGGTTGGCAGATCATTATGAGAACGAGACGGGGGAAGATACAGTGAAGGGAGGGGAAAGAGAGGAGGAAAGACAGGGAGCGAAAGAGATCAGAGAGAAATGTACAGTGTGAAGAGGGAACAGATCGCGAGCTCATTAAGAAAATTCAAGAAAATATCCATATTCAAATGTAGTAAGACACAAGGTTAAAGCAAAGTGAGAATCACAAGCTTCACTTTCCTATGCAAACACACACACAAACTCACAACACACTCCCTCCACTTTTTCATCAAAACATTCAGTGCCTTTTACTTCTGAACAAAATAAAAATAAACTCTTTGTGTGCACACGTGTTTCTATTTGGGCGCATATATACATATCTTAAACAAATAGTCAATGATTCACAGCAGGAAACAGCATTAACATAAAGTGTCTCATAATTAAACTGCAGCACTAACAAGCTCTGCACTCTGACTCCGCACACAGAAAGAAACCTAAGCTTTGTCCGTGAGAATTTAAATTAAATTGGATTACATAAACGAGATAAACGCTGCAAAAAAGGTTCTCTCATTTAGCCTGGTACTGAGAGGTAAAAAAAATCCTACTTTTCTTGATGAAAGTGGAAAAGTTAGTTGAGATAACTACTCACTTATTTGAAAAAGTAAATCAACCTGTTTCTGGGATTTTATGGCATAAAGTGGTCATTGTTTTTATAAAAGTATGATGATCTGTCTAATGCTAGCTTTTCAGAGGAAAAATAAATTAATCTCACAAGGAGATTAAATTATTTGCTGTGCAGGGGTAAACTATAGAGAAACTTTAGCACTGTTATTGTGAATATGCAAATTAAATTACATAAGAGAGCTGCAAAATAAACATCTTAACAAGCCATTTGCTGTACTGCTGAGTCTTTAAATTACATTTCTTATTCTGCTTAAAATAGAATTACATTTTTACAAGGACACACTTGAAACTGTAAAGCATACATACACTAACACAAAATGATTGAACAAGTAGAATTAAGTCAGTTGGAAACAAATCTGTCAGTTGAGTGTGATAACATTATTTTTCTATAGGGACTTACTTCACAAATTATCAGTTTTACATTTTCTTAATGCTAGGGGAGTGATGTGTCTATATTTCAAGTTACTGACAACAGAAAAATTCCTGTATATCATTTAACCTCATTGCAATATTTTATCATCTCATTGATAGGTTAAGGCTGGCGTTATTCTATATTTTTATTACTCTAAACAAATGCCATGAAAAGACCAAAACCAATAATCTCTATATGGCACTCAGCTCAAACCCACTGGTTCCTAATTAAATCTTTTTTTAAAGGCTCAGTCATTTCCTAAAACAGTTGGGCATTGTAGTGTACTGAAACTGAAGGAAATTAAGGGAAACTGGTGCGTTGGTTGGGGACTATTTTCAGCTGCGGATTAACGCACATTTGGTGCTCTAGTGAGTATCTCCAGTGGCAGCACTGAGTTGTTTTTAATAGTATCTGGACAACAGTGGAGCTCTGTGGCACAGAGGAAGCAGATGTAGCAGGCTTTGGCCACACAGGCAACACTGAGAAGGTTTGAGGGGAGGAAGAGCAAAGAAGACGGATGAAAAGGGGCGAGGGAGGGTGGAGGGAAGAGGAGTGGAGGGGGAGAAGAGGCGGGAGGAGCTTCTGGGCTAACTTTATAGCACTGTGACAGATGCTACACTGCACCGTAACTCAAAGCTGGACAGCACATGAACCTTTACCTGGCAAGGACAAATGGAGAGGGGACACACACACACACACATTTTTCTTGCAGGGATATCCCTTGTTAGAATTTAACCCCTAAAGGTTTGAACTTTGAATTTTGAATGAGCTGTGCAGCCAACAGTATGCTCTACATATTAAATAATTTGAATTTAACCCTAGATGAAAATGTCCCTATATAGCTGGAATGCAATAGCAGACCTGCTGTTTCTACTACATAAATTCTTCTTTCTATCTCACTGATGATTACAGTTTGATGGAGGTTTGGCAAAGGTGTTTATAGAGGTCACTGACCTTTTTAACCACCTGAACATGCTGTGTGTTGTGGTAAAGTCTGCCCTTAAATCAGTATGACATACAAACACCATTCTGCAAACATAAACACACACACACACACACACACACACACACAGCTCCTTGAAGGATAAGGCTGGCGTTATCATTGCTTTACCTGATTGGAAAGTCCCGTGAAAAAAACGAAACCAACAATCTCCTTGCTGTCTGTGTAGTCACATGCTGATATATCTCATTCCTCCGCGCCATAGATCTCCAATAAATTATTAAAAACACACTGAGGAGCCACAGCGCTGCACAGGCTGACGTGTACCTTTATTACCATGAATATACACACATACACCGTCACACCGTCCTGCTGCCATAAATACTGGCCAGGGCTGGATTATTCTGCCACTGGGCCCCAGAGCTGAAATTTGCAAAGTCCCCTAAATACCGTCAGCTGGCATACACTGCTATCTAAGGTTAGGGTTAGGGTTAGGTAATATTTAGCTAAACCACAAAGTCATTTTAGGAATATGCACAATTTCCACAAAAAAAAAAAAGAAAAAAAGATAGAGGTATTCAAATATGACAAGAGATGATGGGAGAAACCTTAAGCCAAACCATTAAATGAATTACCACAAACTAATTGCCTCACAGTGAAACAGAGAATGGCCACTAGCACACCAAATGTGTATTAATCCATGGCTGAAAACAGTCTCTAACCAATTCACTAATTACTCAATGCTAACTTTTTAAGTGGTGTTTGCTAAAAACTACAATTTCCAGGAAACTACCTAGTTTTTTTTGTTTTGTTCTGTTTTTTAATGAAACTTTACTGTATATATGTGAGTTGTTGGCACAGACAAGGCATGGGACTTAAGAAAGTACTGAGAGGCCTGACACATTGCTGGTTTTGGTTTTTCATGGTATGTGTTGACATTAGGAAAATGCAAAATAACGCCAGCCTTATTTCACTTTTCATAAAGTGGCATCTCAATTAGTGGGGTTGCTCCTCTGCAGCAGCCCCACTTGGCTGCATTTTACTTCAAAATGAAGACACTTTGAACCAACCAATACTCAGCAAATATTCTGTTTTTAAGGAAGATATTCTCAAGTTTGGACCAATATCATTACTCGTCCACTCATTCTCACCTCTTGCTAATGGCCTCCCAGTTATTTCTGCAAGCAAAGCGTCCATTCACTTTCCACAATTGCTTCCCAAAAGGGGTTTTGGGCTGCTCTCTCCGGGAGCCTGAATTTTCAATCAAAGCTTAAAGTTTCAGTTAAACAACTCGAAAAAGTTAAAGACACCTCCCCCCACCCAACATACGGTAGACGTGTCCAAAAATAAGGCAGATAAAATAGCTGAGTCCTTCAGTCCTTGAGCGTCATTACTCCTGCTAAGCCAAACGCTGGCACTGCCTTCTCCACTCCTGGGCTTTCACAAAGCAGGGCCGGCATCAGGTTGGGATCGGGAGCCAGCTACGACTCCTTTCCTGTAGTGACTCAGGCCTCTATGGCCGAGTATGAGTCACTCCTCCGGTTCTTGGATCGATATTCAAAAAGCAGGCAGACATGAATCAAATAACAATGAGTCAGTGTCAGAGAGAATCACCTCGCAGCCATTTAGAAATTAAGCACTCCAACTCGCTCCGTCTCCTCCTCATTTTCACTCCAACACTTTTTAAAGTAACTTTGGGCCCTTTGTTACTCAGATCTGTTGTGAGACGTTGACGCAAAGACCTTCAAAAGTCAGAACTTTCCTTCGCTCCGACTCTTTCTCCAACCTGTCTCCTTCCCAGCATCCTCTTTACCTCCCCACTACTGTCTCTCGCTGCCGCCTTTTAATCTAGTGCCCACACACACACACACACACACACACACACACACACACAAGCACATGCACACAGACACACTTTTACTGTAGTGGAGTCATCTGCAAGATTGATTGGAACTCATTCTGTGTCCTATAATAGACGAGTATTAAAAAGTTTCCTCCCTCTCATGCTATTTGTGAAATTGAATGGAAGGTAAAAATGCATGCCAAAATTAGTAATGGGTTTCCGGTTTGCAGCAACTCTGTGTACATCTGTGTGTGTTTGTGTGTGCATGTGCACAAAAAAGGAATTTGTTTGCATGCAAAGGAGAGCCACCTACACTCCCTTTAACACCTTATTATTTGCAGAAAAGAGTTTATCACCTTCATAGGCTGATGGAAATCTGGGGATTATGAAACTGGTCCTATACATTGTGTTTGGTCGCATCAAGCTGACATGAAACCCATATAAAAAGGTGGTGTTTTTCGCACCACAGGTGAGAAAAAATGCTCTTACTCCGCTTAAATGAAACTTCATTGAAATTGAAACACATGCATTTGTATTTATTTTGAGTTGTCAACATCTTGACAATGTAAGCTACAGAATATGCATGCAATATGCACAGCATGCACAAAATCAATTAGGACACATTTCGTCTAACTGGATGAAGTGAAAATGAATTTTCTGTATTTATTGTAATTAACAGCCAAATGATCAGTATTTAATAGAGACGTGTACTTTTTGGAGATATTATTTTCAAGACACTGTCATGATAAAAAAAAATGTGATTTTGTCACTGAACTACAATTTACAAAACCCAGGTTATTAACAAAGCAGCAAGTTAGTTTTGCCGACCAGTAAGCAGTACACTGTCTGCGTACTATGTATACATGGAGTGAGTGGGTGTCCTCCATCGTTTTGGTCCTTTTAGTACAGTGTTTCTGTGCTGAGCCGCAGCAGAGGGATACGTCCTGGTCAGGGACGGATTAACCCACAAGAGCTGTGGAGCCCCAATGATCACCCCCCCCCCTATAGGGGGGTATACATGCTGTGTAGCATAAAGTGCTAACAATCAAATTTAGAATATTTGAACCTGCATTCACTGATTTTTGGGGCTAATTGAGGGCACTGGTAACAAGCTGTAAACACAACTTTGACATATTATCACATTAAGTTGATGCGTTGAACGTGTCTGCACCTCCAGCAACATAAGCCTGTATTTAGAGTCGTGCTTCTATTCAGTCTCTTTTAGCTGTCTTTTGGTCTCCGCCAGCTGCCGAGGGAAATGTCTGGCTGCCAAATGCTCCACTATGTTCACCGGCCAGTCTCTGTAGCTGTGCCTGTCTGCTGCGTGGTGCCGAGCAGGTAGTAAACAGTGGGGTTTTAGAGCCTTTTCTCCGTGAAAGCAGCCGCCCGCTGCGGCCGGAAAATGACGCTGAGTGACCAAATAGCAAATTTGCAGCCACACCAAAAGAATGAGCTGAAAGGCGCTACATGACCTCCGGTGGCTTGTCACTCTGAGCACGCCTTATCACTTACAAGTAGCCATGTGATCCAGCGTTAATGTAAAAATATTGATTATTGCCACTTAAAAAAATAAAAAGAAACCCAGTAGAAATCTAGTTAAAATGTTTATTCTGCTTAAAATAGAGTTGTTTTCTCTGCAGTATGATTGGTTTTCTGTAGGTACCTCTTGGTTAGTGCATATACGCGCTGTGCTGTGGCCTGGCTGCTCACCATATGGCAGCAGGGACATGGAGAATCTCTCGCTCTCTCATTTTTGCTCTGCCCGTGCCAAGCTCTGCTGTTCCTCCTCCGTCCCTTCCCCTCCCTCACTTCCGTCATAGAGCTCGCCATGCTGAGCCGCTCGGCTGTGCTCTCACCTCCCCCACTCCCTCCGTCCCACCTCCGAGCCTCCCGTCCTTATTCCTATATCACACTCTCGCTCATTCCCTTGGGTGGTTTTTAATAGCATTTACAACTTATTGGGAAAGAGAGACTAGTATTATTAATGTGGTCTTTCTTATTTAAAGCATTGGGATTGAAAGTTTTGCTTATAAGATATACTAAAGAAAAACAGATTAGGGTTTCAGGAAGTCCCAACAGAGAAGCAAATTTATGCCAAAATTGACAGTTGTGATTTACTACACAGCAGTATGAGTGTATGTAATGTTCTTACTGTGGCTCCCCAAACCTGTCCGTCTCCTGTACTCTTCTCACCTCCCACTTCCTCCTCTTTCTCTTGATTCACTTCCCCGACTGCCTTTCCAGCCACTCTCTCCCTATCCTCGCTCTCTCTTACTTTCTCCCACATTCTTTTGAATCTGAAGGGTCTCTCTAAATGTAATATACTGTGATTCTCACAGCTCATATCGTCGCTGCCCTGTCTGCGTCTCTCCAGTGGCAGCACACAACGCTGTAAAACATGGAGCGTGGCGTAGAAAACACACGACACGGGCGAAGAAGGTGAACTAAATAACTGCACATTTATGGCTGCTGTGCTGCTGAGCTGAAGAGACAGCTTGTGACAGGAAACAAGGTTCACACACAACAGTAATCCTGCTTACGATCCAGGTTCAGCCAAATGGATGAACATAACCTGAATTAATGTTCATTTTAGCTCTGTTTAGATTTAGTCTTAGTCTTCATTCTTTTTTTATTTGTCGTCCATTTTAGTCTTGTCTTAGTTAAAGAAAACCCAGACTGAGAAGTTATTTTAGTCTTGCCTTATTCAAGACCAAAAAGGAACATTTTAATCAAATTTCAGAAAACTGCTTTCAAATAAGATTTCATCCACTGGATTTTAGGCTAAAAGAACTGGTGTGGAAAATGAGCCACAAAATGACAGGTTGGATGATTAGAAACGCAGCTTTGCAGAGAGCATGTCGGGTCCGATGTCGTCAATTGAAGTAATACATCTACGCATGGAACACGATGATTAGTCTGATTTGCATATTTATTTTCAACCAACAGGATTCAACGTACTGCCTTCACACCAGCAGACACCTATTCCAACAGTGGTCTGAACTTTGAACAAAAGTGACCTTCGCGAGGCAGAACGCTTTTTTTTATTTATTTTTTATTTTATTTATGCTTGCCCTACAGTATGAGACTGGCCAGTTCATAGTTAACCACAATTTCAGTGCTATTAATCCCCTTATAATTGATCCCAATGCACTTCAGGTAAATGTTAATAAGCACACTATGTGCTACTGCATGCATGATGCCTTATAAATCCTTATAAACACTGCTTTGTTTAAAGTATAATATATATATATATATATATATATATATATATATATATATATATATATATAACGAAGCCTTAAATATAATGAAGGTACCTTCGGCTTAATGCAATTAAAGACTTTTCAGGACTTTTCAGGGCAGTCACCAACTCTGCGGCGTCGGTCAAGCTCTGGACCTCGTTGCGGTTCTCGTCTGAGCAGACGATAGCATTTACCAGCAGATAGAGTGAAAGTGTGGGAAGAACAGTGCTGGAGAAAAGGCACTTGGCTCTGTCACACACACCTTATTACTTGAGTGTACACGCTAGCATACAAACACACACACACACACTTGTAATTGGACCTAAGGAAGACTATTTTTGGATAATGTTTAAGACCAGAGAAAGCCAAGTGTAGAAGACTGAAGGAGAGAGAGGCAGAGAGACTTAGAGAAGGGAAAGAGATGGAAAAAGAGACCAAGCTCCATGAAATAAAAATAAATGATAGATAGAACAAAAGATAAAGATATGGGAAAAAAGAGATAAAGAGAGAGGGTGGGATGGTGGAGGGATATGAGAGAGAGAGAGAGAGAGAGAGAGGAGGGACAGATGGAGAGAGCACCAGAGCCAACAGCAGAGCTAAGTGGGTAGTGTGCTCCCCAGACAGCGCTCCATATGGCCTGGCAACGCCATACACAGCCAGGCAGCACAAACACACACACTAACACAGCATGTATACGCACAGACACACACGGGATGTATACACACACTGATACCCAAACACTCCTCAACACAAACAATCTAAATCACACACGTAGTGCACATTCACACATTGCCATGTACCCACACATGTACAGAGCTCGGACTGAGGGGGGTGTACTCTTTAAAAAAAAAAAAAAAAAAAAAGACAAAACCATACCACCTGATACATTGATATCCCTTTTGTATTAAGGGGGTTAATTAACATTACTTAAATCCTGACATTTACTGTGAAAACGTTGTGTTACATTCGTAATGTCAGTGGCTAGCGGTGGTTGCAACAGTGGCTCGTATGGTTTGAAAAGCCGACATGGCACACATTTTCTTTCCTACACGCTGGAGTTGAAGAGGAGCGCTTGTTTTCCCTGTATACTTCTTCCGGGATGTGACGCTCTCTTCAGCTGTTTTTTATCATAATGCACGCCAATTGTGTGATTTGGAATGAATGGCTACCACTCAAATTCTAACTAAAAACTGTATGTACTGTACCGATCACTGGATAACTCTTTCACCTAAACCAAGATGGCAGAACACAGAACTGGGCAGCCAGTTATTTTAAAAGAAAAGCAGAGGTGAGATATACAATAACTAGCAAAAACTAAGTTTGGGCAGATATGTTGTCTACTCATTTTCATTGGGTTCGGTACATATAGCAGCACATCAGCACCTCAGAAGGACTAGTTTGTTTCAAGCATTCTGAACCCTTAAACTGTATTGGAAGTTTCAAACAGACAGTTTGGGTATTAACAGTTCCAGTTATAAGCAAAAAAAGAAATGCAAGGCTTAACCGGTAAATATGGAACTCTCTCAAACATACAGAAATATAACTGAGTGTGTCACGTCCCTCCCCGGTCCCCGCTGGAGCAGAGACTCATGGGAGGCCCAGGATAACAGCCAATCCCTGAAGGAAGTGAGGAAGTGACTCCTCGCCAATCCCCGGGGTCACCCAGGTTACTACGGGGCTGCTGGGCCATCGCCATGGTACCCTGCTATCAGGGGACAGCTGGCCAATCACATTTAGCGATGTGAAGTGTAAACATCCTTTCACTGCAAAGCATGCATGTTGCCTTTACAGTAGCAGGGGCTTTACTTGTGCAGACATGGGCGGCTGGAGGGAGGGACAGGGGTGGAGGGAGGAGCAAAACATTTGCCGAAATCTGACCAGACCTGACAGGTCTGATAGAGCAGTGCAGGAGGCAAGTAAAACTAAAGAGGTTAAATTTACTCATTTAATCTCACGAGTTATATTCTGTGACCACAATATTTGTTGCATATGGTTTGTGAAGGGTCTATGATTCATACACTGCATTAAGATTGTACTGCCACATTTATATAAAGCTCCCACAACACATAATTATTTCAGAAACTTTTCAGAAAAAGCAGTTAGTAAAGGTTTACAGAGTGTGTTGTTCCATGGAGGAAAATTCAAAACAGTTTGGGATTAAATGAGTTGTACTCCATGCAACACTGGTATGCAAAAATACTGCATTATTGACACAAGAACTTTCAATAGTGGACTTTAAGAGAACATACCAAGTGTTGAATAACTAACAAACATAAAATAATAAAAGGAAAAATATGCTCATTTAAAACGTATTCACTAACACGCGGTCATTAATAACACACATTGTGACATAATGATATTATCATTTCAAAGCCTGGGATATGGTGATTAACTTCAGCTGAATGATGACATGTTCCCCTACAGACTCACAAACTCCTGGGCTTATTAAAAGTTTTAAAACCCCAAGACATGATCCCAAAAGTACACAGTGGTCAAGTTTAAAACAAGCCCTTTTTTTGTCTTACAGTGCTCTCAGATTGCCAGGAGCTCAATCAACAGCTCACCAGAAGTCCATTCTGTCTCCGCTGAGCCGATCAACCTGACAAACGTTTGGCAGGAACTGACCATCAGCAGCCAGGTTTCCCTGCCCACTATATTTCCTACAGACGTTACAATGATTGTCTGAATAAACATTATGCCTTTAGAAATACACAATGAACAATTGATGTCTGCCATCCAGGGTTTCCTTGAGCTATGTTTTTTTTTTTTTTACTTACTTACTGAAATTAGTACAGGAATGAACAATGTTCATACTGTTATGATGAAATGATCTACAGTCTATACTGATATTAAGAAACATTGCTTGGTTTATAAGGTTGCTCATGTCCTGCTAACAATGCTAATCTTACCTGGTCAGGTAGATGTTTCACCAAATGTCTTAACAAGTAAAAATGTCATAAACATCACACTTGATGCCAGTACTCTTGACCCCAAAGTCCAGTTTGTTTAATTAGTGTGAACACTGTGTACCGCACCCGGTCACGGCTCACATGTATGTGGGTACAGGTCGCGTCAGGCGTGAAAACTACCGTACCAGTGGACTGTGGGCTGTGGATCTTGCGGTTGGTGTGCTTTTCTACACTGTAGTGACCACATAAACAAATGTCAAGTAGATGATGACGCAAGTGTATCCGGGTACAGAACAATATTACTAATGTGAAAGCTAAGGGGTGGAGGGGCGCGGAGAGGGGGGGCAATCATACTCAGGCATGGTACAAAGCAATCGTACCTAATATGAAAACGCCCTTCATTTAATGTGCTGAAAGTAACCAATTCAAGCTTGAAACACAGCTCCTTTGACTTCCTCTTGCTGTCAGCTATCCAGCTAGTGAGCATTAAGTTATATGATCAAGATAGCAACCAGACTAGCACAAAAGCAATCTCTTTCCCAGTTCAACAGCCCTGGCAGAGGGAATGCTGATGGGATACTGACAGTAATGTCTAGTGAATAATGTGGGGAATACTGACCGGAAAGGCACAGATTGTATAATGTTATAAGTGGGGGCCATATTGTGGGATTCCTCAGAGAAGCAGATGTGCTCCAGCTGACTTACTCTGTAATCCCACCTCACTCTCTGATCCAACAACACACACACACACACACTCCAACACACATACATACACACACAGAGATAGACCATAAACAAGCTTTATCCTTTGATCATTGTGTGGCAGGGGAAAAAAAAGACATTACTGGCTGCAGAAGTCACTGCGAAACAGAAATGCACGGAAACTCGCACTTCAACGTGCAAATAAGCCAGCGGGGACGAAGATGCTCATATAACATCAAAGAGTGAAAACGACAGAGTCTGTTTCAAGTAACGTTTGCAATTCAAGTCTGTATTAAAAAATCACTGATCAAATAACCAGACTTTACACACACACACACACACACACACACACACACACAGCGGTGAAGGAAAGATGTTCACTGAGCTGAAGATTCTCTTCTGACCAACCCATCAAACATCCAATCCGCGCTAATTGGAGACGAGATGGGAGGCGTTATTTCATGGAAAGCTAACCTCTAACCGCCTGCATTTTCAGTATTATGTTGGTTGGCAAGCGTGCAAAGGGATAGAAGTGATCCACAATTTACAGGTTTAGAAGACTTTAGAAGTAAAGAGGTTGGCACCGCTGAATTTTCATGTGAAAGTTTACTTTTAACAATAACCTCCAAATCATGGGAGTCTCCATGATAACTTAATGATGCTGTAGCATTATGTTATGGTCACCTGTGATGATCTGTTAGTTTCAGATTGCATTGTTGTCACAACTGGTAACAAACGACCACATGTTAACCTCCGTAATTCGATGTTTTGCACTTGTACTTAACTTTTATACTAAAGACTGTGGACAGTCTTCTCCCTTTGACTTTCTATCAATCATGTTTAAACTAATGATTCAACTGGTGCCCAGCCAAATGCTGACGACAGCTTTCCCACTACCACTGTCTGTTCAAAACATTCATGAGTTCTTACTTTCACTCCCCTGGCTGACTGATAGAATCCCTCCTACTTTGCGACACTATTGGTCTGAAAACTCCCACTGTTGAAGTCTGATGCAAAGTGTGAAAAAGACTGCATTACAAAGACTGGATGGGTAACTTTACTGGTAAGCCCTTTTTTTTTTGTGGGTGTGCAATGAAAAACATTAAGGTAGCTTGAGGTGCTCTTAGGCAGAATCATCTATTGTAGGCTACAGTATCTTCTGTTGACGCTAAGCTTGCTGTAGCTCAGCTGTGGAGTGAGAAAAACACTGTTATAAATAGGTGTAATAAAGGCCTGGTTACGCCAGCATTTAAAATAGTTAAAATCGCGCGCAAATCTTTCGTGACGAGTTCAACTTTAGTGAACTTGCGGCATTGACCAATCGGAAGCTGTCTTGGACCTGCTGACCTTTGATGGAAAGCAGAGCCAAAGAACAAAACACAGGAAGATATTTAGGATCATCCACTTTTATACAACCCTGCTCCTCGAGGGTATAAACTGCTTCCAGAAAAGAAGCATGGTCTGTAGACAGTAGACAGGAGCCGATGGTACAAACAGCTACGTCTCTTCAGTTAGCTGTCCTGTCCGCTCAGCGACCGATCAAGCCAGTAGCCAGCAGGCCTGGAGAGCAAACTGTTGCTGTGCAGGGCCGGCTCTGTGAGCAGCTCCCTGCACCACCTATTTCACAAGGCTGTGCGGGCCAACAAGTTCAAGTTCTTTATCTGTCATGCACACGACAACTACAGTGAAGCAGTCACTGGGAATCATTCTGAATCTCAGGCGCCCTCCAACAGTGCTCGTACAGAGAAACATGCAAGTCAAAGTAAAAAAAAAAAAAAAAAAAAAAAAGAGAGAGAGAGAATCTATGTAAACTGGAAAATCTACAGCAAACAGAAAATAGTTAGAATACAGGAATATATTATAATATATATAAAATAAAATATAATAAAGGCTAATAGAATATTAAACCGTGGTAATATATTACTGTACAGTTATAATAAGAGTAATAATACATACACACACACACGCGCAGTATTAACTGTAACTGTGCTACTTCCCGATGGGAACAGATCTTGACTCCGGTCTCCATATATTCATGATCTGGACCTTTCAATAAATTGCTGGAGGAAAAAGTCGACTGAACGGCATGAATCTTTGGACCAAAATAAGCAGTCTCAAAAGATCAATAGGAATATCACAGTTTATTGTTGAATTTGATAGAAAATTACAAATTTTACGTAAGCTTGGCTTTACTATAGGCAAATAGAACTTTAATATGTGGGTCAATAACACATCACAGCAGTCATGCAACATGTCACCCACACATACACATGATGGAAGTCACTCCTCCAGACAAACAGCTTGGCAGGAGAGCCAAGCAAACTGTGAGACACTCAGAGCATCTCTGAATCCAGCCTGAGAAGCAATACTACGGAGGAGGACGACACCATCAGCTAGTCTCTAATGACTCAACAGGATCTGGACTGGACTTATCACACTGACCATGTCCATCTTTACAGCAGAAGCTATGTAGTTGCTGTCTGATAGATGACAGACAGCAACAGGACAACCAACTGAGGCTATTACCTAAATATAAATCAACTAGTCTAAATGAGGTGCCTGTGCAATGCCATTCCATTTAGAGTATCATACAAATTGCATAATAGTGGCTTGAGTCACACTTGCAAAAGATAGTCACCAGAACTGGAGTTTACTGTTGACTCATCCAAGGTGTAAAATAGATTTCACAACAAAACATGAATGTGAGGCAAAAGGACAGACCGCCAGCTCTTAATTAGAGGTTGTTGTGGGCCACTGGGGTGAAATGACATTAAAGTGACGCAAAAGCAAATATTAACGCCCATTTCAAACTTATTTTAGGTCAGTTTAAAATCCTATATCGCCTGGCAGATATTGGGTTGCCACTCACCGGACGTCGTTTTGCTGCGGAGGTTTCTTCTGCCCAACCAGGTTCACCGTTCTCGCTTGGATGGGCTTCTCTTCTCTGAAACACATGAAGTTAAGAAAATGTTAACTTGGTAAGCGCGCAGAACTCTGTCAGAAGTGCGAACTGTGAGCTTTCTTTGGTTTCAGGTAATTTTGCTGTATTTTTGTATTTAGTTCATTTGTATATTTCCGAACTCACCATTTACAATTAACAGGGGCTGACTAACAGAGGAAGTCAGTTAAAGAAGTTCCATAGATTTTTTTGGACAGACTTGACCTGACCTCACCCAGCCAGTAAAACAGTACAGCATTCTGACCTTTCCTAAGGGACTGCTAGCTTTCTGGAGAACAGCTATCTGCCTTCTTATCCTCATAAAACTTTGTGTTTTGCGAACGCTCCAAATACAAACTAAACTGGTCAGAATGCTCATTTAGACTGTGATTGCAGAGCTGGAGATACCTTTAGGCGTCGATGACAGGCCGAAGACAACAACGACATGTTTTCAATACTTCCACTGACACATTCCCAGTGTGATTCAAAACCGTCTCATCCATAAACATGAACAGCGGGCTCTGATCAGTCTGATCACAGAGGAAACTCGGGAGAGAAATCCCTGCCGACACCCACGCTGTCGAAAACAGAAGACATGTCTTTTTATCGTCAATACTGTGGGTGCCCCTCTCATTATGAGACACTTTTTGTACATTAAGAATGGAGAATGTTATTTGTTCTTTATGGATTCTCAGCATCCTTTGCTGTACTGTTTAAAATAAGTAGTGATTGAGGTGGATTTGACATCCTCTGGAAGGATACTGCCTTACTTTCATAAGGGACTTACTAATGATGATTCACAAGTGATGCCAACTTTAAGAACTTTTAAAGTTTAGGTGTGGGCTATTACTGGACTGTTTGGTGTTCGAATACAAGATTAAAGCACCATACCAGTGTATCTGCACATTTTAGCTCCTTAACTACAAATCAGGTATGTATATATATAAATCTGTGATGTCATATCTATGTGATTTGTACTTAGAAACCAATCCCATCCAACGGATCAGCACCAATACTGACCTTGTTAAACCAATCAACAATAAAATTTGGCAATATCATTATAAATATATCAGTTAGATTTATTCACAGCAGGCTGACGATTCAGTTTTTACTGTTAAACACAAAAGTGTTTTTAGTGTCAGTGTTAAGAGCAATCCCTGGCCTCATGTTACCTTACATAAAAATGATCCCAATCAGTTCCACACAAGCACTTAGTGTAATTTAGGGAACTGTGCTGGCCTCGTACTCTGTATCTACAGATTCCCTATGTTGATGTATCAGAAACAGTATCAGGGGGAAAAAAATGGGTCGCTGCTAATGGGCTAAAACATGAAAAACGACTGGTATGGGCCTTTAAGGTCAGAGCTTCTTCTGATTCCACTCTTTAATATAAGGAAAAGTCTGAATTTAAATAGTTTTGCTTTATTTTCTGAGATGTTTCACAGCACTGTTGAGTTTTTCCACATACTGATATCTTACTTTTTCTAGATATCAGCTAACAATATTGTATTATTGAATCCATATCATGCATCATAGGTAGATCAGCACAGCCAAAATATTTAAAAGTACAATATGTAAACCATCACAATGCCTTGCAATACCTACCTATATATACCTATATATAGCACATCTTGCTCATTTGGTCCCGAAAAAAACCAACGCAAGCATACGCACAAACACCACACTACTTGAGCTTTTACAATGGATTTATACTGTACGTGTGTTACGTGTATTTCCTTTTAAGGCTGAGACAAGTTTGGATGTGTTCCTACTTTCAAGGTGAGGGCAGTGACACCAACTAGCTCTCTGTGAAATGAAAATAAGTGATCAATTTGAGGCCACTTACTCAATTACTTCCAGGGAGTAAGGCTACTAATATAATGCGAGAATTTACTTCCACTGAGTTTCTGGTTTCCTCAGTTCAGTGCAGTAAAGAGGGCCATCCTGCCTGCAAAACTGGCACAGAGTTTGATAACTTGTGCTTGATTGTGTCAATGAAATGCACATACTTTGAGTATTTGTGACTATTGTTCTATGTCTTCAAGGTGAATTCTTATGCTTAAAATACAGTGAGGGAATGCTTCTCATTGATCATTGAGGCGCTGTTACATTGCTGTGGGGAGGAGCTTTACTGTACTATGATCCTGTACTTTATCTTTCCGTTTACGTAACTTGGATTTAGGCTTTTCAAAGAAGGTAAACAGGATTGTTAACTATCATTTACACTTCATCCACCTTTCTGTCTGTGAATGAAATTCATTTTTATCATATCCCAGCTTACTTGAGGATAATTATTGACAGGACGTCAATGTTTACATACCATGTATTTACCAGTACATCATTGTTGCTATGGCTATATACCTACAGGGAGGTGTGCACACGTATACCGTGATCCAGTATGCTTTAGTAGCAAGAAGACTGATGGTGAGTGTATCCTAAAAATGCTCCTGAGAGCAGTGTATTTCTCTGCTTCTCTGCATTACAACCCACACTACCCTACTGCTAGTACACTCACCATGCATGTATTAGTCAACCAGTGCAGCTTTTCAGTGCAGACCCAATCGTAAAGGCACACACACGCGCACACACTGCTTTGCTCTGGTGATCTCCATCCAAACAGTGATGAGAGGAAACGGTGCTGAGGCCAGTGTAGTTTAAGACATGTACGTGCTGACAGCCTGCCTTATTTGCAGCCGCTACATTATGACATGACTGAATCCACGGCTTCTAATACATTACTGAGAATGATGCACGGCCACTTAGAGCCGGAGCTATATATTGCACAGTTCCTTCTTTAGATGCAATGAATCGATCTTCCGTTCCAGTGCTGGGCTATCAGTCCGCACAGGGGGCTTAAAATAGAACAGGGACGTAAAGCTCAAGGAGCGCCTTCGCTTAGGTGGGTCGGTCTATCTTTCCATCTGCCCATCTATGCATGCATCTCCATGCAGACCGCGCAGAAAACGTGAGAAAGGCATCGTTTCAACTTGATGCATTTCCTGGTCCTGGAAGGAAGGGGGTCGATGCGGGTTCGCTTCTGCACCGATTGCAGGGACAAATAAATCTGGAGGAGACTTTTATCCATGCATGTATCGGTGGTGCTATAGAGGAGGGGATGTGGATGCACACCGTGAATATAAGCCACTCCTGATTCAAAATGACATGACACAGGCACCTTTTCTCCCCCTGTTACAGGCCCACTGGTTCTCTAACAGCCCTGTGTGATGTCTGTTGCATGAGCATTGGCCTACATACAGTGCATACGGCTGGGAAAGGCTCAACCGCACCCCAGAGCTGAGAACAGCAGCTGTTGAGATGGATGCTGCACAGATAAAAGCCAACAGGGAGGGTTTTACTTTTACTACTCCCAGTGCCAGGCTTCAGTGAGGCTCCTGCCGCAACTATAAATGAAATATCTTCGGGTGAAAAGTCCAAACGCTCGGCACTTGACTCAGGCAGCGGCGTGAGTTAAAGTGATGATATTAGGCAGACGAGTGCAGATGAGAAAATTAGTTCTTATTTCTCATCCTGTGTGGAGTGTGACGCTGCTGATGATGGGGCATGGTGACACACCCCTTTCATCCTTCCCACCATCCTCTTCTTTCCCACGCCCCCCCCCCCCCCCCCCCCCCCCATCCCCATCCCTCCTGAGCGACTTCCACCTGACCCACCACCACAATTGCTGAGGAGCTGTGACAATCTGCAAACCGGAGCCGGTCCACGCTGGCCCGTGCATGTTCTCTCATGCACACAGCTGTAGCCTGTAAGGGCCTGTGACAGCGTGAGTTGTGTGTGGAGGGATCTGCAAGATGTAGACACACACACACACACACACACACACACACACACATGCATGCATGCACGGTACAGTGGAGTGATGCTGAAACATTTCATCCATAAGAGAGAACGGAGGTGGATGGACTTCAGAACGGAAATAGCCCAGGCCCAGTGTCTCTCTCATACTCACACACACACACTATCTTTCTCCTCTCTCTCTCTCTCTCCCTTACTTTAACATGGCCTCCTCCTTCGCCTCCTCCTCCCGCTGCCGAGCCAGCACAGCCATGATGATCTTCCTCTCATCCTCTGTCAGATGGCTCAGGTCCGGCTCCGGGATGGCCGGGGCGACGGGTGGGTGCGGGCCGCCCCGAGGGCCCACCGAGGCGAACATCTTCCCCACCACCACCACCTTCCCTCCCTCCCTCCTCCTCCTCCTCCTTCTCCTCCTCCTCCTCCTCCTCCTCCTCCTCGCCTCGGTCGGGATCACGGATAGAAAACCCGCTGGCGGAGCCCACGGATCACGACATGGCCCAGGGACAAAGCGGCGGTTGGAGCGACTGATGCGGAGCTCCCATGGCGGCGGCGGGGGGCACCCAGGGCGGCGGCGGCGGCGGCGGCGGCGGTGTCGGCGCTAGCTCCGGCGGTAGCAGCGGTGACGGTGGCGGTAGCGCTTCGGTTCCCGGTTGCCGTTGTCAGCCGAGCCTTCTCCCCCTCGCTGCTCCGCTGGTGTCTTCTCCCCCCCACCCCCCACCCACCAGCCCGCCCGCCCGCCTCTCCCCTCCACCACCTCCGGTTCACGGGGAGCCCATCTCTCCGGCGCTCGGTCGGGACGGTGGCACACGGGAGGGGGATCTCTCGCTTCCTTCCTTCAGGCCGGGGGTGGCGGGGGGGGGGGAGGAGAGGGGGGGAGGGCGGGGGTCCCCTGAAGGCGGCTCAGGTCTCCGCTCGGTCCGGTGGGCTGGTCCGTGTGGCTGCGGGGCGAGGCGGCCACTTCTTGTTGTCCAGCGCCGCCGCTGCTGCTGCTGCTGCTGTCAGGGAGACGGAACCGTCAATGGGACCGCAGCCCCTCAAGCGCGTTCACTTCTCTCGCGGCGGGAGCGCGCAGCCCTCATTTGAGAATGGGGGGCTCCACTCGCCGTTCAGAGGCGCGCTCACGCCGGCCTGAAGCACACGCAGGAGATAAAGGGTTCCTCAGGGGTGCACTGTGGGTTCTGCGGGACCATCAGAACTGATCTGGGGGAAATGCTGCTTGAAAATGAATGGATTGTAGTCTATAAGGCTGCTTAGAAGCCTTGGACATCTGCTAACATCACATCTGTAGTATATGTGATCTGTAAAGGTTTTTAAAGGGCTTCACTCCTTAACACTCCTTAAATAACATGAAAGCCATCTCTGAATTTTCCCCTTAATTGAAAATGTCTGGTCCTTAATAGGGGTGGGTTTGGTCTTTTTTAAAGGGATAAAACCCATCTTTCAACATCACATCAACACTTAATTTGAATCATAACGTATTAAAGGGTTTTTAAAGGGTTTTCTACCTGGATTAAGTTTTTAAAGTGTTAAAATCTCTGTTATTATGAAATAACATGAGAGCCATCGCTGTTACAATTGCATTATTATTTATGGGTAAAGTAATGCAATTGTGGGATAAAAAAAAATAAGAAATTCAGTTCATAGTGTATAGTGTGTTTTGGTACTTGTGATACCTTAAAGAGTTCAGATTGGACCCAAGTTCTTCTGCTGCTGATTAAAAAAAGGGAAATAAAGAGATAAAAATTGTATGGAGTCTTTATCATAGACCCCAACCTTTATTCCAGTGTGTCAAGGGGAAATGCAGCAAAGGTAGACCAACATTTTTGCAATCAACAAAAAAGTAAATACGCAGTGTACAAGACAAGAGTACAAAGTGATACAACAGAGAAAAACAAATGAAAAAGCTTCAAAAATGCCATAAAAATGAAATGGTCTAGTGTATGGTATGGGTCAAAGTAGGTCAAGATAAAATAATATTAGTAGTACACAGCAAATAGTGAATGCAAGTCTGAAGAACCATTTTTCTAGTATGGTATGAAACCCTTCACACTCAGAGTGTTTGCACTCTCCTCCTCCTCCTCTCTCCCACCAATCATTGCGTGTTAGAATGACGCGCATCCCCCTTTTATCCTCATTCCTCCCACCCTCCCTCCCTCTCTCTTTCTCTCCCTCCACTCTTTCCTTCTGTCCTTCCTCCTTATCCATCCTTCCAGCAGTTCCCAGCTCCCACACACACACACACACACACACACATACCCACAAACACACATGCACTACTTTCTCTGAAAAACAATCTGAAGGGAGCCTGAGGTGTACCACATAGCCGTTCACATATATGGCTATAGGGTGACATTTACAGTATGTCAGTGTGCAACATTTTAATTATAGGCTGTGTGGTCTAGAGGGGGGTTCCCAAACATTACTATTCAGATACAAGAGAATATGCCACGAGAAGATCATTCATTGTGTGACATCATCCTAAATTTAGAAACAAATGTACTTGATTGGACTATTTTTAGCCACAGACCCAGATTTGCTAAAAACTGATATCTAAGATTCCTTGCGGATCATGGTTTGGTTTTGAAATGTAGCTGCTACACTGTAGCTACACTTCATACAGTTAGAGGATCGTGTACCAAAATTAGACTATGCCACATTTTTTTTGGAACCCTCAAGGGACCCTAGATGTCCCTCTGCACTGAGTCCAGGTCAGACAGCATCACTGTAAGTTCATGGGCTGGATCTGTGTTTCAGCACCACGGTCAGCTCACCAAAACAGCAGGGCCTCTGAGCGGGAAAGAGCCCACAGAGAGGAGCAGTAGCTGCACGTCTGGAGCCGGCAAGCCTGTCAGGAGAAGAGGCATGAAGAAAAGAAAAAAAAAAAGACAACCCTGGCTTAGCCCAAACCCCACGCCATCATCATCTCATAACGTGCAAACCAGCAAACAATTTCCAGGACATGGCTGAGGGCATGCAACAACTCACACTTGCTTGACTTGCTCAACCGTGCTGACTCAGCCTAAAGGAGGTTCCTATTTGGGACAGCAATGTTCAGGAAGAAAGATCCAGCTAGTACTTGCTCTTTTAAACATAACTTTCTTTCAGATGTCTCACTCTTCATGAAGGCAGAGAGCAGCCCCACCCCACTGCAACATCAGCAAAGACGGAGAGGATGGAAACGTCTGCAGCATCTGCCAAATGATAGACAGACAAGAACACATGAGCAGTTCACCGAAAGCACAGAGCTTCCTGCCACGTTGTCTGTGGTGTGTTCCGGCATAACAAGGTCTACTCAAGTCAAGAAAACAAACTGTAACTGATAAATGAGCTGCTTGCACAGTATCCTATTAACTATGTCAGGTCTGCTTTTCAAAACCAATAGTTACACTGTGAAGGTATTTTGCATGTTTTCATGATTCCGTCTCCACTGAATCATAAACACACACACACACAGTAACATGTGTCCAGACTTTCTTCACCTAATTATTCACTGGTTGCATGATGTAATGTTTACCTTTCAGTCTACTGTGCTTTGGTTTAGCTGTATTGGATCAGCAAAATCCAAATGGAATTAGGCCATTTTGACTTTACTAATAAAAAAGAGGTAATCCTATATTAAAGTAAACTTAAAGTTGACATTCCTGAGTAAAAGCCATATTAAACTTACATTTAGGAGGAAACATATAGAAAAATAGTACAAATATAGATTCTTCTGCAAATATATTATGCACATATTCTTCATTTCAGCAGCTATCATGAGACATACTAAAAGTGGAATGCAGTCTGTCGCGTGTTATTAAGAACTATATTTTATTTTGAAAGCGTGAATGTCATATCCGGGAAGTGCTGTTACTTCTCTGGACTTCCACTGTTCTTTTTATACATCCATGCTCTCAGGTCAGCGCTCGGCCCTCGATATCGTGACCGCCCCAAAAATAAGCCCACATCGCCTGCGTGCCGCGGACCTGCGTGCAGCCTACAGGCAGGTAGGTGCGCCCGGCCCGGGTCCGCTCGGTGCGCACCGAGCCCACCTGCCCAGGGCCGTCTGCAGCCCGGGTCGGACCCGTGGACGGGTTCGACCTTTCCTCGTGCGTCTCGGCACCGCGCCACCTCCGTCGTTATATTTCCAGCCGATCCCAGCGTCCTCTGCGGCCGCCTGCTGTACTGTGACGCGGTGCAGGTTCTCTTTATACATCCACGGGTGCAGGATTAGAACAGTCGGACCGGTGTCCACGGTTACGTAACTCGTAAAAGACAACGGTCAAACACACGCAGAGTGATTTGTCTCCGTAAATCTGTATCTGTGCCTCTAATTTACAACTCCTATATCTGTACACGAACACCCCCCGTTAATTATTTAAATCTCTCGACAATACAGAGATACAAATAAACAGTAACACATACGTTTAGACAGACACAAAGGGGAAATATACATGAAGGGAAATAACGGGATAAAAATAAAATTAAGTAAAATAAAATAAATTAAAGTAACAGAACATGCCAGGGCTCAACATAAATAAGTAGAGCGTTATTTCAGTGAAAACATGAAATTGGAAGCACAGTTACCATTTGTATTTGATGGTTTTTTTGGCTGAAATTGAAGTTTGCAAAGAATATAATGAGGTTGATTACAGTATATTACAGTATATTAAAAAAACAAAAAACACATTTTCCAGTAGAAGTTCAACATTACACTAATATTAATATTAACAGTCTGAGACTGTTGTACCGCCTGCATGTCGCACAAAATCCCCAAATACAGGGAAGACCAAACGCTTTCCAGTAGATGCTGGTAATGCAACATTATTGATGCCAACCGCTGTTAAACTAAAGCTCTGGGTGACTTTTCATAATACATAAAGTGTGAATGGAAAAAACATCTTCATGATCAAAAAAGTACAGTACATACTCCTCTGGTAGCTGCGAGTTAGCTATCCATGCTGCTGCCGCCCACAGATGTCTTATAATATCGCTGTAGGAACCAGATGTGTTCAGCCTGCCAGATGTGCTCGGGGTCCTGGATGTAGGGAAAGAGATCTACTTCTAGTGTAAATGCCAAACTTTACATGTGACAGCGCTCGGTTTGGTCTTCTTCTTCTTCCCTTTAAATGACTGTCTATGTATTGATGGTGACCCCTCAGGTGATTGACATGTTGCCAGTGGTGGTGGTCCACGGAGGGGCGGGTAATATCCCAAAGGAGCGGTCAGAGATGTCCATGTCGGGGGTGCGCGAGGCGGCCCGAGCAGGGTACATTGTCCTCCGGGGAGGGGGCAGCAGCATGAACGCCGTGGTGGAGGCTGTGACCCAGCTGGAGAACAACCCCTGTTTCAATGCAGGTGGTGTGAAAACACACACACACACCTTTAACACACACACAATAACGTATTAATGAAACACTTGCAGCATCTGGACGTTTGATAAGGTGTACATTAAGAGGGGGGCGTCCGCCAAGCCCTCAGGGAAGGAAAACTATATGTGGCCAAGATGTTGCCATGTCCATATAGAATGTAAAGGAAAAGTAGAACTGGGAACGACATTGCAGTATTTTCTCTTTTTCGAGAAGTATTACTTCTCATTTAAAAAAAAAATTGTATTCCCAAAACCATTTATCATTAAATCTGAATGTTTCTAAGTCCAAAATATTTCTTAATTACAGATATTGGTCCTTAACAAAAAAAAAAAAATCTATCCTTAACCAGAACAATTGACTAAGGAGAGACTAGGTTGCATAATTTTTCAAGTCCTGTTTCAGGGTGCGGGTCAGTGTTGAATGTCAAAGGAGATGTGGAGATGGATGCCATTGTGATGGACGGGAAGACGCTGGATAGTGGTGCCGTGTCTGCTGTGCGCAACATAGCCAACCCAATCCAGCTAGCCAGGCTGGTGATGGAAAAGGTGTGTACATTTAGGTCCGGGACGGCCACGGCATGAACATGCTGGCCATTCAGATGTAGTCACAGCCATTCTCCGTGTACAGCAGGATTTAAGGATTTTAACACAGAGACTTCGCTAATGTCAGTGCTAACAGATTCTTTGCAGGTTGCAGTGCAATCATAGGGGACTGTGTCATAAGCACCGCAACAACGTGCAGCTGCTGTGTAGTTTGAAAAGTGACCTCGGAACACACACACACTGCATCCCGAGCGCCTGCAGGTTTGATAACAGTTTATAGATGCGTTTTATGGATGTGGACTTCGATCTCTGTTGCAGACGAGCCACGTGTGTCTGACGGCGGAGGGTGCAAGTCAGTTCGCCCGGGCCATGGGTGTCCCCGAAGTGCCGCAGGAGTCCCTCATCACTGACTACTCCCGCATGCGCTGGGAGAAGAATCTGGCGCCTGGCGCCAACCCCGTGGAGTGCCAAATGTGAGACACAACATTACTTTGTTCTTAAAGCACTGTGATCACTTAGGAAGGAAACACACCGAGGGATGAGACTTGTGGTTCTGTAAGCAGCTTTTTGGGGAGAATGCAATTACTTATGAGACGGTTAATCCTTCAACTGTCTCGTCAGATCAGCTGACCAATCACTGAATTCAGTCTGATTGAGGAAGGGTTTGGCGTCCGGTTACCCCCCCCCCCCCCAACCCCCCCGTGACTCAGCTGTCTCTGTGCATTTTGGTGTGCAGGGGGAAGATGGGCACGGTCGGGGCGGTGGCGGTCGACTGCAAGGGCAACGTGGCCTGCGCGACCTCCACCGGCGGGATCCTGAACAAGATGGAGGGACGGGTGGGGGACACACCCTGCATAGGTCAGTCCTCACACGTATAGTTTGGAATTAAGGGCTTTATTATCAAAGTTTTTGTTCGAGAGAGAGACCAACTGACATCATAGTCTGACATAAACAATAGGATCCTTTTTAAGGTTCTCTGTCTTCACCAGTTAACCTTTGACCAGTACAGGTTGGGCATGTGTGGTAAGTAAACAAAGCCTTCTTGGCTTGCAACTTTAGAGTTTTATGTCAGTTATCTTTGGAATCTTGTCAAAAGGCCTTCCAGTAGACAGCCAGTGTAATACTGACCAATCTTTATTCATTATATCAGAGCCACAGCAGCGACTGGCTTATACCAATAACTTAATGTTGCAATAGTAATGTGCCAGAACCCAAAGTGTCGTTTGAGAAGCCAATTATACATTGCAGCGACAGGGGTTGAATCATCTCAGAGCTGTGTTACACTGAGGTTAGCAAACAGCAGCAGAGTGGATTTTGGCCAATCCGGCCCAGTCTAATCAGTCACTATCAGTGAATGAGTGACTGGACTGTCATGAGTCAGCGTCCGGGCTACAGCCTCATTCCCTGAAACAGACGCCTGAGTTAAACAGCAAAGGCTGTCTGGCAAAAGATCCATGGGTGAGACCGGTCAGATGAAAACTTCCATTCAAAACTAAATCAGTCGTCATTTTGGTGAAAAGGCACAAACTTTCACAACGTTGAAAACAAAAACATTGAAATCACAGGTGAGTTAAATAGTAACTGGCTGTTAGTCAGTGTTGTTCAGACCATATCCTCTACAGATATCCATCTGTCTGCTGAGCAGACCTCCGTGCGCTGTAACTGCTACTCCTCCATAGCAATGCTGCCATCGCAAACTAACATCAGCATGGAAAGTTAAAATAAACGCAACAAGATTGAATTAAATGTGAGATCTGATCAGCTGAGAAAGTGTCAACATTTACTTAACTTTGTGAAGGCCACTGTAGCGTATTCCAAGTGAAAAGGAGCTGCAGCATCACTCTTCCATCTAGTGAGACGGATGTGTAATTGCATCCTTTTCATGGTATTGTTCACTAACTCTTTGAAAAGGAAACCAACCTTTTTACGACAGCATGTTTCGGTGTCTAGCTTACTGCCCGGCCACACCCGCCTGAAAGTCACATGTTGCAATGACACTAGTAACAAACTTTGTACCCTCAAATAAGTGAATTTAAAACCAAATGTGCATCCAAAGTAATTATAAAACCTGCTTATTTTTCCTCACATTGTTGCTACTTTTTAAATAGCCTGTAGAGGCGATGTGATCCTGTGGTATTCTGTGTGTGTCAGGATGTGGAGGTTATGCTGACAACAAGATCGGAGCAGTATCAACTACAGGCCACGGAGAAGCCATCATGAAGGTTACCCTAGCCAGGCTCATCCTTTTCCACATGGAGCAAGGTAACACACACACACACACACACACACTTATATACAGCCTTTTTGCAGTAAATATAATTAATTGTTACAGAGACAGTGGAGTAGCTCAGTTAGCGTTGGACTACATTTCGTCTCTCTTTTGTACCCAGGTCAGTCAGCAGAGGCAGCCAGCGACTTAGGCCTGGCCCACATGAAATCCAGAGTTGGTGGGCTGGGCGGGGTGGTGACGGTGGACCCTCAGGGCTGCTGGGCTGCTCGCTTCTCCAGCCTGCAGATGGCCTGGGCTGCGGCCCAGACAGACACCCTGCACTCCGGCCTGTACGCCGGGGAGCACCTCACCCAGAGCGTCGACGACGACGAATGAGATACGAGCGCTTTCATGTGTTTTTAGGCTGAACCTTTGTACTAATGGGACAAAAATGTACTGAAATCAAGAACAGTAATACTACTTAATACTAACACAAACAGTAATTTACAGTTTAAGGTGTTCTGATGGACAGCCATGGTAGCATTGATTGCCTACATACCGCAGGAGAGGAAAGTGCAGAGTGGTTACAACACAGGATCTATTTTATTGATTGTGTTAAAGTGAAGAAACATACAGAGGTTCTGCTGATTGGGCACCATCATGAAGGCGGCCCAGAGCTGTGTCACACTTTGAGCGTAGGCCCATCGGAGGAGAATGGATAACTGGAGGATTACTGATTACTTAATATAATCTTTAACACACTGCATCCTGCTCCATCTCTCATTTCCTCCCAAACTATTAAACTAATGCAAACTTTAAATTCTTCATCAGTTTGTTGAAATTTTAGCAACATTGTTCTGCAGTGCCCTAATGCCACTGTTTGGTTAGATTACTAAAATCTTTTTTACAATCTTCCCTTACATTACATTTGCCATGGTAAATGTCACCTTTCTATCTTAAGTTTTAAACTTTGGCAAAATGAAGAATTTTG
Organism: Lateolabrax maculatus; assembly: GCA_031216445.1. NCBI lineage: Eukaryota > Metazoa > Chordata > Actinopteri > Acropomatiformes > Lateolabracidae > Lateolabrax > Lateolabrax maculatus. Next base: position 21,567,165 of record CM062209.1, on the reverse strand, counting down.
TATTAATTTATAATTTATATTTATAATTATTATTTATTTTATTTTTTTTACACAGCAAGTATTTTCAAATGAAATGAAATAGAAACATTTTTGTGATTTATTTTACCTTTTGACAAACATATACCTTCTATAGTTGAATACTAGAGTAACAGATGAAAAATCTACATTTTGTATTTTGTGTGTTTCTCATCTGATCATTACACATTATCTTGTGTAATGAACTACTTATTGTTTTATAGAGCGTAAACATATTAACCTCTGTATTGTCACATAGTAGTAGTGCTGGAAGGTGAATCGCTGCCATCACCACTCGGTCGGAACCAGAGCCGCTGTTTGTGAAGCGCCGCTGATCAGAGGATGATAGTCAATGCTGGAGCTTTGTGATATGAAAATACTAAACACCTTTAATCCCTGACCACTGAGCTTCATGCTTCATTTATCCACAGAGTGTGTGTGTGTGTGTGTGTGTGGAGGTGCGCTGATGTGTTCAAAACTCTTGCTGCATGTGTTACCCTTTTGGATCCACTAGATCGTGCTGTTTCAATACAAATCAACACACTCGACACACAAGTTTCATGACCTCTCTCGGGGAGATTCTCCTTCTCTCAAATACCTGAAACCTGAGACCTTTACAGCTGCGGCCTCCAGGCACGCGGGCATCTGAGACTGGTCTCAGGCCTGAAACGACACTTGTCTCCTCTGTGGGGTCGAAACACTGAGTCACGAGGACGTATCTGCATTGTCACTGGACACTTGTGACCTCTGCGCCCAGAGGCAGTACATTATGTGATCAGATTCATCTTTGCTGTGCAGTATTATAAATAAACTCTCTCATCAGTTGCTATTTATATGTTTTCCCTCAGCTGGAGCACAACAGCGCTCATGTATTGTTGAGGGGACTTCAGCATGGCTTTTGTTACAGCATCTCTTGGTTTTTGTGGAGACAGGAGACAAAGCCCGGACCATCTCAGCATCACCTAAAAGTCTTGTCTTGCGCAAGCTGTTGCGCAGCTGGCGGAGACACTTGTGTGGGATAAAACTGAAGCATATCTGTTCAGTCAGACAGCTGTGAGACTGCAGGTGGACAGCCTGCACCTGTGACTTCAGCTATAAATGATAACCGAGCAGTACTACTTTAAAGTGAAGTCAACTTCTTAAATAAAATGACGTTGTGAGTTACTCTCATGTCAAACTCTGTTGCCCTATCAAACTGTGTTTCCTGTTGTTTAGGCAAAAACAGTATACTGTGAAGATACTGTACATCCTGTATACCATCAGTATGTACTGTAGTGTGGAATAAAATGTGCAACTACAACTTTATCAAAAAATGAGTCAACGAAACATAAATTAAATTTAGCTGATAACTCGCAATACCTCCTGAGTTTTCACTAGGTTGTGGCAGCTGACAGTTCACACCCAGGGCCACTGGGCTGCAGCTCAGGATGATAATATTTCACACAGAACAGAAAAAACAACCCCTTTTGTCGTCCCTCCCCCCAGGTAATCCAGAAAACACACTCAACTAACTTAAACTGACCTCCCCTAATACTACAACTGCACAGTAGAAATCTGTGCTTTCTCATCCATTATGTGCCACTTCTACCAGATCAGTGAAATTTGACCCACAGTTCCTCCCCTCTCCTCCCTTTGTGTCCCCTCTGCCCTGTTTGCGTTCTCGTGTATACGAAACACACATTTGCTTAGACGTGCAAACGCCACCTCTCTTAACTCCCATGGCTTCCTCCAGTGTCTACTGTATATATAAACTTTTGGGCTTGCAGATCATCATCTGTATTGACACTGACTTGTTTTCACAATTGAAAGACTCTGATCGTCGTTTGTCAGGGAAAAAGCTACAGTAATGATCTTTTTTCATTGCTGCCAATTACTAATGCAGAGACTTGAAATGCCTGTATGACCATTGTGTGTTTTATGCCACATTTGCACATGACGTTTGTGTTTAAGCCTTGACTGTGTGTATTAAACTGATAGATTAACTAAAGGAAACTGCTGCAGTAAATGTTACAGTTAAAATACACAAAACATAAATGTTCCATAATTTTTTGCACGTACATTTCACTGGGATGTTTTCTGATGTGGGTAACAATGAAACGTTCATTTAGCAAAGTCAAATGTGTCCTGTGGAGTTTTTGACCTCCAGTAGCACTATTGAGCAGTTTTGTTTATTTTGTGCACGTGGCGGTGATGTGCCAAGAAATGCAGCAGCAGCAATGTCAAAGAAAAAGAAGAAGAATGCTTGCAAATGAACGTGGATGTAAACAACGCAGGGTTTTTGAGGATCCATGTGGGGAGTAACACTGAATTAATGTTTACCATGTTTACCCACCTAGTTTAGTGTGTTGGCATGCTATCATTTGCTAAACAATACCAAAATGTCAGCTTACAGTGAGTAGGTCACACCTCCCACCCACTGCTTTGAATGTCAACTCTCCTACCCATCCCCACATCCTCACAGTGCTTTGAGTGTAAACACTTATTCTTCAAACTAGAGGTATTTTATCTGCATTCAGATCCCGATACCAGGAGGCTCCTGCTCCAGTTTGTACCCTAAACAAAGATATAATGAGGGTAGTGGAAAAAGCAAACGGCAAGAATGCGTAGTGCCATTTCAAGTTGGAAGCATGAAATAACATAAATAATGTGTGTGTTTGTGTGTGTGTGTGTGTGTGTGTGTGTTGTCTGTGATATACAGTAGAGGGACGCACTTTGACTCTTCATCCTTCACAATGAGGACACGTGGACATTTGGGTGGACTCTCCCTCCTTCAAGGGGCCAGTTCAGGGTTAGGATTTGGACTCGCCCAGAGTTACCCAGACAGCACACAGCGCCAGGACAAAGGCTCAAAGTGGGCCATGGCAAGTGTCACATGGGCCAAATAGGTCTTTGTTTACTTACATCGGATGCACCAGTTTATTCTGGACTGCTTCGCGGTGCACAACATGTGGTCTAGGTATTTGTGGGAAAATGGTGTGGCTATATCATCCCTCATGGTACCACCTGTACACCAGGTTAGTTTCACACCAGTGTTATGTAACTACAGTATAGTTTAGTAGTCTAGTACAAAACTATTCCTTGGACGTTGAGAGTTATCGGCTATATATTTGTTTTTTATTCTTTTCTTTTTCTTTCTTTTTTTTGAGCAACATAAAACCTTTAGATACATTTGTCCAATGTCACTAAATACATTTACATTTAAGTGCTTAAGCACAAATTTCCATTTTATGCCTTTTTTTACTCCTCCACTGGACTCAAACCTTGTTCTTCATACCCCACTACATATACCTGAAAGCTGTAGTCACATCAACAACATATGATGAGTTAAATAGGATGCATTAACCTACCCAGTTGTTTAAAAAATAGTTAAATTTAGCTCCACCTTCACCAACTACAGTAATATTACACCCAAATAACATCAATACATGAGCATTAATAATCAAATATAATAGAAAGAGATGGCAGGATTTAAGGGAGTTTACAGTAATACTGTTTAAAAATGTATGGCTTTTAAGGAACCTTATTAGATTCCATGAGATAAAATAGAGGGTAAAACTGGTTCATGATCTTTCTAGTTTTTAAGATCAGAGTTTTGTCTAGGTGGTGTTTAGGGGTTAAAGGTTGTCAGTTGGGGCTTCTTGTGGGTATAGCAAAACGTGTGCCCCCTTACATAACCAGCCCTGCAAGCCGGAGAACGCCTGCACATAAAAGGAGACGTGCTATTGAAACATTCTCAGCTGATCTGTGCGGAATGAAAAGGACATCAGCATACAGTTGACCTCCCAGCAGTCGACAGTGTGGAGGTTGGTGCAGCCTCTGCAAGGTGAGATAAGGCCTTGCTATCCTCTCCTCACTGTTATCATCTTATCTCTTAGTTGTGTTCAGGCCCTGGGACCAGTGGGGTTTTATATTGCACTATGTTGTGTCTAAACAAAGCAATAATGTCTGTCGGCAAATGCACAGATTTCTGTGTAAGGCTACACTGCAGATGAAATGTCCTCACATTTATGGAAAGTAGAAAATAGACATTGTAGAGCTTTGGCTGAGATATATGCAGTAGTGTGTGAATTAGCTTTAAGTCAGGGTTACAGGGGACACACAGTCCACGGAAAGGCCTCGTTAACATGGGTAATGTGTGTGTGTGTGTGTGTGTGTGTGTATCCTCTGAGTCTGCAAGGTGAGATGGGCCCTCTGTCCTCCAGCTTCTTGGCTTTAGGCCAGTCTGGAAGCTGCGTCAATTCAAACACATCTAGACAACATGATACCGGAAGCAATGCCGTTGCTTTCGTAACAAAAGCATTCATCGTGCCGTAAAAACGACGCCATGTGATATGTATTACATGTTAAGGAAGTGTTGTTTTGTAAACACGTTGAAGTGCGTATACTTTCTAAATGTTGTATTTACTTTTACTAAAGTGTTTTTTTACTCCGAAAAGAATGACCGGAAACGGATTCTTGTTGTCGCTAACGATTCGGAGCTAACTTGACACCGGTCACTGAAAAGGGGGCCGGACTCCGTCCAGTTTTCTTCCTACAAAAACCTCCACGGTCACCAGCGGACAGTCTCCACTGGGACAGAGGGAAGTGGGCTCCAGAAATGAAACGGAAAAACATGAAAGGTATGAAATCGTCCGATTCCGCGAACTTTAAAAAGTGTTTGCCATCGCCAAGTTGAGCCCTGCTCCGCCGGAGCCGCTGGGGACAAGTGACCGGCACCGACACGAGACTGACGCTGTTTGTTCTCCGACTCACACGTCGACCGCCGCTCCACGTCCGTGTCACCGTCTGTCGAGGTTGGCGAGGAACGGTCGGTGAAAACCCTCCTGAAACACCGAGAGCAGCGGAGCCGGGCCGCCGTCTCCCGCTGCTGGGCTCCTGGTGAGTTAACTTGCCTCGGACTGGTTCCGTTGTCCCGACGCCAGGCTCCAGTCAGAAAGTGACGAAGTTTGAGTTAGCACAGCTTCCAGCTCTCTCGCAGACATTGTAAAACGGTCATCGAGATATTCACTTCATTAAAAACACGTGACTCCTAAATTCGGCAGAGATCCAGTATCAAAAGCACTGCTATCGTCCACAAAACAAGACTCTTGCATCCACAAGGTAACGTTACGCCAATGAGGGCGGTCAAGCGACGTAAGAACCAGGGGAAGAGTTTACTGGCAGAAGAGCCGCTCAGTGAATCAACTACAAGCCGAACTTGCAAGGAGACACATTTGAATGTTTGGGTGCCTTTACTGGGGCTTTATCCGGTCTGTGACTGCGCTGACGACCACAAAACATCTTGATAGATTTCGGTGTTGAGTTAGTCGAGGCATCTTTGACGCGTAAGACTCAATCCCTGCATGTCACACCGCGGCGCAGCGCCGGCTGGCTGCTTCAGTTCACTGGCATGCTTGTCTAAAGTGTCCTACTGCAGATCATAGAAGAACTGCTGAAGAAGGAGCTGAAGTGCTCACTCCACTTGGGTGAAAATATTTCACACAGTGTAGGCCTTTTGCTCATTGCAGAATATTAAATAAAATGCCTGTAGGGCTATAATATGACATTAATGCAGGTCGGCATGTAATGGCCCAAACATAGTTTGAACAAATGCATATCATCAGCTCAAATTTCCAGTGTCCAAAGTACATTTTACTGTATTAAAATTTACTGTAACACTATTTTTTTTTAAATTTTTCTTTTTTTTTACAGAAAAGGCCATTTTGATTGGAACATTAGCAGCAACTACAATAGCCATACCGAGGGAAAGAAGTAGCGTAATCAGATTACATTGAGCCATTTTTGAGAAAATGGTTGCGTTATTACATTTAAAGAGGAAAAGGGATTTTCATTGTGGCTAATTATGGGGACAAAAAATGTATATGGGCTATTGTCTATATATGGCACTTAGTTCTGAATTGTACAGAGTCACATAATTTTTGAAGTTCAAGTAGGCTACTCCAAAAATAATGTGAAGGAATCAGGTCATACATTAATAGAATGTGTCTCCAAATTTGAGAAATCAGTAGATTAGTAGAATAATGGGATGCAGCGGATGATTAAGTGCATCAAAGCTTTGCGTCCCCTATAGGATAATATATTAAGAGGTAGATTTGAACCAGTAGAGAGGATGGTTAAAAAGCCATAAAAGAAGGCCTTATAATGGATTTTACTTAATATTGGTGGTTGTTTGCCTGTTGATAATCACCAAACGGAGGTCATAGCTTAACCATGTCATCATTTACCACTAGTTCACTGAATAGTCAACTTCTAAAAGTACATTTTGAGAAGGTAATCAGTAATCTGTAGCTGGTTTACACACAACCCTCTCAGCCCTGCCTATTCATCTGACCCTTTCCTCCCTTGGGATGATGGTCGGTTTGGTTCCCAGGCAGAACGAGTGTGTGGAAGCAAAAGCTTTCCAGTGGAATCCTTAATCATTTTCAAAAGTCCTTAATAAAGGTTATGTTGTTGGTGAACCTTGTACGTGAGGAGAGCTAAAGTCACCCCTGAGTTCCTGGTACATTATTGTCTCTGGTTCTCCATACTTACACACTGTTGTGTGAAAGCAGGAAATTACAAACATTCTCCAAGTCTGAAATCTCTTAAACTCTGTGCAGGTGATGTAGACATGTTTATATGTGGATACGGAGCTGGTATTAACTCAGAATGCTGGGATTTTTAGCTGTTCACATTTTCCTGTTTCACACCACCATCACTTCCTGTGGAAATATAGTTCAAATCAGTACATTATTTCAGCGTGTAACAGCAGAGCTGATTATCTAGTTTGTTAACCAGTAAACTGAATAACACTTCCAAAAACTTGACGTAGTCCCTTTATTGTATGTATCATCATTGAGATCCTATCTTCCATCTTCACTAGTGATTAATAGTACTTTTCATGGAGTATGCCTTGCTGTAGAGGTCATGCAGGAAGTCCGTTAGTTAGTTGAATGCAGTTTTAAGCCAGGTTGTTTGTGTTGATCCAGGCTTCTGGGCTCTTTGTGTTTGAGGAGGGGTCTCCGGCCTCGTGGGGCTGACCTCAGGGTTGCCATGGAGACAAGTGGAGCGATTTCCTGAATTCTCGGCCCATCCCGCAATACATTACAGGGCAGGGATATGGAGTCAAAGTCAAAACGGGAGTGGAAAAAAGGGAGGAAGGCAAAGACAATTCTACTTTAATGGGATTATTCATTCCAAAAGAATGTATTTAAATTAATAAATGCTGTAAAAACATATTAAAAAAAGAGCAGTAAATTAGAAATATAATGCAATGCAGTACAGCTAATATGGAGCCAAGCTGAAACAAAAAGAATACAGACCATAATTTAAGTTAAGACACCAACACAGTGCATCTATAAAGGAAGTTAAATGAGGCATCCTGTCAGACTGGATCTACAGTTTTTCTCAGAACTTGGATCAGTTTACTTTAATGGTATGACTACTTTGTCCTTTTAAGCCACATTAATGGAATGAATTGGCTGGTTTCCTTTTTTAATACATAATTTTCAATATCCATGATAATGTAAAGCCATGATAATGTAAAGCAAGTTCAAAGTTGAACTTCAAAGTTGAACTTGAGAACAAGCAGTTGTTGTAGTCTGTTTATATAAGTCGTCTGAAACTTTCCTCAGCTTACTTATTGTTTGACATTCTGGCCAAGAACTTGATTATTTGTTTTCATAATCTATACACTTAAGATAAAAGCCTCCAGATAATGATACCATTAGTGGAATATCATTTGGGTTGGGTTGTTTCTTTCTTTGTGTCACTGAAACACAATACCAGCGAAGACTTTCCACTTAATGCGGTTTGAACGGTAACGGAAAACCAGGAAAATAAGAGTAGAGTAATAGAAACAGGGCTGGTTGAAGAAATGCTCATTTGGCTGTACTTTAAAAGACTTTGAAAAGAGGATTTATACCACTCTCGTGTCTGCGTGAAGCAGTCAAGATGTTAGCCTAGCTTAGCTTTCAGACTGGAAGTCGGGGAAACAGCTAGCTTGGCTGCCTCCAAAGGTTAAAAATCAGTCTATGAAAACTTCTCAAGCTCAATAATGAACTCAATCTACACATTGTTTAATTCTTACACCAACAGAAATGTTGAAACAAAAATGAGTGGTTTTAAGGGTACCTGCCAGGCTAGCTGGTTCCCCCACTCCCAGTCTTAGGCTAAGCTAGCAACACTCATCACCTCTCGGCTTCAGCTTTTGTGAGTATTTCCAAAAATGTTGAATAATTTCTTTAAACCTGAAAAAGTTGACAGTTATCAGGGTAGAATGAACTAAGGACAAATGCACAAACTACACAAAAGCCTACGTGTTAATAGGTGTTAGGCATTCGTGGAGAAAGACCAAGGGTTTATTATCAACCTTTCCAACATCATTGCTAAACATAGTTTCCTGCAGGCCCCTGTCACTACACCCGAGGGTGTCTGGGAACATTAACCCGCTGTTTTTGTCCTTTTAGGAGTCACCCGTGTTAATAATCAGAGTTCTGGTTTCACGGGCCACCAGCTCCGTTAGTATTCAGCACCCTGATCGGAATATCCGCCGGTCCGTTAAACTGCTGACAGAGACTGATATGCAAGGTCAACTTGTCAGAGACAGAGAGAGAGACAGAGAGAGAGACAGAGAGAGAGACAGAGAGAGAGACAGAGAGAGACAGAGAGAGAGACAGAGAGAGAGACAGAGAGAGAGACAGAGACAGAGAGAGAGACAGAGACAGAGAGAGAGAGAGAGACAGAGAGAGAGAGAGAGACAGACAGAGAGAGAGACAGAGACAGAGAGAGAGACAGAGACAGAGAGAGAGAGACAGAGAGAGAGAGACAGAGAGAGAGAGAGAGCTGAACTAAGGAGGAAGGGAGGGCTTTAGAGAAAGGGCAGGATCTGTGCTATCAGATAAAGAATGGAAACTTGTAGGAAAACTCCAGCTACACACACTGACACACTAATGCAAAGGTCGTAGCAACTGGCAAGCGTTGTTAATGATGATTAGAAGATAAATTGTAATCTTAATTAGGAAGTCAAGGGCACAGATTACACTTGTTTAACTTGGATTCAATATGACTGAATGGTATATCAATCTCAGTCTAGTGATAGGATGGTGGTTGTGGAAGGAAATGTGGAAAGTGCTTAAATTGTTTGAGAAATTGTACAAATGAACAAGGTAAAATCATGTTGTTTGACACCAGAGCCACAGCAGGAAACCAGTAAATGTAAAATCCACTAAACTGAGCAGTAACTAGTAGGGCTGGAGGTTCAGCTAGACAGTCCAGGAAACCAAGTACTGAGTCACCCATTACACTTCAGTCTGGAGTCAAGAGTGTGAGCAAGTTCCCGGTGGAGGTGTTGGTGGGTGTTTTTAAAGTTTTTTTTTTTTTTTTTTTTTTTTAAGGGTTCTGAAACATTTCCGCACTTCTACGAAAGGAATCTTTTCAGCTCCTCCCGTAGGCCATAGTTTGACTGTTCGAACAGGTGACCTGCCACTAGCATTCACAATCAAAATAATGGTAGTAATCCAAAAATCAACAAGAAATGAAGGCCAACAGAATGAACTTTTATGCTCGCAAGCAGGGAAAGACAAGAAAAGCTGCTGGACTTCAAAGGTTCACTTTGGCACATAACACAGCTAGAGGTCATCTGAAGTGCCTGGGTCCTTGATGTACTGCATTTTTAATGGTGTTCAACCTGGCACGCTGCGTCTCTCATTGTGCTGGTGTGTTTGTGATGTAAGCGAAGTGCCTCTTGAGTGGACGAAAGAACACACAGACACGGTGCTTGCCATACTTTAAAGGTTTCCTCTGTAGCAGTTTTAAACATCAATATATTACCATTGAATTCACTGTCACCTTGGCATATTTACTGTACACAGATCAGACGGTCATAGTCTCTACCTGGCACCAATGACATTGGCATTTTAACCCTGCTGCTTCCTATTACAAAGACAATGTTGTGTCTTCTGTATAAAAAGGGTTCTCTTCTTTCTAACTTTAAAGCAGATAACTTTGTTGTAAGAGAGTTTTAGATTGTATTACTAGCAGACGGATAAACAGTTTGTCAAGAAACAGTTGTAGAATATAACGTACAGATTGGACTAACAAGATACAACATGGTAATTCGTTAGCTTTAGAGGTGCTAGTAGATGTGTTTTGGACGGAACCAGGTAGCTTGTTGTCTTTTGTTAAGTATGGAGCTTAACATGAGTGTTATCAATCCTCTCACCTCTCTCGAAAAGAAATCAAATACGTGTATTTCCGAAAATGTCGAACCATTCCTTAACTTGCAGTCCCTTTCACATACATAATGTAGTTTCCGCAGAGCTGGAGAAACTTGTAATGGTCGGAATATGGTTAACGTCCGTCAAAAGTGGGTGTGTATTTATGGGGGCACACAAAACGCGCACTTCAGCAAGCATAAAATCTCAGTTTAGTTTGTAGTTTAAACCCTGTCATGCTGATCGTCATGCTAAACTCAGAACAAAACCCGTAAACTACTGTATGACTCAAAGAAGGCACTCACTGGGCAAATTTCAGCTTTGATAACCGCTTATTCACCTGTTCATTCAACCTTTTTTGTCCAAACCGAAATGCCACCTTCGTTTTGGCAGCCAGCGGTGTCAAGAGTTGAGATTTTATCGCAACAGGACCTGCTGGCTGGATTGCGTGAAAGCCAAACTAAAAAAAGTGACCTTTAGTCATGCACTACCAGGTGTGTACTTTTGATAAGACAGACCCCATGAAATAGCCTGGTTTCTGGATTTCAATTGGCTTTGACATTCACAGTGTACAGTACAGAACAGCGCGGAATGGCGCCGACATATTTCTAAAAAGTAGCGAACTGTACAAATACTAAGCTAGCTATCTATTTATTTATTTATAATAAAATGTCCATGCATGTGTCCCCATATATTTTTCTTTAAGGTGACAGTTGTGTGGTTTGTTACTTATAATTTATCAGAGACCAAATTATGTGCGTGTCCTTTCTCCAGGGTGTTGGTGTACCTCAGTATGTAAATTTTGAGGTTTTTGCTGTAAATTATATTAGATATGTGCTTTTTGATTTAGGGAACTAATACTCTTGGACCACAACCCTCACACACAAACAGACATTCTTGCAAATCAATTTTCAAACAATAATCACAATAGAACTTTTTTTTCCCCAAACATTTCTATACAGCTAAAACACAAAACTCTCTCACACGCACCACCAGTCTATTAAGCAATACTGTAGATTATATTCAAACCCCTAGCAGACACTGAGTAGACCTGCTCTTACCCCCACCCCCCCGCTCTGTGTGTTAGCTGGTTGCCAAGTGCTAAGAATCTGGGGAATGCAGGATTGCAATGTTCTGATAAAGTTTGCTTTGTTCCCCAAGAGTGACTAGAGAGAGAGAGAAAGAGAGTAGTGCCCTTAAGTCCACACACACACACACACACACACACACACACACACACACACACACACACACACACACACACACACACACACTTAGAGTCCGCACATGAGCATCTAGTTATTCTCCAGAAAGACACTGGAGCATGTAGACATGGACAGTAATTTAGACACACTGTAGAGCACACATACTGTGAATGCAGTAACACGGTCGTGTAGTTACAGATAAATAACATGTAGCCTGCTGCTGGATAAGTAGCATTCCTGAAGCTTACTCAAACCATCCATTAGGCTTATTTACAATAGACTGGCCGGAGTTAAGAGCATTCAGACTGTACAGGACCAAGAGTCAAGGGCTCTTCAGGCTTCCAAGGATTACTTCAAGGGTATAGTGAAGATTTGGCATTTCAGTTCAATGGATTCTCCGCTGCTTTGTACTAGAGCTGCAACCATTAGTGGATTAATCAATTCGTTATCAACTATTAAATTAATTGCCAACTATTTTGATAACCAATTAATCGTTTTAAGTCATTTTTTAAGAAAAATTGTCCAAATTCCCTGATTTCAGCTTCTCAAATGTGAGTTTTGTGAGGATGTCACCTTGGGCGTTGGGAAACAGCGATCAACACTTTTCAAGGTACACAAGGGTAAATTTAGGGCCCTGCTCAGTCTCCATGTAATGTAACATAGTGTATCTGCCTAGTCTGATCCGATGCGTATTTCAATGTGTCCAATACAAATTGGAGTCAGTCTGAATGGACCCGCTCAATAATAACACCACACCCTCCTTTTACCTCAGCTACAATAAAACGGTTCCGTCCGATCCCGCGTAGCTCAAAGTTTATTTTTATTTTATTCTTTTCAGTCATAGTACATGTCGGTTAAACAGCATCGCTTGCTTTACGGTAGCTTTACACTTTAGTTCTTTGTTAGAGAAGGAGAGGGAGGGGGCGAGGGAGAAATGGCATTCCTGTCTTTATCTCAGCACAGGACACACATGTGATTACATGCTCTCTTGCTCTTTCACTCTCAACTCTATCAAGCGCGCGCGCACACACACACACACACACACACACACACACACACACACACACACAAAGTGAAATTGCAGTGCCTCTATCTGTTTATAATACAAACATTCCTTCACACACCTTTGACTGCCATGCTGTGTGACTGGACTTATTTAAATGCTTGAAGGATGGCTTGGACCCCACAAGTTGGTCTTGATGTGTGTGTCTGTCTGTCTGTCTGTCTGTCTGTGTGTGTGTGTGTGTGTGTGTGTGTGTGTGTGTGTGTGTGTGTGTGTGTGTGTGTTTAATATACAGAAAAAGTGGATGGGAAATGCGGAGAGAGGAAGAAACAGGAAGTAAGCGTTTGGGTTGGGGGAGCAGGGTCAGAAAGGGCACTATGGGAGTCCTTCACATTCATTTGCGTGTAAAGAAGTAATTAGATCTATGTGTGTGTGTGTGTGTGTGTTTGTGTGCGTGCGCATGTGCTGAGTGCGTATGATGGCTAAACAGAAAGGCTGAGCTGTGTTTACATGGTAAATGTATGTGTGTGGGCCGGGAGTTAAGGTTGTGGAATGTCACATGCTGATAGAATGCTTACTGGACAACAAAGCCAGGGAAAGAAAACATAGTGGAAACCATTAACTACGCTGGTCAGTGCTCAACACTGAGTCAGTGCTGCAGAACGAAAGGAACGAAGGCTGCTTTCTAACTCTGAGGTGAACAGTGCTGCTATGTCACACATTGAAAGTTCTGAGTCTTTTATTTTATTTTCTATATTTAGTAGAAACATTAGACACTGTGTTTCTTTAAATTACTTGTTTGAGAAAATAAAAAATGGAGAAAGCCATACGAAATAAAGCAAAACCAAATAACTGATGATTCTTTTATGTCTCAAGAGAAAAGGAAGAGGCTGATACTTAAAGTCTGGTATTGCTTCAACAACTACTTTATGAAGCTAACTTTAATTTATGAATATAGTTCTATATAAACATACTGTACTTTTTAACGTTTGTTATTTTTAGACAAAATGAACAGACTTTAGATCAGCGGCCATCTTGGATGTCACTGGAGAATTCAGTGGTTGTAAAAAGAAAAAGAATTGATGTTTTGATAATTTAACAAAACACGCATTCAGTAGATCGATTGCACGTCTGGTAGTTTGTGCGTTGGTGCCAATGTTGAGAATCAGAGGTCCATTAAAGAGGTTTTAAAGCTTAAATGAAGTATGATTTCAAGTGAGTTTGCTTGATTGACAGATGTCCCACCTGTTGTGATTGCTGCTTTTTCCACTTCATCACCTGAGATCTGTGGGTGATGAGGTGGATGATACACTTTTACCTGCTTATACTCAGATATACATCCATTTTAAAGTAAACAAAAGCTTTTGCAGGAGATGTAGGAAACTAAAAGCTTACATATAGATCTCTTAAAAACCTATGGCAAGAAGCAGAATTACATTAAATCAAATAAAAAAGGGATAAAAGGGCTACCACAAAATAAAGAAAAAGAACAAAATATATACATAATAGTATTGAAACTGACCAAATATGGAGCCTTGCATTAAAAGGCCCAGTACAGGACTTCAGATTTGTAAAGGACAGCACCAGTGTAATTTTACAGTCATCCTGTACTCCTGTCTGATGATGGACCATGTCTCTCAAGAAAGTTTGAGAATGATAACAGACTGCAGAAATAGTGCTGGTGACACTGCCAGGAGGTGTCGGCTGTGGTCGTTTGGTGCTGTATCCTCTCCAGGCCGGTTGGCAGTCAGGGCTACTGTAAACATCCTTGACTGGAAGCTGGTGTTAGGATCTGGGGCTTTCAGTCGGATGTTTGCAGCAGCCAACTGCTAGTACCATCGCTACGCTTCACTGTGTGTGTGTGTGTGTGTGTGTGTGTGTGTGTGTGTGTGTGCGCGTGCGCACGCGCACTGAGGTCACTGACACACAACTGTACAGTAAGTATAGTGATTAAAGTGGTTACAGAAGATATACAAATAACTTGTGCCTTTTGAAAAGACTGTTAGTGACAAAAACCTAATCTGATCATGGGTCAGTTCATAGCAAAAGTAAATATGTCCCAGTAGGACAAAGCAGGAAAGCTGTGCAGAGGAAAGGAGTGAGATTCCAGGGAGAAACGACTGGCAGTGATAGTTGTCTCCATTCAGGCCATTCAGTTCCCTGTGGATGGGAGAGGCTTCATCCTCCCCTGAGAGATGAGGAGGGGGGAGGACTGGGCAGAGAATGATAAAGGGAAAGAGGAGCCACATGGAAAGAAGGAGAAAGTGAGAGAGATGAGATGAGGTGAGGATGAACCTGGGGGAGAAGAAGGTAGAAGAAGACATGGGAGGGGACACAAAAATGGATCATTCCTGAATAGTTTGGTCTTTATCTTTCTCCCCCTTCATCAGTGGGAGCTGAGGGAAGTGGGTGTGACATACACTACAGGACCACAGACAGGGAAGGAAGGAAAGAAGGAAGGAAGGAAGCATTCTAATATTACAGACTTCCCCCCACATTCATCATACCATGAATGAAAACATGCTGTGCTTCTCGCAGTTTCTGTCTAAACAGTCTCAGTGTTCCTTCCTTGGTGCTGGAAACCCAGCTCTCCAAAGCTCTTCTACACGGGAATAGGCAGTGACACCAAGCAGCTTCTGATGTGTACTTGTTGCTGCCACAGTATTTAGACGTAACTAAACTATCCAGGAGATTTCCCGCTAAATCTGTCTCAGTAGGGGAAAAATGTAAATGTAGGTATTTTGGATCTTAGCGAGGGTCGTGTTTGGTAATATTAATGATGATACTAATGTCTTGTTAAGAATAAATGCTGTAATTAATGCTGATCTTATGAAAACTGTTTTTTTAAATGTCATTTTTTTTAATGCTGTGAAACAAACCTCAAACAAAATTCCAACTCAATTGTTATTGGGGGAGAGGCAGACATTTCAGGTTTATATTTCAAACACAAGAGGTATGTTTGAAAAGTATTCAATATTTTTTCCTTAATTTTGGTTGAACTGACTGTGAAAACTCAGAACAAAGTACTATCAGCTGACTTCATAGGCAGTGTAAAGTTGCCCCTTGACCTCTGAGTTCCAGGAAGTGTAAACATCCTACACTCTCGGCGTCCCCCCCCCTGGTAGCCGGGAGTGGGACTGTTTGCACTGCCTGGCTCAGGAACTCAACTAGCAGCTGCAAAGGAACATTATACTTCATTTTCCGTCAGTTGTCAGTTCACATTTCTATGCAGAATGCAGATATTGTACTTTTTCACATAATATCATTTATCCAGTACATTTTGTTATTGTTACTTTACTTAAATCATCCAACCAAAGCACAGGGATACTAGCCAGGTTTTCATCCGAATGCATTGCAAATTTTAACCGATTGGTGCCAACTCTCCAATCGGAAAACCATTATATTATTGCAGAAGAAGAGGGTGCAACAAGAGTGCCAGTCATGCTTTAAGCATAGTCCAAAATTCACAACAACTTTAACTTGCTGTTACACGTAGATGTAAGACTAAGACAAATTTGACTTAAGTGGGTCTCCCTATTTTGCTGTAAGAGGAACTGTTGGGAGGATTGAAGGTGGAGTCAGCAACTCTGGAGAAAGATTGTTGATATTTGAACTCAACAGCCAAACAAATACGACAAGGAGTCGGTATTTGACGACCTAGGAATAAGAATGGGTTGACAAATACACCCCTCCCTTCAGAGCCCCTCCAGTAGTGTTGTGTAGCTCTGTCCAATTCACTTTGTTTCCAAACTACGGAGCCAGGGCTCCATACGAACACCAGATTTCTTTTCAATGCACACGCAGAATGGGCGGCTGGTGGACCGTGTGGAGATATTCGCTTAATTTCACAAAAAAGTGTTTTGAATTAGAATTGCTGAATGCACCTTTTTAAATGAAATTGAATGTCTTTGATCAAATTGTCGACTGCCAATACAGCTAAGTGTGACAAATTAAGTCTTTTCTATCTGGCCACACACAGACTCTCAGTACATTACCACAGGCCTACAGTTGCTCTCAGTGTCACATTTTTCCATTTGCAGAATGGCCTCTGCACTCTCAGGTGCATTAAAAAGGACATCAACAGAGATAAATTTAACTTGATGGAAGTGGCCAGCAGCCTGTGTATATACAGAGCTATTAAAGTATCAGCTGAAGGATTTGTGCAATTCCTCTGACATCCTCGGTTGAACTGCTGGGGAATGCTTGCCATGTGGGACAGGAAATGGGGAGCGGCACATCTCTGATTGGCCGGTCTCCCTGACCCAACGACCTCGGTCATGGCTGTCCCACTGGGCCAGGGACACGCACACGCACACGCTTCAGAGTATGTGACAGAATCCAGAGAAAGGACAAAGGAGGAAATGGGTATAAAAGTGATGGAGTAAGTGGAATAACTCAAGTGTGTATTTAAACCTGTTCATGTACATCACGTATCCCAAGGCAATCCAGAACAGAAACTAACATCGCCACATTTCTTTTGAAAGATGAAAATCATCAATAAAGTGTGTGTGTGTGTGTGTGTGTGTGTGTGTGTGTGTGTGTGTGTGTGTGTGTGTGTGTGTGTGTGTGTGTGTGTGTGTGTGTGTGTGTGTGTGTGTGTGTTCTCTTTGGCATGTTAAGTGGCAGTAGGAGGAAAGACGTACAGAGGAAGCAGAAACAGTGGGTGTTGTCTGTGTGTGTTCTCGTGAGTCTGCTATTCTAGAACTAAAAATATACAGTCTGTAACAAATACATAGGGAGGGAGGATGTGGCTGTTTAAGGGCGACTGATTCTGAGTGGCCCGCGTACTCTGTAGATCTCGTACCTTTACAGCACATGATGCAAATTGTAAGACCAAGAACAAAAACAGACTTGACACTGTTAGAAAAACACTTTATTCAGAGACTGACATTTGAAAGATGTGATTTGTGCTCCTGAACACTAGAGGTCATGCCTGCCATGAGTTATACTGGCTATGTGATCAAGTGTAGACATTGTTAACAGACAGTGACATAACTTTACGATTACATTAACACTTTTTCTATGCATAAATAAAGCTTCCTCCCTCTGTAACTGGTCATGTCCACTTATTATTTTTCTGTACATTTACTGTCATTATTTAAGAATACAGTAGAGAAATGACAGGAAATTAGAGGAGAGAGGGATGGGGAATGACATGAGACAAAGACAGGGCTTTTCCTGCATAGAGGCCAAAGGAAAATCACCAGCGTATCAAACTGTTGAACAAACAGTACAAAAACTTAAATACAACATCTTTGACTTCCAGCAGTCAACTCCCCTCTCATCCACAGCCACTTTATTTTACATATGCAGCTGGCTCACTGGCCAATCACATCACACCATTTTTTTGGAGTTGGTTCTAAAAAAGTTCTTGAAAATTAAAATCGTGTTGCCTACTTTCCAAAGATAAGGAGAGAGGAAAATGAGGGAGAAAGGTGAATGTTTACTAGAATAGCCATGCATTGGCTATAGTCCTAAATAAAGTAAATGAAAGACAAGTGCTCTGGTGATTCCTACGGGCCTTTCTTCATAACACTGCAGTCGGCCAGGGGGGTCAGGAGAGGCCCAAACAGGGATGGTGATAGAGAGAGAGGGTGAGCAGCAGATCTGAGACTGAGACGCTGAAAATGGAATGGAAGTACGTGAACTAACATTGACTGTATTATTTCGAATGGTCAGAAATAACAGGAAAATGCATAGATTTCTGTCAAATAAGGTAACGCAGACTCATTGCCTACATGACACGGACCGATCAGGCTTACTGTCGTTCACAGTCACCCCCCAAAGGCCCATTCTGAGCCAGGAAAAACCCTGAAAAGGGCCATGGCCAGATTCCAGGGGATGTTGCATGTTCATGGTCAATACCCCAAAACAACGACTATGTAAAAAACATGAGACTGTGAGATGTGGTTGAAAGTTCTGGGAAAAGCTAATAAATGGAGTTTGTTTTTTGGTAAACTATACTTGTCTGTATCACTACGAGGGTTTCTGTGGACATGCTAAAGTGATTTTTGTGTGCCATGCATACAGGTCTTTTATTTTTACATTGTAAAGATTTTAAACAGTTATATTGTCATATTGCATTTACTGTATTTTTCTACTCATTGTATGTATTTCTGTATTATATTCTGTTCTTATTTGCTGTGTCCTGTTACAATGCACTGCTTTGATTATCCAGTTTAATGTCAGTTACCGCTGAGGTTTCTACGACTTATTGTGCTTACTTGGTCTTTACACATACAGCATCTAAGATATACCAAAATCATCAGGTTTGTTATACTCTGTGTTATTTTATTTAAAGTGAGTAGTTACACTATTTGCAGTAGGAAATAGTTGCTGTTTTCAGATGGAAAAAATACAAAATAAAGCACAAATGTAAACATACAATAGCCTTCTTGTACTTTTATGTATGGCTTCCCAGTTTTAATGATATAACATGCACAGAGCGTACTCTTACCACAAGGTGGAGCCATAGTGCTACAGTAATCCATCACTGCTGCACAGGTTCAATTACCAACCTACAGTATAAGACCTTGTGATGTTTGGCTTAACTCAAAAAGTTGAATAATATGAGTTATGAGTAATACAGACTTCACTAGACTGGTTATTGTCACTATGTCTCTAAGAAAACTGTTTGGGGGTAGTAAATCTAAATATGTGCGTGTGTGTGTGTGCGTGTGTGCGAGTGCATGTGTGTGTGCGTGTGTGTGTGTGTGCATGTGTGTGCATGTGTGTGTGCGTGTGTGTGCGTGTGTGTGCGTGTGTGTGCGTGTGTGCGTGTGTGTGTGTGTGTGTGTGTGAAGGCAGGGTGATGATCATCAGTATCTCGGGCTGCATTCACTGTGGCTGCAAAAAGTGTTCCGGGTCAGTTTCTGGGCTGGTAACAATAAAAAAGAAAGTTCCTGTTTTCTGCAGAGCAGAAAGCAGAAGTAAACTTCTTGCCTCAGCTCCAGTTTCTGCCACAAGACGGAAAGTCAGGAAAGCCCCCGAAACCAAAATTAAGTACACTCTCTGCCTCTCTGTCACCGAGACTCATGCAGAGCCGCATCACTGTGTCTGAAAAATAACACAAAATAACATGACCCATGTTGAGTGCAGCCTTACTGCTGCTAATATAAAGTCCAGTATTAACTGAAACCAAATAAATAAAGTTATAAGTATTTAGAAGAACAAAGTTTGGCTGCCAATGTTGTGAACAATTCCTTTGGCTGGCGTTTATCCTTTCTGTTTGTTAATAATTTACTTATAACAGCTTTTAAAATCCCTTAATAAATTCTAATGGGTTAATTACTTTCAGGTATTCAGTTATAGATGTTCATTAGTCACCAAAAGGGGGTTTAAATCATGAAGTCTGCAGTATAAGTAGTTAATAAATGGATTTTGATTTGATTTAAGTGAGCAGTCAAATGGTCCAGCCACTCAAAGAGGGTCTTCGCAACCTGGCAACCCAAACTTTGTTCTTCACTAATGGCTTATAACTGATCTACAATACATTAGTATGAATTGTTAATAAGCCCTTTTATGAAGTACCTTCTGGGTTGAGTTGCAGCAATGTGAGTAGCCAATCACTGACTATTTTGGAATTTGACTTTGTGGCGATTAAGAGAACGCTGATACAACTTTTATTTAATTTGAGTGACCGAGTGTGAAACATATGCACTAAATCGTGCCCTCAAAAACTCCCACGACGGAATGAAAAAGCAGTGGCCAAGCATCGTCTAAACCAGCAGAGGTTTAATTTACATTCCAGTCGAGGTTTCCAAGTTTGAGAAGATTCCACAGATATCGAAAAACGTCAGGCTGACTGTGGGGGAAATGTGAAGCTTGGGACAAATATGTATATTTGATTAATAAGAAAAACATGTCGTCCACGGTTTGAGTATGCAGGACTAGCAGATACAGAATGTAAAACAGTGTGTGGGGAAAAAAGGATTTCTAACTTCCAAACTATTCAAGGGGAAATGGCTCAGGGATTCAGGTTGATATAGTGGTTCATATAAAAATTTAATTTCTCACTAAACTCCTCAGACTCATGAAAAAAAACACTGGATGGGTTTGGCCAATAGACCGAAGGAATAAGAGACAGAAAATGCTCAGTTAAGTTTTAAGATTTGAGCTGCCAAAACCAGCAGCATCCAGGCTTCAGCCGTCAGTCGTCAGCGTTGATGTCTGCTGCAGAGAGGCGAGAGGATAAGATCTGTTCTCATCAAAAACTGCAAAACAAAAAGCACCGCTGTGGTGCACGCTGCTGTGTTACAGATATGGCCTTTAGACACACTGTTGTGAAAATAAGTGAGTGTTGGTGGTCACCAGTCTCCAGCCAAGTCTGAACTCTCACCGTCCCGCCTCAAGGATGAGAGAGGAGAATATTGTGAAATATCTCTTTAAAGGCACAGCAGCGCGCTGCGGAACCACGCTGGGAGGATATGGAAGACGAAAGGGAAAGGAAGCACATGGAGACGCCATCTGTTGTTGGGCAACAATGCTGAAAAAAAGTGCCAAACTGGAGACACACACACACATACACACACACACGCATGTGACATAAAGCAAATGGCAAACGGTGCAAGCAAAAACAGTATCAATAGTGTGAGCACGTATTCGACTGAAAAGGGTGCTTCAGCATCTCAAAATTCAGAACTACAGCACAAAGCTGACTGTAAACACATAATTAATTAACACCCCTTAAGAATGGATTTAAAGTACAAACAGCACTGCAAGGTATTATACGTACGACCTGTCACCTTTAATGTTTTTCATTAATTTTAATTCAAGTAACTATTCATTAATTTGTTGTGCAATGGACTTCTTTATTCCACTGATTCGTGGTGCCTGGCCTGTGCGACGATGCTATCCATAATCCAGTATTTCTCAGGAACAGGATGTTTAGGGAGAACATAATGTGGGAAAGGAATGCTCAAATGCGTTCTGAGGATGGAAAATGATTTGTGCATAAACATGAGCACCCATTAGGACTCAACCACAGAGCCTGAGGAATGTGATAAACCACTGTACTATTTTACAATTTCTCATAGTAACAAGATGTTTACGGAGCTCCTGAAGGGTCACTGTGGGATTACTTTTAACTAATTTTGCCTTACCTCACGAAAAAGTGTAGGTTCCATTGCCATATTTTTTACATATCCTCCTGATCCATAGAACAGTTTGTGTGTTGGTCCAGCCAGTAATAATACACTGCCAGTTTAGGGAAACACTGTGTGTGTATGTGGTGGCTGTGCACATGGTTATCGCTCGGAGCACATCTGTGGTTGGATCTATGGTGCTCTGGATGTGACTGCGGTAGCCGTCCTGTGACCACAGAGCCGCAGCAGACTCAGAATCCGGGCTGTACACTGACCGGGTGTTTAAAGATATGTGACACGACTCAGATGGACTCGGGCCGGATGTAAGCCACACAGACAGTTTGTCGGTATTTCGCTTCCATAACTCACTGTCTGGAACAGGATGTTTAGGAAGAACACAATATGGGAAAGGAACGCTCAGACGCGTTCTGAGGACGGGAAGCGTTTTGTGCATAAACATGAGCTGCCGTGTCTTTAAAATGGATACATTTCAGCCATCAGGACTCAACCGAGGAGTTTAAACACTGAACTATTTTACCACTTCAAAAACAGTTTGGTCTCTTTCAGTCAGCTGACAAAAAACATGTCGACAAGCCAGAATAACTCCACTCCGATCACCAAGGAGCCCTGCACCGCCTCAACGCACACTCAGTCACTTTTTCTGCTTGAGCACGCAGCAGGAAGGCCTCCTCGTTCTGTCAGTATGAATGAGGTGAGTGTACACGCAGGAGATACAGCACATACACAAACACACCCACACGAAAACACTCACGCGTAGTGATGTAGCCATGGTGTGATGTCATTGCTGTTTTCCAGTGTGATGGACCTCCCGCTTTAATCTTCCAGGTTCCAAAAACCAAACCTTGGATTTGTAGATTGTAGTCACGTATCTCGGACTACGTAGTGAGTCAAGTATGGAGGATCGTCATATCTTGACTGACCAGCAGAGAGATGAAAGAAAGACCCCAGACATGCTACCTGTGTCTGCTGGAAAGCTAACCAACTGAATTGATAACTTGTAGCTAATATATTTTTTTATTTCTTATTTTAGTCACTTTGACTAAAAACAGTTGTTTTTGAGAGAAAGGAAGAATCGTCTAGGGAAATCCCTTGTGCAGCTGATCATATCAAAAGTCTGTGAAGGCTCTCTTGTTGTATCTGCTTGCTGATTGCATTCCAGTGTACAATTCATTACTCAACAAGAGCAAAATGTCATGGTTTTTAACTCCAAATTGCTTTTGTTGTCCAACCCTAACCGCAGACGGCAGTCAGGATAATGACCGTGGTCTCTGGAGTCAAATAGAGCTAGAATTGAGATATTTGGCCTGTAAGAGTGGCTTTTCTGTACGCTGAGGTCTTTATACTCCCATGAGCCTTGGCATGGATCTCAACACGTTGATTGTATGTTGATTGTGGTGACACCCAGAGGCAGTGATGCTGCTCCCTTGACACTCCATCTCTCACGTCTTTTCTCGTCAAGGCTCGTCATCAACGGCAGAAGGGAGGGTCGACGGCCTCACCGATGGGAAGAGGAAGAAAGGTTCAGTGGGAGTGAGAGGAGACGCACTACAGCGAACTGATGGTCTTTGAAGACCGCCCGTCACATCCTTCTGCTTAAGCCCTCTCGTGACGGCAGCAAGCTCTCTAATCGTGTCCCTTTCATTATCTTCCAGCTCCTTTGTGGAGAAAACACTTGTTTGAGAGAGTTCTTCAGTCATTTTGCTATTTGCATAATGTAAGGGGTCGTGGTGTCTCCCAGCTCTCTTTACTGAGAACTTTAATCCTTTTATTCAGCTGGCAGATCTGCTGCCAAAGATGTGTCCTTTGTACTGGAGACTGTGGTGTATTTCTTTCTCTTCTCGGCCCTGGAAGACACAGGCGTCACATGATTGATTGTAGGAAGCGTCAGGACTGGCCGTGTACATAATGAATGATTAACAATAGCTCAAAACCACATTAGAAATGTAGGTAATGGTTGTCAAACTTTTTGACTAAAGAAATTCCTCATAACCCCATTTTGTGAATGCATTTCAAGGCAGAATATCTGCTGCGTTTTAGCCCTGCTGTTGTTAATTTGCCTGTCCTTTTGTCACAGCGTAATATAACCCTATATGAATGTGCATTTATGTTTTATGCCTGCCAACAGGGTAATGTGTCTCTTGTCTGGACACAAATTAAAAATAACTGTATAGCTGTGTAATGTAAAGAGATGATGATAGGGTAAATTAACAACGTTTTATGCACATAACATTCATAAGTTATTAATGCAGGCTTCCATGCGAACTCTGAACTGCTGTGATCACAAATGAGACATGAAATCCCCCCACAGTTATGGATGCTTATGATGACACGTTGCAGCCAAGTGTACAAGACGCTGATGACTCTGCAGCTACACCATGCAGTGCACAATATGTTCACTGAAATACCAGAAATAAACCAGGGCATTGTTGTTTTGTGTTGTGTAATCCGGATATATTGATCCCTGGAAGATAAACCCCACATACACATGATGAACAGAACAAGCACACCCCAGTCAGCATGAGCAGTAAAAAGGAACAAAGACTAAATGATACAAATGATATAAATAAAATAAGAAAATACTGCACTATATTGTGCTGAGCAATGGACAAAATAGCCATTATTATAACAGTCATTATAAAGAGTTTTCTATTTTTTCCCAGTTATTCTGCTGAGATATTTGTAGACAGGCAAAGCTGGCCCGGGTCTCCCAGGCCCCCTGAACCAGCCACCATGTGCTCTGGACTTGGCTTATTTTCTCCTAAACCCGAGTATACTGTGCAGTGCAGCATTTGAAGTGCAGGTGGAAGCTTCAGATGCGTGAGAAGCTTGTCGACTGTTGCAGAGTTGCCTTTACGTCTGTTGTGCAGGTAAAAAGGCTATGATGTAGTCACATAAGCTATCCGCATGGCTGGCAGGTAGTTTGCTGACGTCACATCGAGGTTAACGTGCAGTGGTGCCGTCGGTTCGCGGCAGGCTGCATTAACAATGGGAAGAACAAGAAAACCTCTTTGTTCTGCCTTGGGACTGGTTATACCATACTGGTAGCCTTGTGTTCACAGCAGATAAATAGCTTAATGGTGATGTGGATACTTCCCAGTGCCTAACTTTTCCAAAATGTCATTTTCTAAACGTTGTCCACTCACAGCCATTTTCTACACTGGAAGGACTTCCCAACTGTTCTTCTACTTCACTCGAACATCAAAAAATGCAGCTCAACAGGACATTATTGCTATTAATTTACTCTGTCATACATTTCATACTTTCAACGTTTTCCATCGATTATGCTCCATTCAATCGAATGCATGGAATGTTCAACATTTTCATGCATATTCAACTCTTCTCCACATTCGATGTATTATTCAACAACATTCAAATCCCATTAAACCTTGTACACAATCACAGTTCAAGTTTCATTCAAGTTTCAGACCTTCTCAGATTTTTACAACAGTGTGTGTGGGGTGGAATGTTCAGGGTTAGAGGGGGGACGAGACTGAAACTCAACTTGCTCTTATTCCAACAATTTTCCCTCTTCATACATCATTTTTACATAAAACCGTAGGAAACTTTGTGCTGTTTCACACAGTGTAACTATGGAAGCAACGAACTTGCACATTTGGCGCCTCCCAGTGACGGGAGTGCCAAGCAACTGCAGCACGGACTCCACTGAGACCATAAAGCTGAGGAGGGAGGAAGGCAATGGGACATTTTAGCATTGCTGTTTCCCAACATTGTGACACTACAAGCACATATTTTACATCAACGTGTTCAGCAGAGCCTCCTCTCTCACACAGTGAGAATATGTCAGCGACATGAAACACACTTTTTGGATAACGAGCTGAAGTTTGACACCTTACTTGCATGTTAATCTCCATTAAATGACCAACCCACAGCGGTTAACAGCAGTTGGTGGATTCTTACATGTACACACACACTCTTTTAAATCCCATTTATACTAATTTCACCCAACTCCCAACTCTTCATCCTCCTTCAGCTGCTTCTTCATACAAATTCAAGCCAGCTATGCAGTTTGGCTCCCAGCCAATAATCAAAGGATGCAGTATAGCTTGCACTATATTTTGCATCCTTCATCCCATTCCCACTTTTCCAACTTATTCATACTCCTGCTGCTTCTTCAAGCAAATTCAAGCCAGCAATCCAGTTTGGCGTCATTTTTTCAACAGCCAGCATTCACACTGCAATTTCTTCAGAAAGAGTTCTCCGGTGATCTCACATAGCCAAGATGCAAGAAGAGTGCTGTCCCTTCACTGCAGTCTGGCAATGAAATAGATTCACAAAGTGAACACTTTGTCTATATGATTGAAACAAACTTAAGAGTCCTTAGTGGTCGTGGGTTGTTGTCTTAGAACAGGTGGGTTCAGAAAGCTCCAAGGTCACTCTGTCACATAAAGTGGATCATTGACACAACGTATCACAACTGTGCACACGTCCTCATTTTCAAGTACAGGAAAAAAACATTGCAAGTACTGTTTGAGTGTTAATTTTCACTTCAGTCTGTCAGGTACATTTAAATTGAAGTGTTGATTTATTGCACTCATTTATCCACACCACATTTATAATTTCAAGTAAGACTAGAGAAAACATAGTGTCTGTTTGCACCTAGGTGAGAGTCAGGTGGCAACTATTCAGAGTCAAAATCAGAAATCCTTTATTGATCCCAGGGAGAAATTGGGTCACTTCAAAGTTGCTACCATTCTAGAATAGAAATATACAGTACATAAGCATAGAGAAATTATAAGAAATATAAAATAAGAAGTATGTACAAATATATGCTCTATACTACAATATATAACAACAATATATAGAAAGATATATAAAAATATGGGCGTCATACTTCAATATACTGTATAACAACACATGAATGGTATAAATAAGAATTAATGGCAGTCCTCAAACCAATGGGTGACGTTACAGTGGCTATGTCCACTTCTTTTATACAGTCTATGCAAAAAACTTAAACACTGTGTTGCATGCATGGTTGCATGTCAACTTCATGACATAAGTAGATAGCCTCGCACCTTAACGGCTGAAGGCGCCAAAGTGGGATACAAATATGAAAGGTAGGGTACATTAAACACAAAATAAACCTATTCCAAGAATGCTGTGTTTTCTCGCCGTTTGTAAAATTAAAATGAAACTGGTCCAGAGCGCAGACATGTTCTATGGTTAGCTAGTCTATGGTTAAGTTTTTTCAGACACATTGCTTGCACATGTATGTGGTTTCTTCTGCACAAACAGAATTTACCTGCATACTATCAACGTTTCAAAGGTGAATTTTATGAACCTGAACTTGATTTTATACATTGGTTCTTGTTACATACATGATTAAGTAATAATTCCAAGGCTTAGCACAGATATGCACGTTATATCCTGGCAGCACAAGCATAAACACATACAGTATCTAATGTGTGCATCTAATGTGTACGGACACCGGGGTCCTTGTCTCTGCCATGCTGTACACCCGGGTGTAAACAGCCACATTGGCGATTCCACCCCGGGTGCAAATAGCATTGTTGGCTGCTGACACCAGGGTGCTAATAGCATCCGCCAAAAGATAAACATTGACAAAATGATGTGTTGCGGACATGGGAGGCATTATGAAGGTTCATTTCATATGTTGGCTGGTTTATATGTTTGGATTAAAATTGTGAATAGACCTGTGTGTGGAAATTTTGTAGCTTTAAAGGAATAGTTCAGCGTTTTGGGAAACAATTTCACTTTCTATCCAAGACTGAATGCACAAATGGACAGAGCTGGAGTTGGGTTGCGATCAAGCGGCAATCTCCTGGTCTAAAAATTTAAACCAATTGAAACCGTAAACTCATTAGAGTTTATCAGAATCAGAATCAGCATCGGGTTTATTGCCATGTAGGTTTTCACATACAAGGAATTTGCTGTGGTGTATTGGTGCGTAACAAGTACAAACAAGTAGTGCAAAACCTGCTAACATCTTTAAAGGTAACTAATTAACACAATATCTTGTTTTGTCCATAATCCATACACAAAGAAGAACTGCCAGATAATAGACTTGGTAGAGTGTTGTTATCACAAAGAGGTTGCCAGGTTTGGTACCATCATGCTTTTGAAAGTGTTAATTAGAGCTTTAAATGTGTTGGTTCTTCACTAGAGGGTGACATGGGAGTGGATTTTCACTCCCGTCCCATCACGTTCCTGTGTTGTGTCTTTTCTTTTGGGGGGGGGGTAGTCTTTAGGCAGTGCAATGATTTTGATTTGATGTTCTGGTCGCCACCTGCTTTACAAGTGTGTCTCTGAAGGCCACTAATCCCTAAATCAGTGGTGTGTATGATAACTACTTTACACGTCTTACAAACAGCGTACAGAGTTTTAACACTGTCACTCTTGAATCTTAGGAACCTGTTTAAAACTTCAGACTTCCCTGAAAGCTCTGTCAGTGTGATACACGGATCACTTTCATTTACTCTGCGTTGCAACGCTGTCTTCCTCGAATGTGACTCCGACTCCATTGTGTAATTTGTATTTTGGTGGCTGCACCATGCGTCGTCAATCCACAGTCCACACATAGTGGACCATGCACTGGTCAGGTGGCTGCAACCAACCAGCCACCAGAGCAGACCGGAGAAAATAAACAAGAGAGGCCTCAAAAGAGGGCCCTCCATTGCAATCAGGACCAAAATTTCATACAGTCAGCTCTAATGCAAACTATTTGTGTATGCTAGGGTGTCATTCTGTGTCTTTGTGTGTTTCAATAGTCTTTTGTTAGGTTTCTAGATTTAGGGTGGCTATGAAGACGCTGCAACGTTTTCAAACTTAAGATAGCACTCAAGCTTTCTATTTTCTCCCAAAACTTCTGTCTTACGTCATTTACCCGTCATTCGCTTTTCTTCCAATGGAGCCTTGTTTCTTTGTTTTGCGGTGAATAGTACTGTATGTGGCATGGATGTGCATATTAATACTGCATTAGTTCCAGTCAGATTAGAGGATCTGACGTTAGCGATGTGTCAGAAGTCAGGCAGATAATCTTAGTTATATTAAGTATTTGAAGGTGAATCCCTTTGCATGTCTAATCCTCTACTGTGAGCTTATTTAACAGTGATATGCTCAGCCTTTGGCTCCAGCCACCAAGGTTTACCTCAACCAATGAGATTATTCCTGCTTCCAGAACAGCTCTGACAAATGTCTGCATACCAACTTTAAAAATCAGATGTAGCCCACAGTGCTCACGTTCATTAAACACTTCCAGGTGACAAAATTCTTAATCCACATCCCCATTTTTATTTGAGTTTATTGTGGCATATTTCACATTTCAGGGCAAATGTCCAGTTATTGTGGCCCATCTATGCTGAAAGAACACTGGGAAAACACTGGTGTGTCCAGTAAGCATAGTGAGTATTCATCTACAGAACAATCACATGTTAATCAATAAACCAGATACAAACAATTTCAAGTATTATATATTAACCTCTCCTCTATTCCAATTCTTATGAGATTTATTCCTGCTGTTACTGTACATTAATACTTAATATATGACTGTAATGCAAACAATAATGTAAATATCAAAATGCTGTACAAAAAACAGGATTTACAGGAAATGAGTGGGGTAAGACACTCCTTACAGCATACAGATAAACATAAAAAATACAAAAAAGGCACTTAATATCTCTCTCTCACACACACACACACTCACATATACATGTACACATACAGTACACTAAAAATTCAGATACTTGAGCCCATGTTATCACAGAATTCACCTGAAAAGTTATTTTTACAATTATATCAGATACACTTGGCTGGGGAGCAATGCAGAGACCTTTGTGGCTAACGATGAACAAGGCCTTCTCCTACAGGAAGAACAGGAAGGAGTGTATAAATCCCAATCATATGCATCATTGCTGTCTTACACCTCACGTGGCATTTCATTTCACAGATATCTATTGCAACCAGGAACTCAAACGTCTGAGTCTGACATGATACCTAGAATCAAACTAACTTGCCTTAACTTGTCTGTGTAGGCCTCCGCCACGACCTTACCGGCCGACTGGACACACCCATACACACTTCCTCCTGTGTCAGACTAATACTGGCCTTTTATTAAAACACACTAAACGCAAGCAAGGTGATGCTGTCAGCCTCTGATATGAAGAGGGAGATGACATGATGTGTCTTAACATCTCAGAGGTGTAAAACCTGCTTCACTTCCTTGAGCAGCTGCTAACCCTAAAAAAAAGTAATTAGTCTGGCATTATACATGCTAATGAAGTGACTCCTGTGCCCTCATTAGAGCACAGTTCTAGGGGAAATATTCTTTTTGTGGGGCATGTAAATGAACACTTTAAGATATTGAATATATGACAAAAAAAATCACCAGCTGCACTTCTACAAACTTACCCCTAGAAAGCTTTAAACTATCCTATTCCGAGGGAAACAAACAGTATCACCGCCTACTATGTGTAGCCTGGTTGAATTATTACACATTTGTATTGCCAAATTATTGCAATGTTCGACAATATGAGAACAATCAATGATGTTCACGACACAGCAAGTTCCTGACCGTTTGGAGATTATATATGTAGATCTGTTTTAAATATTTGGAGAAAACCTACAGCGCTTTTAACAGGAAGACACAGATTGTCAAAAAAGTGCAACACACCACACATAACCTGTTTGACCACATCAACTTCCCTCACGGTCCACATCCAGTCACCTTGTTCGCAGTATGGAGGGCTTCTAGGTGACACTACACCCTGTAGCAGACATATTGGAGGTTTTCTGCTCACAGCTACAGCTGAAAAAAGCAAGATTCTGTGCCCCTTTTCACTACTGATTCACCATCTCACTAATGACACACTTGGGTAATTTTGTCAAAACATTTTAGCACGTTAGCCACAGTAGGGCTGTCAGCGTTTTATTTGAATTTGAACTACCACACAAACGTGGGAAAAATATGAAATATTTCATCTGTAATGATCTGCCAAAATTCAATATTCAGTCGCAACAGACGTGTAGAATGCACTCGGATCTATTTCCTGCCCTGTTAGCCTCAGTAACCTGGACTGATTTCGTTAACACAAAATGGAGAACGCGAGACACGAAACCATCTTAAGAAAATTCAACATTTTGGATTCAACATCATAGTTGGAAAAAATGTTGATAAAAGGTAAGGCTTTTAAAAACACAACAGTCAGAACAGTTATTTTACCACAACAACACATCTGAAGTGACCGGCCAGCTTTTTACTCATAACGAATGCACCGAATGCCAATTATTCAAGAGTATTTGGCAGGTAGGCTGCAGAGTTCACATCATCATTCCATCTGCTGCTCACACTACCTGGCTGATGTAGCAGATGTTTGATGTTGTGTTTTGGAGAAGTGGGATAGAGCTAAGAAAGAGAGGTCATGTGTCACAGCACCTCTCTATCTTTGTCCTGAAACAGCAGCAGGCTTCTTTACCGTTACCTTTATATACTGTATTTAGCATTGCCACTTTTCCAGTGGACTTCCATTGTGCTAGTCATAGTTTACAGGAGAGTAGTCATGTCACTATAAAGCCTTTCTATTCTTAACTGTTTATTATAGATATCAAGTCACTAACAAATCCTGTTTTTTGCGAAATAGTTATGTACAATTTTCAGAGGGAGTGGCAGCCTTGAACTGGTGGGCAGTAAAACTGCAGAGCAGATAAACATTGTTGTGCTGCCTGCTATTATTAACAACAGAGAGAGGATTTAGTCAATCTAAAAAGATATGTTTTTTAAGTATTGCTATGACAAGTTAACACGCCCCTGCCTTTTCCACTTCAGTGTCTCTTATGTCATTTCAAGTGGATTTGAGAAAAACAAAGCAAAAAAAAAAGAGAGAAAAATTCTCCCCGATCTCTCTTTTCACATTATAATTTTCACTTTACGGCGCCTGTGCCCCACTTGCCGCTCAGCGGGGCTCCAGCTACCGGGTTTAATGAGTAAGCAGACCAACGTGCCTATCAGCACACCTTTGGTTCTAAAATGATCTTCGGTGACAGTAACCACATTTCACCTCTGCCATGGTCCAAAACATGAAATAAGGCAATCTTCTTTCTAAGTTGTGTTGTAATCATAGCCCTGACGAGGAAAAGCCTTGCAACACACGTGAGCCTCTACTGGTTTAGATGGTTTTGGGATTTAGTCCAAGGCGAGTTTGTTTAGCTTGGCTCAGAATACGACCTCCCACCTCCCCAATCACCCCAGTCCCACCCCGTATTCAATACAGTGAAATTGACTTATCAGCAAAGAAATAACCTCATAGTTGTTTATGGTAAGCCCTTAACCCTGCATCAATTCTTTATCAGATTCTACGAATGTGTTATTTTTACTGTCTTGACCCCAAGTTTCATTGTCCAATGGGGTCGTCCAGAAGCTTCATAACTCTAAGAATAAAGCTATGGCATAAACAATGATTTTTTTTTTTTTTTTACAATTCAACTGCTCTGTTTAAAAAACGGACGTTTTGTTTTCCGCCTTTCAAAACTTGATGACAACTGAACTCTATTCCCTACAAAGGAGCAATCTCATTGTACTCGCTCCTCTCTCCTCTGGCTCCCATCATCATCAGCGCTCCCTCCAGTCCGGCCATGTTGGAGCCGAGTCCCGCGCACCCCTGCAGCCCTCCTCCAGCCAGGTCCTGGCACATCGTGGCATCATGGGAAGACACAATAATCCCGCTACTTGCAGAGGTGGAGGTGGTGCTCTCCTCCCCCCTCCTGTGTTGCTCTGGTGTTGGAGCAGGTGCTCTGATCCCACTACTTCCAGCGCCTCCACCACCCCCGACACCACCGCCTCGCCTTTTAGGCGGCGGACCCCAGAGGAAGGCGTGGGCGGGCCTGTAGTGCTGGCGGGCGTAGCGGAGCAGGCGCCTGCGTGTGGCTGGCAGGCGGATGGTGTAGACGTAGTACTCCAGGACGCTGTGCTGCATGTTGGGAATGGTGTTTTTGCACAGCGACTCCTCCAGGAACAGACGAACCAGCGGGGCCTTGAAGGCCTCATAGCCCAGCTCGCCCAGAGACTTCAGGATGCGAGTGATCCGCAGGTAGTTGTGCTGGGACCTTGAAAGAGCAAAGCAGGAGGTACAAAAGTTTTGTTGGAATTGAGAGGGGGAGAGCAACACGATTGCAATGATAAGCATGCGTGTATAACAGGGCTTTCTGCTAGAAAACATTTTGTTGTCCCAGCAGGAAAAGCACAGATGTTCTGGTACTGTGCATGCTGTCTCACTGTCACGGCTTACTGAGACACTAAAATAAAACAGAGCCATCGTTGATGCTATTAGTAACACCTGTGCTTTCCCTACTATGACTAGTCAAAATGTCTGCAGTGAAAAAGACCCATTACTGTCTTATAAAATGCTTACATCAGTAATAAATGTGACATGAAATCATACTGAGTGGTACCATATAATGACCCTAGAGTGAAAAATAATAAGGTAAATGGATATTGCTGGTTCTTGGAAGGAAAAAGATTCTGGACTAATTTAATCTACAATCCGACTGAGAATTAGGCAAGATGTATGTGAACAATTAAAGTCTGCTATAAACGGGTCAGCAGCACCTTTTTCTGCTCGCCTCGCAATCAAATCAAAGATGGCGACTAGTCTCAGAACGCTTGAAAGACTAAAACAATTCAAAATGCATGACTACAAGTCTAATGACTAAAACGTGAATAAACTAATTTACATTTTCAGCAAAAAGACAAAGTAACGCAGCAGTGGCTCATGGTGTTGCAGGTAACACAGGTCTTTGACACTACAGAGCCCTAATTATTAAGAATCGTGATGGTTGTTTTGCCTGAGAGGAATCCAGAAAGCACAGAGCACCAGATGCAAAAGCCGTTGCGCATATTTGATGGGATCTTAAAAGCAAGAGAAGGGAATAAAACGGTGCTGAGCAGCTGCTTGGTGGTGGAGAATGTTCTTTTTCATGTGGTTGGGATAATGGCAACAATTAGCGTCAGATGCTACGTTTTAGAGATGGTTTGAGACTTTAGGTGGTTATAGTCATAGCACTGAGGCCGTGCTGGGTAGAAGGAGAAAAACACACTTGTACTGAAAATACACATCCAGGCGTGTGGTATTCCAGTGGCTCTCTGGCAAGAAAATACAGTGACTTCTCTCAGGCCATGAAACCAGCCAAACAGGATGTGAAAGAAAAAGAATCACCCTTCAAATTTCCCTTTAACCATCTGTTTGTTGACTTAAAAGATGTTGTTTCACAATTGGCAAGAACAATTAAACTGGATTGGATTTAGAAAAAGCAGCAACTGGCAACCGAGCCATTAGTTCACACAAATTCTGGCTGTGATTTTATACCCCTAAGCTGCTGCACAAAGTGTGTGTGTGTGTGTGTGTGTGTGTGTGTGTGGGTGTGTGTGGGTGTGTGTGTGTGTGTGTGCGTGTGCTTACTCATTGAGGTGCTGGAAGCGCTCCTGCCAATTGGAAGCCCGAGCAACATTCCCACTCTTATCCAGCAGTTTGATGCCATAGAAGTCCAGCATCAGGGAATAGGCCGCCAGGAATCTCCGCTTAGCTTCCCGAGTGCTTTGGAATTCCTGACAGGATTAAACACTTCAGATCAGACGCTAGCACACAGGTACGACACCACCTTTCTGTTTGGCATCAAAATGCGTTTTGGGTGATCAGATGTGTGAGTGGAGGGACATCAAATCTACTGTACATGCACTCTCGACTCAAAGAAAAACTGCACAGCATTCTCAAATTTTGTTCAGATTTATTCAACACAGTGAGTATGTCCCAAAGCCTTTTTTTTGGGGGGGGAATGGTGGTTTTGTCTCATCTGAGTGACTTGTGAAACTGGTTTATACAGCACACTCATTCATTCAGTCATTTAAAATGTAAAAATGTCCCTCACGTTTAAAGGAATGTTTTTCATTTATTGGTTGTATGGAAGATGTACTTTATCACTCAACCATGGTGAACACTCACGCAATGAGGAAGTGCAAACAAATCAGACGAGCAGCAGGATACCCAGACAGGAACATGCAACATCTGGCTGCATCCACACTTGCATGTTTTTGTTTTAAAATGCACAACTTTTGCGTCGTTGCTGCTCCGGCGTTTTCGAACCCCCTAAAATGGAGACTTTTGAAAACGCTGCAGTCCCCATTTTAGTACGTAAACACGGGGGTTGCGGTGGAGGTTTTGGGAGGAGGTCAGTATTAGTATTATTTCTAAAACGGTGCTAAAACACTATTTTTATAATGAAAACGTATTAATGTGAAGTAGTCTACCTGTATATACTGTGTGTCTACTTGTGTGTCTTACTTTGATCTCGTCCTGAGTCAGTTCATGTGCGTAGAAGTTGAGCCCTTGTTCTCTTAATGGGAACAGCCTGCCACACGGAAAAAAAGGAATAAAGAAAAAAAACACAAATGAAAATGATGAAAACACATTTATTCAATAAATAATGTAGATTATTACTAAAGTATCATTTCACAACAGTTGCTATAGTTGCCAATGTAAAATACAGAAATTGAATGCTACTATTGCGCCCTTACTTGCATGACACCTGGACAGTTCCTGTGGCTTATACCATTTAATTAACAATCCAGTCAATTACCAGGAGTTTGTGCTATCACATATAAGGCAAATGAAATGTCTCACCACTGAATGTAGGTGTGATTGTGCTCTAGTTTGTCATAGTCGCCTCTCCACTTGGTCAGAATCTCCTCTATATAGATACCTGAGAAGAGAAGGTGGATAATTAGCTGCCACACACATTTCGTGTGTGTGTGTGTGTGAGTGTGTGTGTGTGTAAGCGTGTTTAAACAGGGGATCAGTCCACTAATCTGCTGGTCTTTCCCAGTCAAACATGACCTTTAGCCAAACAAAACTCACTAAGCCCAAAGCCAACATTGCGTCTCTCCACAGTGGCAGGAGGTCTGCATGAATAGAGTGTGCGTGTGTGGTTGTGTGTGTGTGTGTGTGTGTTTGTGTGTGATTGTGTGTGTGTGTGTGTGTGTGTGTGTGTGTGTGTGTGTGTTCGTGTGTGTGTAATCTCACCATCAGGTACTAGAGGGATCTTGTTCAGGTAGAAGCGCAGGTTACGGTACTCATTGGGTTGCCGGGACTTTCTGTAATTCTACACACAAACACATACAGATGAAAATCACACTGGGTGGCTGCAACATTGAGAAAGCATTGCGCATCTACATTTGTGGGTATCAATGGCACTATAGTAATCACATTTTGTGTGTGTGTGTGCGTGCACGTGCATGTACCGGGTAGCTATGACGGTATTTGTAGAGATCCCTGGCAGCGTAGAAACTCCTCTTCATCTTTGGAACAGATTCTGGGGATTCGGTCAGCTGGGAGAGGAAGGAAGAAAGAAAGACAGTTTGGATAAAAGAAAGGAAAGAAAGAAAGAGAGAAGGAAAGAACCTGGACCTGAGTCTCTCTTTTCTTTTAATTTTTCTTTGAAATGCAGATCTAAAAAAACAGAACATCCCGTGTTTCAACAGATGCAGTGTAGCGCTTATCCACAGTACCATTCAGCTGAATTAAAAGCTCTGACTTTGCTTTTGAGGTCGAGGGCTGTCATCATTCATTTCTTTCTAGCAAAGGAGGACAATTCACATCACGCTGCCGTGCAGTCGCTACAAAAGGACGCTAGAAACTGGATCTGATTCTCAAATAAAATCTGGGTCAAGCTAACTTCCACTAGTGAGAAAGACTCACAGAGTTACACTGGGCCTGATCCTGTTATATCTAGTATATATATATACACACACACATGCACACACACACACACACACACACACACACACACACACAGGGCACTCTACTAACTATACCAAAACTCAAGTATCATATTGTTTAACAAAATTCACAAACTATATACTGTGGTGTTTCTTAATGTTTGTGATTTTAATCTGATCCATAAATGACACCAATCTGCTAACTGCATCCACAGAAATGCGATTTCTGGTTGTAATCATGGCCAACATTATGAGGATCTGATTAAGCGCTTTGAAATAATCTAACAAAGAGTGATGCAGTGAATTGCAGTCTCTCCATAGTCCTGTTGGTTTTAATATTCAGACACACTGTGAAGCAGTCTAATAACAACCATCCAGTTAATAGGCCTACTGATGATTCAGGGCGCAGGGACAATAATCATGAAGCTGTGGTCTAATAAGAAATATTTGATTTCTTTCATAAAGCAGCAGGCAGACAGTGTAACTTCAATTGGAAAAGCAATTTTGGGATTAGCTATAACTATCTTTAATAATTAACAGTATTAGGTGTCCAGTGTGTAGTCAATAATGCCATGTTTGCAGTTATATCATCACCAAACAGTGGTACTGACACACAGCATCACACAGTATATATTTTAGAAGATTTAATAATTTTGGAAATTGTTTAAGGTTGTAATCCACCAAGCAGCTATTTATATCAAATCAAATTAGACAGCAGTGTTACAGTGACTCACTGCTGGCTGCCACCCATCACTTGTAGTGCATCTTGGTGGAAGTGGCAGTGACAGGATGAGCATTTCAGTGAAGTGCTGCCCGCTGGATTAAACACCACAACGAGGAGAGCATCTCGACGACCAGGTCAAGTTCACACCGTGCGTACATCTCCGCATTCACACGAGGTTACATTAAATTGACATATTTTTGAATGGAGTTTGGCGTCAGCTGAATGCTCTCCTCAGCAGGACGGCAGCATGGACCTGAGGGGGGGGGGGGGGGGTTGCCCTTTCCGCGTCCTGGCCTTGTCAATATTGTGTGCTGCCGGTGGCACACATGTTAACCCCCCCCCCCCCCCCCCCCCCACACACACACACACACACACACACACACACACATCGTGCCATCGCACGCCTGCCACACACAGCCCTCCCGGTACCTGGGGGGACGTGTCCCCGGCGGCCCGCTCGCTCTCCGCCGGGCTGACGGAGTCGGAGGCGCCGCTGTCATCTTCAGCCGCCGGCTCGTCGCTCTCGGAGTCCGACCCCCACGTCGAGTCGCATTCCTCCACGGTGCTCGGCTCCTTGAAACGCCAGCTGCCCAACAGATTTCCCATCTAAAACACATGCAACACCCGCGCTCTTGTACTGTCCTGTTGTCTGCTCGGAGCACTACATAACTCCACCGGCAGCCTGGTGTCGGGGCGGCGGAGCGCTGCTGTCCCGCTGCCCTGCGAGCGGAGCTTTTAAATGGCAGAGAGGGAACTTCCAGCTCCGCGGCCGTGATGCGTGTTTCTGTATGAGGGGCGATTAGTGCCGCAGCAGCAGCAGGAGGAGGCGGAGGAGGAGGAGGAGGAGGAGGAGGAGGCCTTAAAGCTACAAACCCGGAATTCAGAACCGAAAAAATATGAATGGTCTTGATGGTTGCTAGAGATGTGATCAGAGGAACCAGAAATGGGCAGCGAGTCTCTTTCCTCCGCTGTATTTACACTCTGACAGCACTGTTTCCCCTTCACTGACTCCAGGGCTAGAATGAGGATGCTCTCCTCTATTTCTGGTCCAGCCAGTTTAAGCTCCACAGTTTTACAGCATGACTGCGATTCACCTTCACCACTGTAGGCCTATGGCTGATGAACTGATCCAAGTTAATTAGATTTTTTTTTTTTCTTTATTTTCTAGCAGATGTTCATGCAACTTCGGATGTTTGGCACAGTAGCTTAAATGTATACATGTAAACACAAAGGTTCTGATCTTAGTGCCTCAGCTGCATGGTATTACAATATTGAAAAGCAGATAAATCTAAAGAATAATAACAGCATGTCTAAATCAAGAATTAGAAGAACTATATGTAGAAATGTATATTGTATGTTGCTCTTTGTCCCTCTGAAGGTGCTGATACTATTTGTAACCCAGTATTTTAGAGTCCACGATGTTGCTGAAGGATCCCCTGCTTCTCCTCATCCTGCTGCTGTGTGGCATTAATCACTCCTCATACACGGTCCCGGTAACAGCAGCATCAGGACCAGAGCTGCGTCACGTGACACCGGGACAGGAGCAGGAGGAGGTTACGGAGTGCCCCCCCCCCCCCCCCCCCGAGATCATCAATGTCACTCCTGGAACAAAGGGAAACTGCGAAGGTTCCCCTTTTTAGGCAGTCCGAGCTGTGTTTAATTTTTTTTACGGCATTATAGTTTTAACTAAACAGAAGATGTATGCAAATAGTTGTCTTATCATTCAATTCATTTTACAGCATTACAATGGCACGGCAAAAAATAAAAAATTAAAATGAGCAGTAAAAGTAAAACGTCAAAAAACGTTAAATCAAATTATATATCAGAGCTTCAATTCTCGCATAATTTGATTGATAATGTTACCATTTTACAATACATATGTCATGAGAACTACAGGGGTCATTCAATGTAATAATTGGTTTAAAAAAAATGGGAATTTCCAACTCTATGACTTTGGTTGGGTTTCACACTCACACCTGTTTTTTTTTCTAAGCTATAAGCATCGCTTTTACATATTGCACGTGCATAGATACCCTGAAAAAGGGGGTTTGAGCACCTGCCGTTTGGCCTTCTAGAGAGGAAGTGCTCTTTAATGAATAAATAAACACTTGCTTGCACACAGCCTGCCCGCCGAACAATTGTATTGACTGAATCAAAATATTAGCTCGGGAGATTGGTTCTCATGGACTTTGCCCTCTACCCTCCCTCCTGGTTTCCTTATTGTGTGTGTGTGGGACATCAGTTATGTGACCAAACAAAGTATAAATATACTGTTCATTTTAGTTTTATATTTATATTGATGCGCTATAGGAATTTGCTTGACGGTATTTGGCAAGTAGGGTCTATCTCTGCTTGAACATGTGAGGAGAATTTACTGAAGTACACTTCATTTCTTTACATGTATCATCAATGAACTGTCATGTAAGAGTGTTTGAACCAACCTCAGTCATGGGTGTTTTAAATACATACATTTTAATATCCCCCTAACAGTGTCGCTTGCAAAAGTAGTCATTCCAGCCATACTGTATATTTATTTAATTATTTGCAAAAAGCCGCCTTTTATGAATTTGGCCTTCTGCCCCTATAACATCCTCTGCACGTCCCTATTATTATATCA
The DNA here is from genome assembly GCA_031216445.1 of Lateolabrax maculatus. NCBI lineage: Eukaryota > Metazoa > Chordata > Actinopteri > Acropomatiformes > Lateolabracidae > Lateolabrax > Lateolabrax maculatus. Next base: position 21,527,561 of record CM062209.1, on the reverse strand, counting down.
ATAAGAATTTACTGATCCCCAGGCAGAAATTCACAAGCTACCCAGCAGTATGTAAATATATACAAATACATTTAAATTGGCTCCACCTTTACCAGCTGCAACAATAAAGTGATGAACACATTAATGCACCAATCATTTTAATCCAATAATATAACATACAATATTCTAAAATTGGGCTATTCTCCAAAATGAAAACTTTTACTTTAAATATATTTTGATGCTAATACTTAATTTTAAATGCAGGTCTTTTACTTATTGCAAAAAAATATAAAATATCTCTAGTAAGTGCTCTGAGAACTTTTTTCAACAACTGTTATTGGCTCTGGCCTTAGTATCCTGTTTTTCAAAATAAAATTCTACTGGTATCTCACCACAAGTTACGTGCAGCTTCACTGCAAATAATATTACTATCGACCTTCAAAAGCAAATAGGAGTCCAGCCCCCGCAGGCTTTTTTGCTTTGGATAAGCCTGTAGGTTGACCACCCTTACACCGGGAAGAGGACTCACCCGGAGGGGAAACTACAGTTGTTGCCAACGTGAACGACACCTGTGACATTGATGTGACTCTGATCACATGGTGCGTCCAGGCCTCTAGCTGGGGCTGCTGCTGCAGTGGGTGAAAGTGAGTCACAGAGGTCAGAGGAAAGTCACCCTTCCAGTCAAAAGAAAAAATTGTGACATCTAAATCAAACGAAACCAAGATATGATGAAATCGAGACTCGATGCTACTGTATCAGCAGGACAGTTTCTGTCAGTAAAGTTTAGGAACTGAAGTGGTGATACTGAAAGAGTGACCCCTGGAACATTATAGGCCATTCTATATGAAACAATATTTAAATCAGAAGCAGCTCGATAGAGTGCAATCCTTCACAAACAGTTAACAAAGCTGCAACCTTTATAGTGCTTCGTGTTTTTCTATTGGTTTCATGCTGGGTTTTAATTCTCTATAAAAATGGAAGTGAATGCAATGTTTTCTGACAACCTGCTGTCATCATGTGGTGGTTGGGAAGTCTGACTGATACTGATATATCAGACTTCCCAACCACCACATGATGACAGCAGAATTCTTACAACAATAAATTAATTATTGTTAATGGCGGAAAACCCAGAATCAGATGACCACTACAATCAAATCATTATATTACTTCCACCTTTGTTAGGAGGGATGAACACAACAACTTTAAAAGCTGATCTTTCTCTGATCTCAGGGTTGAGGAACAGTCTGAGGTGCAAACCAAAAAGGCTGAGTCCTTATCGCAGTGGCCTGGGTTTGAGTCTGGCGTAGGGTCCTTTACTGCAGGTCATCCACTCTCTCCCAGAATACCTCTCTCTCTTTATCTTTTAATAAAAACAACACAAAAAAACGATTGAAGAACACCCTGGGATGGTGTCAACTGTTTATCTAAATATGAGCTGTATGCCACAGCACAAAATCAATGGAGAGACTTCATTGCTGTGTTGTTTCGTTTGCATACTCTCATCAGTTTATTATTCCAATACTCTATCAGTCACAAGGGAGTTTTCTGCCAGTAAGCAGTTTATTGCTTTCGGTCCAACCCGTTTCCTCTAATGTGTTCTGGAAACGCTGAACCAGAGCCTGTTTATTGGGAAATAATGACTCACGCGCTATATAGTGATAGTATACTGTGCACTTACACTACCACATAGTGTAAAAATCAATCATTTATTTAGTTGGGCTGCAACTAACGATTATTGGTTAATCTGCTGATTAGTGTAATCAATCACGTAATTGTTTGGTCAGAAAATAGTGAAATCTCAAATTTTCACAGATATTAATTTTACTATCACATAAGATAAATAAAGGCATCAATCCTCACAATTTAAAAGGTGGAACTAGAGAGAAACTGCCTTTTTTTTTTTTTTTTAAATAACATAGCTGATAGGCATTTTAATCAACTATCTGCAAAACACCAACATGTTAACATGTTATTCATATGCTGTAGTTGCCTCTTTAGCACAGTGGTCAACTTTGCTTCCATTTGAGTGATGACTTTCAGAAAATAACATGCACTCAGTGGAAATGACATGACACCACAGAAAAACGCCTGTGGCATACAAAATGAGGAAAAAGGTTTAGTGCTATTTTATTCAAAGGAAGTACAATAAGGGGATGTATTAATACAAATTTTAAGTATTCATTTTAGACATCACAAGTGAAAACATCCATTTCACATTAAATAGCATGTGTCAAACACCATGCCACAATTAATAAGTGTACATAAAGGCACACATAGGGTTCTTTCCATGACCGATGTCATACACATTGTGATATTCACAAATATCATGTCACATAAAACACTTTCTGAAGTGCTGTTTGTAAGTGGATGTACACTAACATAATTAATCATACAGTAAATAAATCATGCAAAGGAATGTAGTTAGTCATTACAATGATGTTGCTGGACACAGTTGCCTGTGCATCTGTAAATCTATCTGACAAAGAGAGAGAAGAAAAAAGACAATTTCAGAGCCGTGGGACACTGAGCAGAATCCATCAGCACTGATGTGCAGAATCCATCAGCACTGATGTGCAGACTCCAAGGAGGGTTTTATAAGACATCAGCTGAAAAAATTCCGACAAATAAAAACTATACATGGATGTGAGAGATTCGGCCTCTGAGAGTGATTGGCTCCTCTTTCTCTTCCCTGCTGTACCTACAGTATATTTACCACCAGGGAGCAGTGTTTCCAATATAATACTGTCAGGCTGTGTCATCACCAGTCCCTCCCTGCTCTGTGTGTGTGTGTGTGTGTGTGTGTGTGTGTGTGTGTGTGTGTGTGTGTGTGTGTGTGTGTGTTCATGTAGGTACTGTGTTTGAGTCTAGGGGCAGATAACCACATGGGGGCAGGGGGGTGGAGTGGGTTGATAATGTATAGAGACTCACTCATCCACATACACATGCATACACACACGGGGCACTCCACAGACGCAGCATGCACCGGGCTGAGAAAAGACCTCTAGGTTGAATGGGCAGCTCAATATTCCCTACCTACTGAGTGTGTGTGTGTGTGTGTGTGTGTGTTGTTATGTCTCTCCAAGGATTAACTCTTGGGTGTGTTGCTGCCATTGACAGCATGTTAGCTACCTGAGCTGACGATGACAAATCAACCATTAACCATGCAGTACATCTGGGAGTGTGACTCTAAATGCAGCTGACTGCTTGGAGTAAGTGGAGAACAGATTGAAGGGAAGACATTTTTCTCATCTGTTATATTAAAGTACATCGAAATGAGCCGGACACAGTTTACACTCTCTAAGTGGTTATCTGTGAGGCCATTTATTTATTTTTTGGCCCCATCTTGGGTCTCATGACCTCATTGCCAGGGTGTTTTTTGTCACTGGGACTCTCAGATGTCACCTGCCAGTCACTGGTTTGTCCAGTTTGACATCTGTAACCTCTGATTTCCTGGTGAAATTTCCCTTAAGTGCTTTTCTTTTCCTTCCCATGGAGGCTATCACTGCTCATGCTCTGTGTTCAGCTGGTGTGTGCGTGTGTGTGTTTGTGTGTGTGTGTGTGTGTGTGTGTGTGTGTGTGTGTGTGTGTGTGCGTGCAGAAAAGGGTGAAATCAGTGACGTGGAGTGCACAAACTCAAACCTATGGCTGCAGTTTTCATAGAAGATCATGACCAAAAAAAACAGTGATACTATCTTACATTTTGCCATCATCTTGCTCCATATTTGAATATACCGTAGCGTATTTGTCTTAATACAGTGGTAAACCTACAAAGCAGTGTGTCAGTATAATCGGAAGAATTTGGTCCATAGCACACTCTATTAATATTAAAATTGAGCATTAATCATGAATATATATTTCGAAGTATATCTGAACACTGTTTCCTCTAACAGCTGCAAATTAAACATAAGTTTGGTCCACTAATGATGCGAATATCTAACCCACATTCTCAGCTAATTAAAAAAAGGGGAAAGAAAGTCATAAATGTTAATGAATGAAACACTTTTCTACGAAAACAAACACCTGATCTACAGGAAGCGAGGCATTAAATGATTCTGGTTGTTATGGAATAAACAGGAGAGGAACAGGGGTAAATGCTGTGCTTGAGTAACTGAATGGCAAAGTAAGGGTCAATACATCACTATAACTCACTGTTCCTGTAACAGTTTAGTTATTTAATTATGTCCTTGGACTTTCCCAAGTGGCTCAAAATGAAAGATGGAGCAAGATTATCCTGGTGTTGACGTCACAGAGACAAACGTGTTTATGTCCAGCCTGTCGCTGGAATTCAATCGCACGGCTAATTCAGGAGTGCCCTTTTGACTTGGTTCAATGGATGCTGCTGTGCTGCTGTTTATCTTGCTGGCAGAAATAAAAACCTGTGGCTTTGGACCTGGGGATTCACCCAGAGAGGAGACTAAGCCCTCGCTAGGCCACGGGACTCCTGTGACATCTCCTGACGGGGGCCGCTGTCATGCATGGAGGGAGGTAAAGGGAAGTGAGTGTAACATCATTCTCGGTGTAGAAAGCTGGATATTTGAAGTGGTGGCACTGTGATCATCCTAAGCACCCCATTCTGTTAAAGTTAGCAAGCTGAAAAAACAAAACACATCATGCTATATTATAGTGCCAGGTGAAACAGATCAAACTGCACACTCCTAGCAAATCATTGTCCACTCTCTCCACAGTCTGCAGTTGTGCATACTGTTTCAAATAAATCAACCTCCCACTCTGGGTGGACAGCAGCTCTTCTGCTGCCCAGCTAGTTGCCTTCTTCCTCCGCCCACTCATTCAGCTCAAGGTTATGTACTTTGAAAAATGGCTTTTGTATTACATGTTGGACCGTTGCACGCTAAACCTCATGATGTCCCCTTATAAGTAAAGCCTTTTACACACGATGTGAGCACAGGACGTAGGTCAGCCAACGTGTCAGGCTGTACATTTGTGTCATACATACATTTAACAGGCTCAACCTGTGACACGTGCGTAATTAATCGTTCACTTCCAGGAATATTGTCAACTCTCTCTGTTCTGTTGAAAAATTATATTTATAGTCCTTTTACATGGAAGGAGAGAGCCTAAAACATAAGAACACAGTATAAATCACAGATAAACTAACTGTCCCCTCGAAAGTGTTGCAGGGTCAAGGACAAATGGACTGAAGGCGATAGTTTGCAGATCTTAATTTAGGGGAATAAATTAAATAAACTCAGAGCACCATTTAGGATTTTGAGGGCAAAAAATTATTATTGTGAGGTGAAAAAAAACAGTTTCAACCCCAACTTATGTTCCAGTTAATTGCTTTTTTCCTGAGCTTTTAACTGTCTCACATGGTCTTCATTAGTGGATGGGGTGTTCACTACCCTTTTCTTCTTCTTGTGGCTGCCACAGCAGATATCTCAATTTACGATCCGCACATTTGATCTGGCATAAGTTTTACATCAGATGCCCTTCATGATGCAACCTTCCCCATTTATCTGGGCTTGGGGCCGGCATTAAGAATGCACTGGCTTGTGATTCCCCTGGTGGCTGGGTTCCACTGTTCACTACCTGCTCAGCACCAAATACTACACAGACAAAGTCAGCAGCTAGAGAACATAGCATAGCATTTAGCAGCTAAATAGTCAAATATTTTCCTTAGGAGTTGGTGGAGACCAAAAGAGAGCAAGAGAGTGACTACTGAACGTACTGACTCCAGGTGGTCAGAAACACAGATACAAAAAGAGGCAACTGTTTGCTAACACATTCACCATATCAACTGACTGAGGTGAAAATATGTAAAAGCTGTGTTTACAGCTTGTTTTGCAGGCTACAAGTGGCCAAAAAGAAATCAATCAGTGCAGGTTTCAGCCTCAGGATTTAATTTCATGGATAGATCATGGATGGATAGATCCATTTCCATGGCAACTGAGTAAACAACATCCACTAATAACTTGTGATATGGTTGAAAGCTCTGGAAAAAGCAAGCGAGTTGGCACCTGACACATGACAAACATGTATGTTGGTATATGTAGTGAAATATGTATGTGTGTTGGTATGCAGTATTAAATTTCTCTCCTTTATAAAAAAGATACATTAAATAAGAAGGAAAGAAAAGCAGTCTTTGCTCTCGTGAACGACACCTGGACCATTATCACCATGTGGAAATCATCACAAATGAGTGTCACAATCTGAGAGCTTCTGCATCAACTAATTTAGGATTAACAATCAGCAATCAGCACAGATTACAGCTCATGAAAAAACCATTATCTCTCCGCTCCGGTAAATAGGACCTCTAGCTGATCTTAAGTCAACAGCAAAGCACTGCGGATCAACTTCCTTCCAATAAATTATACTTTGAAAAATCTGTCAAACACATTCCAAACACCACTTCCAAATCACTTCTAACCGCTCCATGTCGCGCCCAAACACATTTTGTCCCATTTTCTTTTCCCCGCAGCGTCTAAGTAGCACCGCGCTAGCATCTAATCTCTCAGGTCGACAGTCCGACTCATGGCTAACGACTAAGTGTCAGTGTAACAGATGAGGCTGCTGTCTACACTGACCTGTTTACAGACACTAAAGGCTACAGGCCTGAATGGTGCTGAGATGAATCATTCATCCATGAGGGCGAGAAGATGAACTGCTGGCAAATGAACAGCAGCCCAAAATGTTGCTGAATCAATACATCAACCAATTCACTGATCAATGTAATACCATCAAATGTAGATGACAAGCTTGGGAAGCTAGAAAAGTTAGTATAAATAAAAAGACTAAGGGTGCCAGTTTCAGAATAACAAATGTACTATATCCTTTATATTACAATGAAAAGATCTGAGGTGTTTATTAACTGGTGGGGTGATGGAACCCATCAATTAATATTTGTTTTTCTATGCCAATCATCTCAGTGTGCAGTTGAATTAGAAGATACCAAGTTTGGAGCCTGAGGCATTATTCCATTTTTCAAATGGAGGAAAAAGCCCCCCTAGTTTCACATTTGAATTAGAATATTAAACTGATATGCTGGACTCCCTGAGCAGACAGAGGGAGGTTTTTCAGCTCAGACCAAATGGCAGGTGTCAGGGTGAAAATGGATTACTCCAAGCTCCCAGTGCACTGGTAGACAGCGGCGGCACAGTGAAACATACAGACAGCTCTAAAGTGATATATTACACTAAAGTTTAAGACACAGTGGTGTGCACAGACTCTTTCAGAGGCAGCAAACCAAACAGAGGAACCAGGGGACAAGAGGACTAGGGCAGGGAACATAGGGTACTGGGATGAAGGTACAATTGTGAATTAGTATCTGGAGGAAATTGAATCCAAATCACTGACATTTGAACTGCACATGGTAACATATGGGTGATTGAGACAAACGTTCACATCGTAAAATCGCCCTCATTTTCTTGGCTAGTCTGGTATCATTTGTCATGTATTATTTAGAGCCTTCTTCTTTGGCCTGGCAAATTCCAAAACCACCACGGCCAAAATCTGGAGTAGCAAATGTGCTGGCTCCACGGTTCCCATGCTGTCCTCACACTGTCGCACCACTCCCACACTTTGGCCACGCCGACTCCATTCAGCGTGGCCAAAGTGTGGGTCGACTGGCTTGTCAGTCTATCCTACCCCAAGGCCAATCTCTTCCTCTTCCAACTCTCCTTCAAAAACACACACTGGAATCCAGATAAGCAACACATTCTTAAAGATGAGAATAACAAGAAGAAGAAGAAAACAATAACAACACGTGCTGTTCAACATTGAAATGCATCCATTGTAAAGGTTTTAACACAGAGTCATCACATGCAGCTTTTCCTGTTTTCTTCAGATTCAGTGGCAGCCTTACTGCAAGCTCACTGTAGATTTGTCTACTTGCCACTACAGTGTCAAAGACTAAACATGGTAGCTCTGGCAAAGCACCAGAGGGCGAGTTGGACATTCATTTTATTGTTTTGACAATATGCATCAGCTACGGAGGAGACGGTGCGTGGCGTCCAAACAATGCATGCTCTAAAAAAAATCCCAACTTCGCTCAGAGAAAATTGTGATTCAAGGTTAGTCAAACAGCAGTTTGTTTGGTTGCTGGGCACGCTCAACAGACTTTCCTGTCCTGGCTGGACAACACGCTGGCAGAGCCGGAGCCATCACATCAATGTCACTGCGCAGACAGCGCGCGGTAGAACATTTGTTTCTGAGTCCAGCCCTGTGTTGTACACAAAGAAACAGCCAGGCGGCGTGCCAGCTGAGAAGGTAGACACAGGGAGAAGTAAGGAGTGTATAGCTGTGGTGTGTGTGTGTGTGTGTGTGTGTGTGTGTGTGTGTGTGTGTGTGTGTGTGTGTGAGAGAGAGAGAGAGAGAGGGACAAATCGAAGAAGGGTGAGATTTTGCAGCCTTCATGTGCATATGCATGGCTTAGCTATGTACACTTTAAAAGGTCCCTAATAGATATTCTGTCAATGTCAGTCAACCAAATCAATGTTCTCACAGCTATATGCTGATATAATGGATTGTAACTGACTGCTGTGTGTGTGGATGTGTGTGTGTGTGTGTGTGTGTGTGTGTGTGTGTGACTGTGTTTTCAAACAACTATATTGTCTCCTCAAACTACACAGTTTTCTCATACAAATCAGCTTAGATTGCTTTAGCACTCTCAGAAAGAAAGACAGTGAGAGAGAGATAAACCAAATGAAATAAGAATAGAGGGAGAATGAGATGAAATGGGCGGGTGGAAAAAACGATGAGCCAAAAAAGGGCACAAAAGACAGGGCACAAGGAGACAAAAGAAAGAGAGATAGAAAGCTAGAAGTTGATAAATAGGGAAGACAGTGAGAGAAAATCTTTATTGCATTTTTTATCCAGTCTGTCTGCTAAGAAAGGAGGCACAAAAACAGAGTTATTCTTTTGGAGATTAGATTTTATAAGAGAGAATAAATTCAGTACACTGTCAGATTCTGCCAATCTGCTGGGAACACAGAAAAGGCAATTTTAGCCTTTGTGGCCTTTTTCACAAGGTCTAATATTGTTCAGCTTTCAACCAAGTGGTCAAAGGTATTATTATACCCAGAAGCTCGACTGTATCAAACCCATAAATGTATTTTGTGCAAAATCTACAGGGATTCAGTCAACTATCTTCCATCTATTTATTTTTGCTCAAGCCTGATTTTTCATGGAAATACCCTTTAAAGAAGGCAGACCTGATTTTCCTCATGGATAATAATTTTCCTTTCCACTGAGCATTGTCCTGCTGCTCAGAGAAGTGTTACCTGTGGCTCCTGCTGTCACAATGTGACCACTGAAAGCTTACTTACTGTACCAAATCCTTAGGCTTCATCCACACCATAACCTTTTTGTTTTAAAACAGATAACTTTTGCTACGTTTAGGCCTAGTGTCCACACTACCCTGGCTTTTTCAAACCCCTAAAACGGAGACTTTCGAAAACCCTGTTGTTCCTGTTTAAGTTTCAGAACTCCGGGACTGTGTTTTAGTCTGGACGGGCGGAAACTGAGACTTTTGAAAACCATGATGCATGCAGACACTTCCTGATTGGGTCTTATCAGTCACAACGTGTCCTTCCATGATTCGTTACGCCCCTATCCCGTGACCCTTTTCCTGAACATTAGCTTTAAAATGCCATTTTAAAATGAAAACTTATGAGTGTGTATGTAGCCTGAGTCCGTAGGTAGTGTTTTTATAATGGCCTCAGTAGCATTTAACATGGATGGACTATTTAATTGGCCTACCAGGCTAACGCCTATAGGGCCCAAGGTTGTGAGGCCCCTGGTCCAGAGCCTCCATTTGTAGTCACTCTTAACATTTCTTGTTATAAAGTTGATCAAGCGGCTATAATGAGGCACTAAACAACCACTGCTAGACACTGACCGACTTCAAAGAGATGCAAAACTATCAAAAAAAGATGCAAAATGAGCATAAATAGACACAAATTTACTACATACAGACACTAACTTACTACAAAGAGACACAACACACCTAAAGACGGAAAGAGAAATAAAGAGATGCAAAATGACTAACAAGAGATACAGAATGACCACACAAATGCAGAATAACTCAATAACAAAATGACCACAAAATAACTTTTAGTCTGGGTGTCTTGTTCCTATTTTGAAAGTGCTATGGGGGCATTTACATGCATTCAGTCTTATATAAGGCAGAATGTGGCATTTTACCTTATTTCAGAGGCAGCTGGTGTAACATAACCCCAATACTGGGTCAACAGAGATGTGGTGAGGGTTAGATATATGGGACTGTCCATTAAGCAGTGTGGCATCATTTACTACATCAGTAATACACTCTATGGGTTCACCTTGACCTGAACACTAAGTTCACACAACACAAGTGTTTATGCTTGTTCCAACTGGCCACACTTGGAGGCGGAGTGAAAAACTGCCATCATAGCCTCCTCATGGCTGCATCACACTGCCTCCCCTATCTGACTTCAAGATTGTTATTGTTATCTCAATAGGATGCATCATACAAAGGTGCACACTTCAGTTTCTCCTCAAAGGCATTAATGCGGTTGCACTCAGTTTATCTTAACTGAAGCTATTTTACATCAAGTGTTATTTTACACCAAGTGTTCAGTCGATGTTAGAAACGTCAATTTAATCAAATTTATTTCAATTCATTAAACAAATGCATTACTATTTTGTGGCGTAATTTATTACGCCACAAAACAGTAATGCAAAAATTATTTAATCTAGATGTCAGAGACTCAAGTCTGCAGTAGTAGTTCCATACACTTCACTGACATATGAATGGCACATTCATTACATTATTTTACACAATTACCAAATAGAGTTAAGTTTTAATTTTACTTCTCTCATTCTTATTGATTATTTCCTGAGATTCTTTCCTGCACATATTTTTCTTATTGGAAAGTCGCATAAACAACTACAAAGAGACGCTAAACGACCAAAAAAGAGACACTAACTGACTTCAAAGAGTTGCACAAAACAACTACAACGAGGCGTAAAACAACCGTAAAGAGATCCAAAATGACTACCAAGAGATACAGAATGACCACACATGCAGAATGACAACAAAGAGACAAAAAAAAAACACAAAAAGACTTTCAGTCTGGGTGTCATGACTCTATTTTGAAGGTGCTAGGGGGGCATCTACATGCATTCAGTCTTATATAAGGCAGAATCTGGCCGTTTACTTTATTTCTGAAGCAGCTGGTGTACCATAACCCCAATACTGGGTCAACAGAGATTTGGTGAGGATTAGACAATTAATACTGTCCAAGAAGCAGTGTGAAATATCATTTATTATATCAATAATACACGTGTTGTCTATGGGTTAACCTTGACCTGAACACAAACAAACCTGGTAGTAAGACGTTTCGGTCGAACGTCAGAAGTGTTTATGCCTGTTCCGAATGGCCACACTCGGAGGCGGAGTGAAAAACTGCCATCATGGCGAACTCTTTTATGTGTTTGTTGTCTCAACTGGACGCATCATACAAATGGGGAGTATGAGGTGTAATTTATTACACCACAAAACAAGTTAATCTAGATGTCAGAGACTCCAGTCTGCAGTAGTAGTTACATACACTTCACTGGCACATGAATGGCACATCCATTACATTCTTTTACACAATTACCAAATAGAGTTAAGTTTTAGTTTTACTTCTCTCATTCTGTATGTATGCTGTCTCTTATTGATTATTTCCTGCACAGATTTTGCATTTCCCCCAGTGGCCACACTGTAATTTCTAAGCTTTTTAATCTTCAATAGAAAAATAAAATGTAACAGTGTAGTGTTTGGTCATGCTGCCTAGCTCCTAGCTCCCTACTGGAAATGTTACATGATTTTGAAAATAGCCAGCTACCTTACTGCTAACAGCTACACTACCCAACTGCTAATGGTAAATGGGGTCAAACTACTGGCGTTATAGCACCTGCTCCCCCACACTAATAATGCTGTTGTTGTTGCTGCTGCACAACTGATCATGTCCTTCTTCGCTGCCATGATTGGCTTGGCAAAAGAAAAAAAATGTTTTAAGGTGTTCCAGCCCCACACAGATTACAGATGCACACATCATAGGCTGGTGCCCTTTTTGTAATACATATGAGAATTGGATTTGGCAATGGAAATGATCACAATAAATAGCTATGTCATTAGCATACCTGGCAACAACTAAAATCAAATGGCTACCACATGAAGGGGAAACAGTGCTCCAACTCCAAAACATCCGCCAGTACATGAAACGTATTATGTATGCTGCATGTATATGTATATCATCTAGCTGCTTATAGTCTACCTCTGTGATACCACTTGTGTTCAGTTTTTCTTGATATTGTGTCAGAGGGGAACTGGTTCAACTATGTGGTCATATTTATGGTTGTAGTTATTGGAGTGCAGTTCAATATAATACAGTCCAATACAACAACACCATAAAAGAAGGCCTCAAATGACCACAGAGTTGAATGAACACCTCTCTGACAGTGTCAACAAAAGCTGAACAAAACCTTCATATGTTTTACAGACATAAGCTTTATTTCAGGACAGTTGAGTTGTATTGCATCATGATGCACAGGGATTTCTATTTTTTTGGTCCATCAGTGTAAAACATATACAGCTTGAGAAACTTACACCGTCACAGGACACAGAAATATCTAGTCTGTTTTTTTAAGTGTATTGTCATTCAGTGCAAAAGTTGTGCAGATGACCATAAGTTACAAGGGCAAACAATATTCAGCAAAAAGTCTAACAAGAGTACAAAAATGCAAAAATAAGGCAATAATAATGTAGTGGCTCTTCTCTATAGAAACAAAGAGCCAACATATTCACAAAATTTGTAATCTTACATTCACAGGGCTTGTGTCTATGTACAACTATCTGCAAGTCTGTCAACATCCAACAAATACCATCTAATGTGATAGTGTTTGCAGATAATATCTGACAATACGTTAGTTCACATCACTTTTAAATGTTCACTTCATGTTTTGTATAAAAGTTAAACATTTTATACAATGTTTGCCTTCAGAAAACAGCAAAGAAAATCCCAGTAAAAAACAACATGCGTCAGTCAACAAGATGGCATCTCGTTTTCCAGGGTCTCTCTCTACGCTGTTCAGCAATATCCTTTGCACTTACAGCGGTACCCCAAAAGGGACAGTGCCATCTCGTGTGTTAATAAGAATTTCTTCCCAGCTGCACATAATTTCTCAAAACAGTTACCCACATGTACCGTTGTGGATGGCTATTCATGTGCAGACATTTGCAGCTTAAATGTGTTGCAATCTTTGGGAAAAGCAGGCAAACAAGAAAAACTCACAAGTACCGTCTTCAACCAGTCAGTCTCTGAAAGTCAAATTGTATCCTGCCTTTGTGTCTGAAACAGCAACGTCCTTTGGTTTGCGACTGGGCTCCTGTTGTCAAGTTGTCACTAATCAAAATGGGAAAACAGTTCAATTATCAGCATCAAGCAGAAAGGCACCTCAGAGGAGCTGAGAATCTTGATGCAGAGCCAAAAGCTGAACTGTCATTGGCCATCACAGTCAATGTCAGTGATGGTTAAAGGCATGTAGGTTATTATATCAATGATATATGTAATAATTAGCAACCTTTGTCTTAACGTGTACCTTTATAACTGTAACTTTATCATGATACAAGTGAAACTTTACCTAAGATGCCACAGTTTTTCATCATAAAAGACACAACGCTCTACACTGACAGAGAACCTCAGAGCTAGACAGGCTTCATCATACTTCCTTGAATTTGGTTTTGACTGCAGGATTTCTTTTATCTGTCAAAAATCGGTCCATCTTGTACCTAAAGGAAAACTACAGTATATTACAAGTTGTTGTTTTTGTTTGTTTTTTTCATGTTGTTTTTTTCAGTTCTATTGGTCAGCATAGCATGTCAAAGTAGTAACTGAGATCTCAGAATGTGGGAACAAACATGCTCAACAGGGTCCAATAGGGGGAACAATCACGAGTAGTCAGACAATCATGTGTGATGTGAACAGGCCGAGAGTTTAGCCGGATTAGCTGCCACTTTATTGGAAGGTAAAATTGAAAGTGAGTGTACAGGTGTTGTCGCTACTGATCCCTCATTGCAGGTCTGTAAACTCTGGTCATCATTTTACCATTGGAGTCCATTTTTTCCATTAAAATAAGTACGACCTGTACAGGATGTTTACAACTATTCCAAGATGTCAGCAGTTAACATGGTGAGTACAGTTTTACCATCTGAAGGTGGGCCCACAGTTTGACAGCAACTGATCAAGTTGGCAGCTCTATGTAGCTGTAGAATCAGTAGATGAAGTCAAGTAATGCAATGGAAAATGGGGCAAGGTGCTACATTTTTCCATTATTGTTATATTATTTCATTAAATACAATAAATACAGGGTCAGTGTTTCTTCTGTAAAGACATTAAAGATCACCAGTTGTTATTAGCATTTCTATAAATATTAGACATTAAAAAGGGATTTTGAGTCTTACCATTATTCTGTCAGCATTGGGAACTAATTTTAAATATAGTCCTGTTGTTTTTCTCCATATGTAAGAGTCAGGAGTCAGGAGACTGACCAATTTAACATCTAATGGAGCATTACACTCTTGACTTTTTTTTAGTGCAGATGCCATCAAATGTCAAGCGGCGCCTCTGAATGTCTTTTCATCCTGGTGCAGAATGCATCGAGTCACCCACCAATCTGTTGAAGGGCCGAGTAGAAACTTATTTCTATGCTAATGGCGCTGACAAATGTGTTGTGATCAGGGTTGCCATTTTTGGGCGGATTTCAATTGTCCCCTTGAATTGAATTGTACTGTGAATTATCATATAATTGCATTTTCAGCTGTGATTTATGTGCACATCAGAGCCAGTGCGCTCCAGTTAGTTGGTCGTGGCATTTCTGCAGCTGGTCTGACTCCAAACACTGCAGGATGTTTCTCCACCAGTAAACATCAATCTCCCCCTGCCCTCCCTCTTTCTGCTCTTTTCTTTTTACATTCATTTGTTCTTTCTTTCTCTTCCTGTCAAACCCGCTTTCATTCATTCAGTCTTTGTCTTTTTCTTCCGGTGTCCCTACAGGCGATGCTTTCACTTGCTCCCTTATACTGTCCATCATCTATCTGAGCTATATTTGAAGGAATGACAGTGAAGTACCCTCAGGGTTATACAGTGGCTCTGCCTCCTTTACAGCGCACACACACACAGGCCCACACATACACATGTGAACACTTGCATCTTCTCTTCTCTGTCATTGTTGTTTTTTTTCCAATCCGGCGCATTGACACATTCTCTCTCCATCTCTTTGTCTGGGTTGTCATCCTGCCGACAATACTGAATCATATTTGCCAGTACTGTGAGTATGTATGCCTATATGTACAATTTAATTTCCAAAAGCTTGACTTTCCAACCACAAAACAAGAAGCTGATTGATAAAAAAGAAAAAAAAATCAAAGAATGAAAAAATATAAAAACATCCACACACATAATTGCACAGATTGTCTTAAAATGATTCAAATTTTTCTTCCAGAGTTACATCCATACTGAGATAGAAATGACTCTGAAGACTGTCCAAGAATTTAAATTCCAATAATACATAACATGGTCTTTTTAAAACCCTTGTGCACACTTATGTATAGTCATAGTCATAGCTATATAAGGTATATATACAGTATAGCTATGAATATCTATATTGATAGTCATAGCTCAGCTGTATGTAAATATGACAAACTGCATTATATATGAACGTGAGAGGTGGAGACTGTGTGTGGCTGTACAGTGTGTGGCTGGTCTGAGCCTGATTGCGTTGTGTGTCCACCCCCGTGGACCTAGCTCTACTGCACGTCCGTCCGGCCTCGGTCATCCACGTCATTGTGTGCCACCACACTGCGTGGCCCCGGCTGCCCTCAATCACACAGACGCCTGACATTTGACATCACATCCCATAACAGCCAATCCTTCTGGAGTCAAATCAGCAGCCTCTCCAAAGCCAACCGCACATCGACGACAGGCAGCTGACTCAAGTCTGTGTCAAAGGTAATAATGCCACAGAACACATCATCCAGGTCGACTTTACTGGGACCAGCTTATTTACCGGTGATAGCAGGATGCAGAGAGCTGGGCCGGTGTATACACTGACGGGGTGAAAGTATAATGGGCTGGATTAACTGAAAGTGTACTGTGTTTATTTGGTTATT
Organism: Lateolabrax maculatus; assembly: GCA_031216445.1. Taxonomy (NCBI): domain Eukaryota; kingdom Metazoa; phylum Chordata; class Actinopteri; order Acropomatiformes; family Lateolabracidae; genus Lateolabrax; species Lateolabrax maculatus. The sequence continues at coordinate 21,511,432 of CM062209.1, read as the reverse complement.
TATTTAACTGCACCAACTGCTATCACACTTTGACAAAGTGCTCAGGTAATGCTGAGCAGATTGGAGTTTTAGCTGTACAAACGTTTCTCAGAGCGGCTCTGGAGGTAGGAATAGAAAAAAAAAACCACTGGCTGATATAAACCTGCACAGCTTTCTCGGGGCACAAGGAAGAGGTACAAGTGTGCAATCGTAAACGGCAAAATGAACTCCACATTTACAGCAAAGTTAAAAATGTCTGGATCGATATTTTTGTATTGACACTGAATCAGTGTCATGTGATGTAAAGTGAACAGTGCTGCTCGTTGTGACAAACCCACAGAGAATTTACCGACCAACTCTACAGTTTTTCCTCAACTTTTAGTTCATTTTAGATAACTTTTTCTCATTTATTGCATTTCTACCCTGAGCAGGCAGGTTTTCTTTCTTTCTTTTTTTTGTTGTAAAAACGATAAACCCATTGTGTGCTAACTGCCCAGCATCAAACAGCAGAAGCACAAACCTGCCAAACTGAAGTGCTATCCAGCAGCTGGGTGAACGTAGTGGAGCATTTCAAAGCTACAGAGCCAGATACACTCAGGTCCTGTTTTCTTTTCGTTTTCATCTCAGTGTTGTTGCCACATGTTCCATATATAACTTATTTTACCGTTAGATGTTCTTGTGCTGCTTTGTTTTTTGGTGAGCTACAGACAATTTTCCACACTGGTGGACTATTAAGTTGTAATTTATTGTAGTCTATATTTTTCTCAGGAGCTGGTGGAGACCAACACAGAGGTAAAAGGAGACTGGATATCGGTCAGGGTGGACAGAGACAGAGACAGACAACTTTCTAAAGTATTAATGTCAGTGTTTTCAGCTGGTTTTTCGCCCTCAAGTGGCAAAAGAATTATAAAAAAATCAATGAATGCATTTAACATAGTCAAGAGTAACTTCTTTTTCATTCATTCGAGGTTCAGCTACCAGCTATCAGCTAGTTGGTGCTAACTATCTAAAACATAACATGTCGTTGTTTGTTAGCTCCTCTTTTTATTGTGTTCATGTCTAACTTTACAAACTGTGTTTTTGCCCATTGAGTTCTTCCCCGGAAAAAATGATGAATGATGAATCTGAATTCATCATCTGACAAAGCTTTGTTATCGCAAATGATCCTTTAATTTAGAAACGTTCATTAGCTGTGAGAATTAACGCCACGCTGAGGTAATTTGTTTTAAAGCTGTTGTTCAGTGGGGGATGCTTTACATGGCAGCGCGGGCACATACTGTATACTGTCTGACAGAAAGTTACAATTATTGCAAAGACAGTGAACGTGTCTGTTCACTGTCTTTGTAGCTGTCTGCCATTTACATACTCACATGCTTCCTATAAATAAAACAGCAGTCATAATGTGGAGACAGGTGACTGGCAAGTGATTGACAGGCGTGACAGCGCGACAGAAGGAGGAGAAGATTTGACAAAAGATTGATGGATCAGGAAAGGAGGCACGACTTGACATTGGACTGACATGACGAGTGCAACCTCCGACAACCTTAAAGGAGCAGTCAGTATGATTTTTTTAATTGCCCCGGTTGTCGATCGATTCCAGTGAGTCGAACGTTACTTGGCTGAGACTTCTCACTCTCAACATGTTCCATCCAAGCAAATCAGAAAAGAAGCAATTGAAGTATTGCTACAGATTAGGTTTCAAAACACTTTCCAGTTTGGTATTATATATTATAATGCAAGATTTACATTTGCATTGCTGTGAACAAGTCCCTTTAGATCTTGACATCAAGGTCCTACAGTACATAAAATAAAACATTTTGTTCCTCTGTGTTACTGCTGTGCTACTAATAATATCTGAAGCAGTTTTAATCAAAATGATCTCATTTAAAATTACATTTTGCTTGATGAGTCATCTTGATTTCCCAATTGCTCATTGTGTGTGAACAGATGGACGAACATGCAATCAGTGTTGATAAAGCATGACGTTTTTAATATCGGAATGGTTAAATGGTTAAACCATTTGCTATCGTCACATCAGTCTCTTAAAAGTGATTTATCATTGAGTAAGCCCATTACCTGCTTTTCACCCAAACCATTGAGCATGAGATTAAATAAGCCTCCAAACGTCACTTTGTTTGAGGACGATGTAATCCTCCGTAGGTCTCAAAGTGCCAAACGTAGTGCTAAACAGTACCCTGAACATCAGCATTCCCTGCTCCCTAATCCAAACAATCAAATGTGCTTTCATCCTGTGAAATTATGAGCTTGTTTGCCCGCAATTAGTTTGGTGTGAACTAACTCTATTAGCGTGGCTCTGTGATTTCTCTTCTCTTTCCTCCTGACAGATCTCTTGATCCGTGTTGTGTGCATAATTAACCAACAATGATTAGCTTCTCGGCTGAAGTACAGAACACCAGTAAGCCCACATGAGCTCCCGCACTTAAAGCCCTAAATGGAACCACAATAGACCTCTGACCCCTGTTTGATCTGGTTCCGCTCATCTGTCGGTAGATACGACCGTGTCTCTTCACAGCTTTTATTAAAGAAATCACATTTATTTGTTTTATAAAATGTCAGAAAGAATTGTGAAAAAGCGATCATCTCAAGTTCCTGGAGCCAAAGGTGATGCCTTCAAGTGCTTGTTTTATTCAAAGAACACCTCAAAACACATTCAGTTGGAGAGTAAAACACAAGCAAAAATTTCTTTCCATTTTCCTTTCAAAAATGACTTAAATGGTTTATCAAAGTATGGAAATTTGATAAATAACTAACTATCAGTGTAAAGAGTAATTGTTTCTGGTCAGTTTATATTTAGATTATGGGAGCGCTGGGTGGTAGTAGCCTACAGGTTTAGGATGCATATAGGAGATTATCCCATTAATCATTTGGTCTAACAGTTGTGGCCATCACACTTTAAAGCCTACTGTGACATCCTCAAATGGCTTGTTTTGTATGACCTCCAGGCAAAGACCCCATAATATGCAGTTTTCCATCAAGATGCAAATGAAAGTAACAAATCATCACAACCAATGAAGAAGCTGGAGCTATGATGTTATGAGCTTTGAACTATCAGAACTATCAAGTGCTTACCACTTAGTTTTCTTAAAAATTCATATTTCTCAAACTGCGACCTGTGGACGTCCACAGTAGGCTACATTTGAGCTCACCCAGGACAGCCAACATATTCTGACCTACTTCTGATCATTTTGACCTGACATTTCTAAAAGATGTGGTTTGTTTGGAGTTCTTGTCTGGAGTTTGGAATAACCTCCGCTGTGTGAGGAAAGATGGAGGGGGGTGAGAGTAAAAAGCATATTTGCGATAGGACCAGTGTGTTATCAGCTCTGGAGCTCCTCCAGGACCCCCGGAGGTATCCGTGTCCTAATAAGAAGGACACATATTTTTATTTAATAATGTAGTCTTGACAAACACAGCATGAGCTCCAGAAGCACAGGCTACCTTCTCTCTCCCTCTGTGTGTCTCTATGTCTCTCTATCAGCTGGCTTTATTCTCAGCGGACATTGATGCGCCCAACATAACAAGGCCTTTCTCTCTCGTCCCCCCCCCCTCCCTCCCTCCTCTGGCGCGCACTCTCTCTCTCCCTCGCCAGGTCCTCTCCTCCATCCCGTCTCCCCTCCTCTGCTCTGCACCTGCTCCTCCCCTCCTGCCTTATTATCCTCAGACTCGGAGCAGAGCTCAGTCCTCGCCAAGTGATGCTCCTCGGCGGCGCACCTCGGTGGCTTCTCACCGCCCGCTGCAGAGAGCTGCGACCGGCTTGTTTTTCTCCCCTGGAAACGCGCGCCGGAGGACGACTGAACATGGGAATTTAACGGGGCATGCGAGAGAGTGAGCCGGAGGAGGGCAGGACGACGGAGAAGCACTCAAGTCCCATCCGAGGGAAGAGAGGCAGGAGGAGGAGGAGGAGGAGGAGGAGGAGGGGAACTCCCGGGGAACGGTCCCGCCGGGACGGCGGAACGCAGCGGAAGGTTTTTGTGCTTCACATAGTTTGAGATGGACTCTCGGCGCGCGTTTCTGTTGTCAGCGGTGCAGAATAAGAGCACGGGCTTTGAGGGACGGGGTTCTCGGAGTTGCGGTCGGTCGCTTTTTTCTTTCTGCGTTGGTGATGGAGTGAGTGGACGAGAGGGCGCGCGGTAACTTCATCCTCGCCATGAAATCAGTGTTTTTCAGCCGCTTCTTCATCCTACTGCCCTGGGTCCTCATTGTCATCATCATGATCGATATCGACAGCAAAAGGACGATCCGGGCTCCAGCAGCCGGTCGGACCGGCAGGGCGCAGCGGGCGGCCCGGACCGGCGCGCCGGGGCCAGCCGGCCCCCAGAACCAGACCGCCATGCCGGTTATCTACGCCATCACTCCCACTTACACCCGTCCGGTGCAGAAGGCGGAGCTGACCCGCCTGGCCCACGCCTTCCGCCAGGTGCCCCGGCTCCACTGGATCGTGGTGGAGGACTCGACGACGCGCACGGAGCTGGTGGCGCGCTTCCTGGCCCGGTGCGGCGTGCCGTACACGCACCTGCACGTGTTCACTCCCCGCAGGTTCAAGCGCGCCGGGATGCCGCGCGCCACCGAGCAGAGGAACGTGGCTCTCGCGTGGCTCCGCCAGCACCGGGGCAAGCGGGACGCCGGGGTGGTCTTCTTCGCCGACGACGACAACACGTACAGCCTGGAGCTGTTCGAAGAGGTAACCGGACATTTAAGGTGTCACTGTTCACGTCTCCTCACTGTCCGGCTGACAGAGAGCATCACGGGAGCCTCCAGTCAAACACAGGAATTTGAACACCCTTCAAAAACATGAAGCACTGAGGACAATAACTTAAAAGTAGTAATACCACAAGGAAAAATACTCCATTACACATACAAGTCCTGCAATTAAAAATGACTGTGCGACTTAAAGCCTCACAGTGTGGCTTCAGAAAAAGGGAAATAGCTCACACATTATTTTTACAAAGTAAAAGTTAAACTTGTAATAAATTAGTAAATAAATATGTAACAAAACACATTCTCATTTCAGCACACTCAGCTGTTTTGCTGCTGCAGCCTACCTGGTCTGGTATGACCAGCAGACGTTGTTGTGTGGCTGGCATCACTGCCTCTCCTCCCTCCTGCTACTGCAACGATACATTTTAGCATTTACCATCATCTTATAATTGCCACCTGTGGCCACAGCAGCTGCCTTTCAGCAAAGGTTACATAGGCTGCATTGTAGTTTTATCCAGACAAAGTGCCAGAAGTGCTCATTATGCAGAATGACCCCTTTCAGAGTCATATTATTATATCGCCAGGTTACAGTTAATATTGACGCAGGAACATGTCAGCAGCATTTTAGTGTTGTAGCTGGCGTACACACCCCGGCCACAAAATGACAATGCTGCTGATAGACTGACATACAATGAGGATTATGAGGGTCTATTTTCTCTGTCTCTGGCTGTGTTTGTACCATGCTCTAACCATTATGCTGCACAGGAGAAAGCATTGTAAGGCATTCCCCAAATGGGATCGTTTCAAAGGAATTCAGACATTAAAATTCACCGGTTCTTGCTGTTGATGGGGTCCCACTGGAACCCTACTAAAAATCCCTGGGGAGGCTTCAGGCTTCAGCCTTCGTTTCGAGGGCTGCCCGTTTCACCTGAGAGGCCATCGTCAAACCAATGTATTCTAGTAGTGAAACTGTCAGAAACTACAGGGACACTTGGTATTGAAGGAGCATGTTCACAGAGAGAAGGGGAGCTGAGTGAAGGCTAAAATGAGGGGGGAGAAAAAACAGATGATGAGTAAGAGGGAGGACTGACCGACAGACAGAGAGATGAGAGAGATTTATGGTGTCCGTGGTGGTGCTGGTGCTGGTGCTGGTGGGGTTTTTTTGGTGCACCAGGGCTGCCAGTTCTTTCAAATCTTGATCTCACCACCATTGCTGTCCAATTTTCTACTAATCTACTCGCCAGCACAGAATTAACAAGAGGGATTGTGTGTGTGTGTGTGTGTGTGTGTGTGTGTGTGTGTGTGTGTGTGATTTTTTTGTTTGCTCTAGCTCCTAGCCTCTGTGTGTCTGTGAGTCTATACTGGGTGACATTGTTAGGGGCTGGTCTTTTTGATTTTTATTTCTATATTTTCAGTTTTTTTCCTCTAAATCCTTACATTAATATCCTTATGTGGATATAAAACCCTCTGAAATAGCATTTAAACCAATATGAGACACCGATATATAGATGCTGATGAAAACATATTGACTAGCTGTAGTCTGCAAATCTGAGTTGGACAACAAGCTGGATGATGTGTCAGAATCGGCCTCTTACAGTATATCAGCAACCTGACACGTCCGTGTAACTCAAGTCAGTGTTTGAGAGTGTGTTTATGGTAGCACATGTACGTATGTGGGTATCTCTTTTCACGATCAGTTGTCCTTTATGTTAAAGACACGCTGCCGTTTTCCTAGCTGTCCTGGAAGTGAAGAAAGACGAGCCGACAGCAGCGGCAGAAGCAACAAAACAATCCTACCACCCCTTTAAAAAAGCGCAAACACCCTGAAAGAATGCTGCTCTGATTGCTGATTACTCGCTCTGATTACTGCCATTCAAAGATAGCTGGACCCTAATCTGAAATTGCTGTAATTTGCACCGATAATAAAATGTTCAGAATGCAAAACATTTCTTGTATAAATTAGCTGATAACTCTGCACTGATAAATATAGTAAAAACTGAAGGAGCATACTGCAGTTTATCTTTTGAATATAAACTCGGCTTCACAGTGAGTGATTCAGTGAGCTTTTATGTGGTGATCTCCGATGATGATGAGCCCAAACATAAATGTGGTGCGCTCTTCTACCTGAGCATTTTATGGGCCCTTTACGGGATAAAAATTGTATGTTTGCTGTGCGACTTGTTGATTTGAGAAGACTTCTTCCGGGCCAACGGTTCTGCAGATAGCAGGGTGAAGCCAAAGTGTATTTACATTAGGTGTGTTTGATGCGCTTTATTTGAGCTCTTTTCGTTTGGGTTGTTTTGAGGTGTGAGAACAAATTTTGGTGACTGCAAACATGCTATCGGACAATGTAACTACTGCAGAAATGCAGTAAATACATAATATACAGTCCATATATATGAATTTTAGGGCTGCAACTGTTTTCACTATTGATCGATCTGACAAAGTCGATCAGTTGTTTAATTTATAATGTGTTAGAAAATATGCAAATCACACCAAAGTGAAGTTTTAAATGTGCTTGTTTTGCCCGGCCAAAAGTCCAAAACCCAATACTGAATCCTCACTTTATGAAGCTGGAAACCCAGAATGTTTCGCCTTATATGACTTCGACAAATAATCGACTATCACAGTAGCCGCAGAACAATATTATTCCTAATTTTCCTTTCTTTTTTTGTCCTTTTACTAATCGATTAATCAGTTAAACTTTTCAGCTCTTGGGGCCCAGTCCATCGTGCTTATCTTAAGTTACAGACAAGTGACCCAGAGGTCTGTCCAATCAATCCGAATAAAGAAACCCAGCTTTAATTAGAAACACATGCTGACTTTAGAGGCTTTTCCCCCTTCGTTGGGTCCCTGAATGCAACACTTGGGTAAAGATGCTTAGTATTGTGGGCCAAGTGTGCTGTGTCGGAGTCCACTCTGACACATAGTCTCAGTGTTAGATTGTGTGCCTGCGGCTCAGTGTAAGGAGCAGCTGTTTGATTTGTTGATAGCACACTGTCTTCTCTCTGTCCTCCTGCCTATTTCATTACCCAGCTCCTGTGTGCAGGTAATGGCCTGTCATAGAGAGATAATAGGCTGTCATACAGCAGTAATAACCTGCAGAAACTGTCTGCAGGCCTTAGACTGATGGCAGTAACTGTGTTTATAGTGGGTGGCAGCTTCATATTAGCAACCCTCTATCATTTCAGGAAGGAAAATGAATGAGTTAATGTTTTTTGAAACTAAAATATTATTTTACTTTGACCTTTTGTGATAATGTTTCTTATAGTAATCTGTTTGTGTTTTTCATGCAATGCCAGCCATGTTTTTTTAAAAAGGAATCGAATGATAAATTTGGATTTTTTCAAAACTGGCCATGAAGCAGTGCCCTCATTTCCCCTGCCTACAGTAGTTCTGTATGAATCTGAGGGCCTTGACCAATCATTATTAATACAGCTAATATAGACATAGGAAGATCTGTGTAATTTGAACATCTGCCTGTGGAGATTATGCTTCACTAAGCGCAGCAGGGTGGAAAATGACCTACTAAGTACTGCAGGTCATGTGCGTTTTGGTGGCACTCAGAACCCATTACACAATCACCATAGTCACGTGTGTAAAACTCAGAAGGAAAACAGACTCAAATACGTAAAAATCTGTAAAACGTGTAAAGCCTGAGCCGTTACGCAGCCTTTGTAAACAGCTGTATTGATGCGTTTGAGACGGATGACTGAACAACGTGGCTGAAAAACCTCCTGTGTAGACAAGCCTCAACATTTGATAAAATGCAAGCGTATCGGGTCTGTGAGGTCTGTGAGTCAGACAAGTGACAAACCTGGCCACGGTCCTTAAGTTCTTGAAGCTGGGGTAAGCTACAGTAGAATTATGTAACTGATGATTCATATAATGTATATTTAGACACAAGAAGAAGTACTAATCATCTTTTTGGGGGTTGAATCTTAAAAGAAGTATTTTTATTCAATATCTTAAGCAATTGTATCATTCTAGCAGCTACTGTGGAGTAAAAGGCAAAGCATTTCTCACCTGCAGTTGCCCAATTGACAAATGAGGAGCCCCAGCTGGGACAAAATCAGCCCCATTCTTGACTCTGGGCTGTTGATTACATGAAAGTAGCTGCCCAGGCTCCAAACTACCGCAGAGTAATGAGCAAAATGCCCCCCCCCCCCCCCCCCCAATGAAAAAAACATTGCTACGTTGCAAATGTTTAACAAGTCTCACTGCGTTCCCCTTCTCTGATTCAGCCGCCAGAGTGAGAAGTCAGGTGGAAAGGCATTTAGCATTAAGACAGGAGTTAAAGGGTGTATTTTCTGTTTCTGCACATTAGTCAGGTCTCAGTTTGGCACGGTTTATTATGCACGCGGCGCGTTCCAGCTGAGTCGCCTCCTAGCAGTCAATAGGGTGTCAGAAAATGCAACACTGCTCATTTAATGCCGCCCATGCAATTACACTTTGATTACACACAGACACACTCACCTACACACACACACACACACACACTGGTTCCTGTTGGGTATTTACGGTGAATTAGCATTTTTGCCCTCAAGAGTCAGTGTGCTGCCACCATGGGGAGCTCCCTCACTTTAGAACTTTGGATTTGAAAGTGTCTGAATGATACAGGTTTTTGAATATTAACTTTAAATTGGACTATTTTTATTCCAAAGACCCACCAAAGACTTTTAGGTACACATAATTTCTTCCACAAATGTATTCAACATGAGACAGTTAAACTCAATCAATAAGGGAATTGTTACAGTGTTAGAAATGACCTAATCCACAGGGGGGTTCATTCACATTTCATTTATGACTTTTGGGTTATTTTAGTAAAATATCTCCTATAGCACAGTGGAGGGAATTTTCTGAAAAAGTAGTTCCCTGATGCTCAATAATGCATATTTTTTTTCCTGCTTCCATTTAGTCACAGTTGAAGGTAGAGTGATACAAATTTGTATATAGCACTTAGTTCATAGACTCGGTAGCGATAACATTACAACCAAGTTCATTTCTGAGATCTGGGAAAAGCTCAGCATCACTAAAACTAAGTCACACAAGGGGCACAAAATATAAGCAGTTAGACCCCATTTACTTACAAGCTAAGTGTAAATGCATCCAAGAAGCATTCAGGACAGATTGAAAACTTTCATTATTAAGCTGTTTTTTCTTCTTTCCACAATAACAGAGTTTATTGCAGGTCATTTAAATTTCTGTTGCTTTGGTCTAAATGAGCAGAAAGCCAATCACATAACTGGCTCTGTTCTGTTTGTCTTGATTGAAGGACAAAGACTTGTGAAAAGCAGAATTATGACTGAAAAATGGGGGGGAATATGGTGTTACGAAATAACAGCAGACTTTTAGGAAAAGGAGATTTTGGAGTGGAATCTGCTGGGGTTAAATAAATGGACCTGCAATTTGAAACTGACCAGAGTTTTAAAAAAAATATTGAATTATTTCACCATTTCAAAGTTCGGCCTATATAATTTATTTGTATTTATTCATATTATATATTCCATGTGTACTTCATCTGTGCAATGAGGGATTATTAGGGGCATCCACTTTTGGTTTTATCTCCAAATAAAGGGGTTCTAGATAATTTGACTAAACTGTTGGCTTGCTTAGAACCAAGTACTCACATTTCTTCTGTTGGATCTCAGCAATAACCAGTGAAGATATTGCCGAAAGCTACAAAACTAAGATTAAGTAATAAAACTCAGTTAAACTTTATCTTAAAACTCATTTTTGTTGATGTATAAATGGTTAATCTGAGAGCTTTCACCCACAAGTGCATTATTTTGACCCAACTCTGTCTGTCTCGGGGCAATTTTAAAATGGAGGAACCCGTTAAAACTTGGCTGCAAAACTATCAATCAGGAAAATTAAACTGTGCTTTTATTTATTTTATTTTTTTTCCCACCTTCATTCCTGAAAAGCTGACTCTGGGGATGGAGGCTTTTTCAGCTGACGGCAGCATGGCTCGACTGTTTGATTCAGCTGCAGCAGCCTGTCAGCCAGGCAAGACTTTCGTCAGACCTTTTTTGAATAATTGAACTCCTCCGGCCCTGGGAGCTCCACGGCAGTCACAGTCTCCTATTTTAGGGAGCAGGTACTTAGGCAAATGCTCCGTGCTGAAGTGTGACTCTGGGACGTCTTTCCTGAATGGTGTCATACTGGGTCTAGTGTTCATTTTTTAGTTCTGATGTGGTGTGATGGCATTTCAGATTGTGTATTAGTGGTAGAAATCCAGTGCTGTGCTTAAGGCAGAGGGTTCACAGACTTTAAGAATATGTTCTTACATTTAATTTCTTTGATAATTCTTTTTTTTAAATGAATTTGGATTTCCATTATACTTTGATAGTGTTAATATTTTCTTCTCTCGTGTGTTATGCATCCTACTAAGGAGTCACTTGGTTTTGGGGAATTGACTAGAAGACATTCTATTTTTCGTGGAAATGGTCCAAAGACACACATTCATGCATTAAGGATACATTTGATCAAGGGTACATGCCGCAGACTCCAGGCCTGCAGAGAATCGTGGGGCGATGGGGGGGGGGCGAAGAGAAACTGCTGGGATAAAGGAGCCAGAGCGAAATGGGAAATTCAATTTCCTCAAACCCCTATGAGCAATTATCATAATTACATAGTGTAGTGGGAGTGGTGAGGGGTGGGGGGGTGGTAATGTCAGGGAAGCAAAGCAGAAAGGAGACGAACCTCTCCAAGAGCAATTGTCCGTGGTGGGGTTGGTGGGAGAATAAGGGTGGGGGAGGGAGGAAGGTGACGGAAAGGTTGAAGGCTTTTAAGGGCCAGTGTAAATGTAAAAAAGGTGTTATGCACCAGTTCTCTGCTTATTTCCACTGCCTTTTTTTTTGAATTTGCAGTTTGTCTACACACCCTCCCTGTACTCTCTGCTCCCTCATCAAATCCCCTTTTTGCCCTTGTTCACCACTGTGATTGGCATACATTTATATTAAACAGAAGCTGATATTCAGAAGCTGTTTAATTAAAATAAATGCGTAAATGTGTCTATTAAACCTGTTTTCTCAGTTTTCCCAGTGCCCTTACAGCATCCACTTAATGTTTTCTACTATTTCAACATATTGATTACTGGCTATTATCCATTATTTAGACCGTGTGCAACACTGGAAAGAGATTTTAAAGGAATAGTTAGACAGTGAATAGTTTATAATTTAGTTAGAAAGGTGTATATGAACATTGTGGAGGATGTAGTTTGTGTTGCTGTTGAACTGTACTGGGTAAAAATGAGGTGTTTATAATATTTACATATATATTAACATAGGACACCCTCTGTCCTTAGACACTTAAGAGGCAGACATGATATTTTCTGTTATTCTATTTTAATACAGCACATAATACAAATAATCCAAATAGAGATGGGAATAGTGATGCATGGCTTTTTAGAGTTGAAAGGAACCAGTTTTCTTGGGCCTAAATAACTGCTTTGTGACAAAACCGTTGGCTATTACCATAAATATTTTCTATTGTGCATGAAATGACATTGCTGCACAGTATATATACACAAATGCACGTACAGTGTACGCACACAGACAGCTAAAAACACTGTGACATTACAGTGTATGCACAAGTTTGTGGATATTCTCAGTTTCATGCACACACCCACCCACCCACACACCCAATAAGTGTGTACCTTCATCTCTTTCATTTCTTTCCCCACATAAACCCATAAAGAACTCAACGTGCACACATATCATGCACCATTGCATCACAGTTTCATCGCCCGTCCCCAGCCTCTCTAATTTGATTCATTCATTTTCTCCCAGCTCATTTCTTCCCTCCCTTTCTCCGATTGCCTCTGCCATGCATATTAATAACACACAGATAAAAATACGCTTGATTAAAATCACACCCGGCCCAGCCACCCGAACACTCGCCCCGGTGCGCAAACAACACAATGACGGCTCTTTCTCCGGGGCAGGAGGCAGGAAACGAGAACATCCATAATGGATTTCATATACTTCATCATTAAGAGTCTCTTTGTGTGTACACACAATTCACTTCTCACCTATTTGTTTGCAGGGGAGGGAGTCAGAGTTGATTACTCGACTGAGCCTCAGCGCTCCCAGACAGAGTGTCCTGGCTGCGAGTCAGATGAAATGTGATTCCTCTCAACGCTGTATTTTTTAGCCCCAGCTTTTCTTTTGTTTACTTGTAAATAGCATGCGTTTACTGACTGAGCTGCCGGGGCTGTAATTTGTCAGGACTTAGAGGTTGTCGTGCACCCAGCTGCATCTGAAATTATTTTTCATCTGCGGCAAAGATGAATTATTTGTTATCTCAGTGCAGCGTCTACCCTCTGGCGAAGATATCCATATTGATAATAAGACAGGGGCTTTTGTAACGCATGACAGTGTCCGCTGGTGGCTCCAGCTACAGAGCCTAAACTGATGTACAGTGCAGAACAAAGGCCTTTACAGATCCATCAGTGAAGCAGAGAGAGGGCACAGAGCTCGAGTTGTCATCAGGTCTTATCAGAAAAAGAAGAAATGACATTTGACTCCCTCCAACACCCACATCCCAAATATTTTTCACTCTACGTAGGTGTACTGGATTGTAGCCCTGTGGACTTGAGTCACATGACTAAGACTATGGTGATGTGATGGCACAATAGTCTGATTTCCAGCGAATTTTGACATGAAAATTAGGGAAATCCAACAAAATCTGGAACACAAAAGTGCTCCTGTGTAACATTTGGCAAAGAAAGTAGCAAAATTAAACTTTATGTAGGAATATGAATATAATGTAAATTATTACTATTACAATAACACTGTTGAAGTGCAATTTAATATCGCCCTTAGACAGAACACCATTTAAGTGAATGCTCAAGTCATGTAGGTCTACTGAACTGGGATCCCCAGTCAATGTTTAACATGTGGAATTGTATTGATCCCCAATCAGGAAGTGATTTGTCTTGCACCAGAAACCAGTGAACTAAGACTGTTCTGGTCAGAGTTCAAATGTGCAGCGGCTTCACGGACAATGAGAAGGAGGCTGAATGTGTGGACCTGCAGAAGTTGCTGAGTTTTTACACCCCATAGAGAGATGTTTTCTTGTGGAACTGTGGGACTGGACTGGGAAAAAAAATGAATTTATCTCCAAAAATCCCACTGTGTGTTCTCAAAGCATCCTTTACTATTTTCCCTTCCCCACTTCAGTCCCTGTGGGGAGCTACAGAGTTGGTTCTTGATGACAAACCTGATTATAAGGGTAAGCTCTGTGGTATCTGGCTTTCTGAGAGAGTTGTTTGTGTTCTCAGATGTGGATTGAATTACTGTGGTCCGTAGGAATAACATGTAGGACTCCTAGCTTCTCTCTGAGACATTGATCCTACTCTACAGTGATTCAATACAAGACTGAGATTAGGCGTGGCAGCTAGCTGTGCTTGCCTTCCGGAAGGACATTTCTTTCATTGAAAACATTTTTTTTTTTAGAAAAGTTGTCTTTCTTTTTACTTATATTCCTGTTTTTCCTTTGAAAACACTTTCATTTGAGAACTTCAAAAGATGGGGTGTGCTTTCCTTTCTATTGTAACAACTGCTTGTATGCTACTTCAAAAATATGAATTTATACTCAACTTCCAGTGACTAATAAGCATTAAAAAACACACGTGTGCACAAACACACACATGCATTTATTTCCCAGAATAGAAGCCTTTCTGTGGAGAAGATTACATTCGAGGTTGTGTTGATTTTTTTTACTTCACAACAACACTTTTTTCTCAGATAAAAAGGCACAAAATAATGTTTTGAAATAGCAGAAACTGTTTAAAATGAGTTTTGTTTGCAGGAATAAACACGAGAAGATAGTAAAATCGATGAATAAAGGTAGACGGAGCTCCTGGTTTACTCCTGAGTTGGCAGTAAATAAAACCTGGGCAACAGCCAGAAACAGAGGAACCAACTCACTGGTTAGCATTTAGGCGTTAAAGGAATAAATGCACAGCTGCAGTCGGAGCTGCCAAGTCAGGATACTACTGCACTTCCTCACAAGCTCCTACTCAGAGCACCTTCATTCTGGAAGGCAGATTCAATAAATCTTTACCTTCCTATATGAATTCTTGATCATTAACTCAGAATGGTCTGTGATCAGCTTTCAACTGAGGTTTTGCTGCTGCCGGCCATTAGTTTGAGGGCGATCACACGACTAGTTTACCGTAACCTTTCACTGCTGATGATGATGCTATGATCGCTTTATCAGTTACATTGTGAAGGAAACATAACTGCTGCCTGGATTATGTTCATTATCAACATTTGGCAATTTGGCAGATAAATTGATTAAAAATGTTTTTTCAGTATGTCAATAAGAAATCTAATCTGGATAGCATTAAGTTTGTTTCAAAATGCGCTTTTGCAAGTTATTAGTATATAAACATAATTTCTGGGAGACTTGTGGGGTTCTCTGAAGGCGTTCACCCCTCACTTCACTTACAGCATATTTCCATACAAATACATCTTTTGAATAACTAATGAAGTGTGAATTGTGAAATTAGCTAGCTTCAGTTTGCTGACTGACAGTTTGATGAACCTTTCTGTGCCACTTTGTGGTCTGACCAAGCCTGTATGGGTTGATACTATTTTGTACCTTGTGGCTGAGTCTATTAAATTATCCAAAACTCCTTTTATTCAATGCAACACATTCCTATTAACTTTGGATTGGTGCTTAATGCAAATAAAGCCAATCAACGCTGTTCTGAAGATTCAGAAACATAGATTATAATAATTTGCATATTCTGGCACATCAGGCTGAATGAGACATTTTTTAAATATCTTATAGACAACTTGCAACAGAAGCTTATAAAAGCAGCTTTTCTCTGAGATGTAAAAAGCTTGTTGAAGCAATTTTCCTCTCAGTTCTGGAGTGTTTGTAAGTCATTTATAGAAATGTTGCTGCCTCCACTTTTACCATTCAGCTCTGTGCTTCATTACTGGAGATAATTACAATACTTGTCACTGCATGCAGATGTAATAACCATTGATTTTTATTTATAGAAAAAGCCCTGAAAACTGCCGTCTTTTATACAGCTCTGAAACTTTGGTCGATAGTGAACTTAACACCATAACAGAGGTGATTTAGAGAAGGCTGCTTTTACTGTTAACAAACCAGGCTCATGGAACAATCTGCAAATCCATGTAAAAGTCAGAAGATTTAAACTCCCCTAAAACTTCAGACTATGCTCAATAATCAGCCCATTACTGCTTTAACCGAGCCCCAATTCTGTTCCCTATTCTCTTTGTGTCTGTTCTCGTCACATTATTTGATTTATTTTTCATTGTACCTGCAAACGGGGCACTGCTGTACAACAGCATGTACAGTATGCGCAGCCAACCTTCCCTGTTTAAATAAAAGGTATAGCTAGAAGTTTGTGTTGCAAACTTTCCCTGTGCCAGCAGTAATCCGCAGATGGTGGCATGAAAACCAGCATGTGCTAAAGCAGTCACCACCGAGCAGAATAATGCACCATCTGTTGAAACGCTGTCACCCCACAGCTTCGTTTGGCTCCCAGCAAACATTTTGACATTGAGTTGTTGTTGATAAGACGACCCGCGCTGACGTTGAAAATGAAAATCGAGACAGCATCTGTAGTCAGCTGCTACTTGCATCAGGACCTCAATACAGTATTTTTCTAATATCAGATCAAACTGTCTACATAGTTGGTTTAATATAACTTTTTATCATCCCATAATATCATACTGTTAAAAGGTTGTGCTTGATTAAACTGATGCTGAACTTGGACACCCCCTGATCATTACTGTCTGTCAAATGCTCGCTCTGTATGCTGGGGCAAATATTACCTTGTCATTTTAATGTGATTTTTATCCCCGGACCATCGAACAGGAAGATCTGGAGGGGCCTGGGTGTGTTTTTGAATCTCATGACACTGTCACCCTTAATAGACAGGCTCACATTATACTCATACCTACGCAGCCTGGCCTCAGTCCAGCAATAATGGATAAATGAACGCTATAAAGGAAACAAGGTAAGCAGCAAGTGTGCTGTTGATGTAGCCAGGCGCTGTCAGCCCACAGCTTTCATCTCACTCGTTTAATGCAGCCTGGAGAAGCTCAACATGCATTTGTTTGAGACAGGTGTAATTTTAACTAGGCTATACAAGGGATTATTGACATCAACGTGAACCCTTCCTCCATCTGATTGGTAGAATTAACACCTCGCTGAGCTGTGGTCCTTGCTTCAGATTTTCAGACTATAATCGCAGCAGCAAATGTTAAAATGACTTGTTGCTTGTTGAGTTGCATGTAGCGACAAAGCCACAGAGAATTATCACCAACTCTACATCTCACCTCAGCTCTTCAGAGCGTTTTAGCGTCTTTCAGCTCATTGTTTTTGGTTTGGCGACCCACAGCTTTACTGGTTTGGTTCAGACTCACGGCTCTCATCAACCATGTTTCCAGCAGCATCCGGCAGCTGTTTTCATTGAGATAGCTCTAATAAACCCCACTGCACAATACCTGCCCAGCACCAAATGACAGATCGACAAGATTAGCGACAGGTGAACATTGTGGAGCATTTAGCAGCTACAGATGGATGTTTTACTCCGGAATTGGGGAGACCAAACAGAGCTAAACAGGAGGGTAAATATTAGACTAGCATTAATCAGGGGATCAGAAACAGAAAACCATGACACAGAAGCAGACAATGTAGCAAGAAAGTTCAGTTTACTTAGGCCAGGCAGGCAAGGGTCAAAACTGGGACTGGTATAGACACAGAGGGACTAATGAGAGAAGGAGCTGCAGGGGAGGAGATGGGCGAGGAGAACCAGGTCAGGGGAATGAGGAGATTGCACTGCAGGAGGGAGTGGCAGCATCTGAAATGACAGGGGAGTCAGTGATATGGCATGAAAACAGAACAGCTGAAAAAACAGACCAAGGGTCGGCAGAGTATGTGACAGCTAATGCCTCGTGTTTGCTGGATGTATAAGCAGGCAGTCTGCTATAGTGTTAGCCATATCAACTTTAAAAGGCCACGTGTCAAACGTGTGTGATTTTCAGCTCCTTGTGAAGTTCTGCCTCCATGTGGCTAATCAGTGCAGCTTTAAATAGCTGTTTCAGGACACTGGAGAGGCAGTGAGTCATGACATCATCTTAACATTACCCATAGCTCTTTGATTGGTTGAGTCACAGTGGCTGTTTGCCTTCAACATATCTGACAGAACATTTATGTTGAACAGACCTGCAACATGTAACGACACAACCAAGAATGAAACATTCATTTCTCATTCAATGGTGGATGAAGTAACTTCCTGTGCAAAGCTGATGACAGGTTGACATTAACCAAGGAGACATACTGTATTTATAAATTGACACTCCCAATCTTGCTCAAGTTAAATACATTATTCCTTTTTGACCTTTTTCTAACCTAATCTGATCTAGTGTTAAAATGCATTAGAAAGTTACATTCTGCTGGCCAAAATATCCAGTGAAATCTCTCTGCTCTTTATGAAGGCTTATGGATGGTTAATTATGTTTGTGAGGCAATCATTTCATCTTGGAGAAATGACCTTCTGGAGTATTTTCTCCAGAGAAAAATCTACATTTTGATAACAACTCTGACAATGCGCTTTGAAAGTGCTTGAAAATGACTTGAATTTGTGTTAAAACTTCAGTGAACACTGAATTCTGAACAGCTAAAGTCAAAGACAGATATTACTTGCATGTATTTTCAGCATTTTGTAATGCACATCTTGTTTCTAAAGGCAGAAAAGTAAGTCCAGCCAGCATTTCTGAATATGTTTGCATACCCATTGACCTTGTTTTCATTCTAACTCTCTCTAATAATGTGTGACTTGTACTGAGCTCTTAGGCCCAGCATTCAAACTAGGAGATCATTAGCAGTCAAACTAGGACTTAACAGCTAAGCCAAAATAACGATCGTACTCCAGGAAAGATCTGGGAACAACTAACGCGCAGAGTCGGCCTCCCTTTCTTCCCCTTTTCTCTCGTTCTCTTTCATCTGTGTTTTTACAAATCAGAGGAACCAGAGTCTCTGAAAAAGGACCTGAGAGAGAAAGGCAGACAGCAGCCAGAGAAACAAAGGGGGAAGGGTTTAAGCGTCACACAGGCAAACTCGAGGGGCCACAGTATTTCACCGGGAAAGGGCTTCAAAGCTGCTGGCATCGCTCAGGGGCCCGGGGCAGGAGAGAGAGGTGTCAGAGTTCGGAGAGAGGAAGAGGAATGAAAGGGAAGAAAGAGGTGAGGGAAAGGAAGAGATGCTCACCTTTCTTCTTGAGGTGGAAGTGAGGTCAGACACTAACTAATTCATTTCATCCACTTCTCTTTATTGTGCAGGATCCAAAGATAAACTCAGGGCACATCGTGTTATTTATTAGAAGATGAATAAGTTGCAGTAAAAATCTCTGACAGTCTGATAAAAATAAATGTCAATTTCCTATTCTTTATCTCGTTAATTTAAGACAACAGGGATTCAGACAGCTCAACAAAGCTTTCACATTTGCTGGTTTCACTCCTAGTAGCTCTTATGCAATAATATTGCAGCAGATAAACAATGTGATCCATATAACCTGCAACAAGCTCAGCTGCTGCAAAACTGTAGAAAGGTAGAAAATCATATATATGTTTATCTTTCAAATGTACCATATTTTTCATTCTTGAACCCAACAGAATAATTCATACATATGCACAAAGAAAAGTGTTACCATTATTTTGTCTTTTCATTTTTACATTTTCTTGCCTTGCAACTCCGTCCACAGTTTTGTTTCTGTCATGGAGCTCTGGCGTGGCTCGATACGCACTGCGCTCGAGGTGGACATCCTTTAATTGGGCGGTCAACGGCAGTTTGACAGCTCTCCCCATCACTGATACATCAACATGAACCTTTTCTTTACGTGATTTGACACTCACCAGGTCTTCATTGCTTTTTGCTTATCTGTGTCAAGCTTGAAAAACATGGCGAAAGTGTCTCCTAAATTATTCGCCAATAAATGCATTTTAGTTGAGATCAGCTCTTTTTATTTTTCCACAGACCATGTTATATACTCGGTGCTTCCGTGCGCACATAGCTAGGCCTCCTCCATGATTGCACGGAGGTTTCTCCATATATCGTGCTATATATACACTTGGTTTCCCGTGGCTCTAAAAGCCAGAGCTCGGTGTGATGTCTGGGCGCAGTAATGCAGTGCTGCTTACTGATTTGGTTTTGTTCTGTTGTTTTGTCATGAGCGACTGGCTGGAGGCTGTTTGGGTGAGGGATGAGGAGACAGTGTCTGAATGAATGGGCTTCAGGGTGGCCGGGGTTGGAAAATAGACTCACACAAACACACACACACACACACACACACACACACACACACATATGCACCCATGCACAGAGCCAAGATACAGATGTCTCATACTCCCAACACAAAAACTCTGCCGTCCTCACAGTCCACTCTCTCCCTGTCTTTTATCTCGCTCTCTCTCCGTCTCATTTCTCGTCGCACCGCTTCCGGCTGTGTGCAAATTCATTCACTGTGAAAATGGAAGGCAGCTCCGTGCAGCACAGTTTCATTTACTCCTCTATTCAGTTAGCCACAGAGTCCCCGCGTGCTGCTCTCACCCACACTTCAGATGAAATTAAAGATCTCTAATCACTCACGCAAACTGACACACAAATCGTCCATTCCAGGGTCGACGTCACCAGCCCGGCTTTCGGGGGGAGGTTTCGACTTAATTGCGTCCGCTCAAAGTGGAAATCACCCCCTGGGCTCAGACATCATGTCCAGTTGGCTTTTGCAGAACTTGCATTGCAATTGACAAGAGTGCGGATCAGCGAAATGTCTTGCCTCCGATGGCGATGCAGCTGTTGCTACTACAGCAAAACATACGTTTGAAGCTCCACAGAGGACAATGATCAGCATCCTGCTGCTTTTACATTACACACCTGTCAGATGGCTTCAGTCAGGTTTCACTCTCTGTCAGAGGACAGTGGACAGCTTTGTGTTTAACTTTCTTGTCTCATTACCAGCCATTTCTGTGTTTGAAGTCAATGAGAATGATGGTGTGCGTGGGTGTGTGTGATTGTGTGTGTGTGTGTGCGCATCTGTTCAGCTCGAGCGAATGCAGTTGTGGACTGTGTGTCCTAACCGAACTAACCCCTTTCCTTGTCCTGTTGCTGCAGATGCGTAGTACCCGAGGTGTGTCTGTTTGGCCCGTGGGATTTGTAGGAGGCAGATCGTATGAGCGCCCCCTGGTGTCCGGGGGTAAAGTTGTGGGCTGGTACACCGGCTGGAGACCGGACCGACCCTTCGCCACCGACATGGCAGGTAAGGAACAACTCCAAAGAGATATACAGTGACTTATTATGCTACATTATGGTAATGAAATGTATTTAATGAGAAATTTAAATTTACCAAAGGGACAAAGAATGGGGATTTCCTCTGACCTTTCAAAAATCAAGATGTCCAGTTGTTTTTCCCTGCCGACAAATTTAAAGAACACATTCCATTCATCTTCTGTTTTGAATAAGATCGTATTATTGTAATACCCCAAACTGTACATAACAAATCAAAATTTTGAACACAGATTTTGCAGCCTCTCAGGGCCACTAGTAAGGCTTTAGAAATGTATCTTTTTTTTTAAAGGGGCACCCCAACACTTTTATACATTAACATCAGTTGAGTCATGTCGGGAAGTACCGCTCAGCTTGTGAAAACAGTTGTATCATGTTGTCTGTGCCTCTGGAGGAGTTTGTCAGAAAGCCTCTGTTGCAAAGTGGAGACATGGAGTCTGAAAAACGTAGGCGTTTCCCAGGCAGGGAGGATCCAACCAAAGATGGTGAGACTCTGTCTTCATGGAATAAAAAGTCATTATAAGGTGTCTATTTGCTTGCTTCTTCTACTGGAAGGCTAAATACATCACTGGTACATAAATAAAATACTTGTGCAGTCTTTTTTGCAATATATGACCCCATAGTAGATCACATGGTATCCCCTCTCCACCTCTTTCTTACTCTTTGGACTGAGCAGAACGGGGACACTACATCTGGAGGTAAAAAGGTACTGTGGTCGGGACTGTGTAGTAAATAATGGTGAAAATGAATGGCTTCCTCTTTTTAGTTCTCAATGCTTTGTGGAAACATCAAAAGATTTTATTGATCAGTTCATCGATTACAGAAAAGCAAACTGGAGGGTTTTGGCCTGCTGGCTTTCATCAGAGCAGAGAACAAACACTTGCTCTTTCTTTGTGTTAGTTTACCTCAAGAGATCAGACCGCTTTTCCTTTGAGTCGCTGATTTTTTCATGGATTCATTTACCATAAAATGAGATCTGATCTTCCCAATTTAACATTCTGACTGTTACTCCTCCACACAGGAGCTCCTGTGCCACGTCGCTTGATTGTTTATTCCTGAGATAAATCACAAAACAGGATTTGGAGTCTTGTGGAATAAAACTGTTCTGAAGTGCGAACAGATTAGATGGAATCAGAGTAAGGGCCCAGTACCCAGTACTTAAAAAAAAAAAAGTCTGAGGCATCAGGAAACTCACCAGTTTATGTGTATAGTCAAACAAGTCCGTCCTGCACTCTAAAAGTGTTAAGTACATATGTGTGAGTGACTTCTATCTATATTGAGGGAAGTAGACAGTGTTTAAAATGCTCTCTAAAAACTCATTTATAGACTTGTTTATTATTAATGGTCTTCAGCCTTCTGTAATGGTGTTATTTGATGTTTCCTTGCCCTGCTGTTATTACTTTTGCTTTCTAAAAATAACTGTAGTGTTTTCTCTAGGCCTGAATGCTTAAAGAGTTTCAGAGTGAGTTATTTGACCTCATCAGGGATAGATTTCTTCTCAAAATTCCTTGGAAAAGTGCATCATGATTATATTCCATCTACCTCATTTAAGGTCCAGTTGATTTGGCCCATACAAATCTGAACAGATACACCAGACATTAATAACCATCACATTTCAGCTTCATTTTTTCCTTCTTTTTTCCCTTTTCTTGTCGTTTCATTCCCTGCAGTGATGATGCAGCATTGCCATCTTGCTGCCACCCCACCATGGCATTCCTCCACTTCACCACCATCACCGAAAAACACGAAAGACTAAGTACAGCTGACCAAAATATTGTGTTTGCTTTGTGTGTGGACCAAGGCAATAGTTTCATTCATGAGTCTTGGACATTGGCAACAAGATTGGTGACTTGTTGTGTTCTTGCAAATAAATACCGTCCTCTCTCAGAGGCTAAGGCAGACGTAGTGTGTGACTTTGTGGCGTGGCCACAAAACGGCTTGTCTGTCATACAAAGTGTCTGACTTCCACAGTGGAGACCACCATTTGCACCCCATCCTGGCTCACCAGTCAACATTGGTTTCTCCCCTTACCTTAACAAAGCAGTTTTAGTTGACTAAACTTGGCCAACCTTAAATGAGTAATTCAGCTTTTGGGAAATTGGTTTATTTGCTTTCTTTCCAAGAGTCAAATGAGCTGATCAATACCAGACGGCAATGACAAATGACCCGTTTTTGCCATTGAGGCGGTTGGCTCCATTGATTACATCATTCTGTTGATGGAAACACGCTTATTTTCGTTTGCCAACTTCCTGAAGACTCAAATGGAATACCTGCTCTCACTGTAAACAGAACTATATTGCTACAAGATGCGACCAACCTTATCACTGCAAGCTCCAGCAGTGCTGCAGTGATGTGAATGCATCTGGTCGGGTTAGTGATGGGTTTTTCATACGAAAAAAGAGTCCAAATTTGCACTGTGGCTATTATGGTTGTAATGGAGAGTAAAGACTAAGCAAACATTTCCATAAATCGATTAATATATCTCCATATCTCAAGTGTAAAAATCCAATCAGAGGAGCATTCAGCACCAGTGTTCCCTCTGACCTAAGAGAGAATAATTCATCATACTGACCAAATAATAATATCCTGTCACTCTTTAGCCCACCTCACCCACACACACTGTAAACTGTATGTAGACTCTCTGCCAGAGACAGCCTGTGTCCATAAATAACAATAAATGTCGAAGGGTTGTTTTGCTGTAGCTACACAGTGATCGCATGCTTATCGCTCCAAACACATATGTGGACACAGCGCAGAGCACGCGTGCGCTGACACTCTCTGCCCTTCGGGATTAGCCTTAATTAAACCACGATAACAACAGCAGGCCTCTCTCTTTCTCTCCTCCACCTTTCCTGCTTCACCGCGGCCAAGATCTCATCCCTCCGTCCCCCTCCCAACCATCCCATTCCACCTAATCTCACTCTCGCACACACACACACACTATAATTATCAGCCTTACTTTTACACTGTGCTATATAATTACACTGTCAATTTGCAACGCTAAGATTTACTGCCGTGGCTGTATTACGGAGCATTTTTGCGCTCTAAATTCTGCAAGAACAACAATGGCCGTGCTGAGGAAACGGCCCAAACTTTATTCACTCTTAAATTATTATTCATAGGATTTACAATGGGGTGTCTGCAGAGTGCTGAGTGAGTGCCAGTGCGTGTCCTAATAGTATTGTGTTATACAGCGCTGCATTGTTAGCAGATCACTAAAGCCTCCCATCTACTGCTCTGTCTCATTTGGCCAGACAATGGAGCCTTTGACAATGACTGTATGGAGTACTGTTCACCTCAGTGTGTGTGTGTGTCTGTGATTATAGGCATGTGCACACACACACGTACACAATTACTACATCAGGCATCTTTTTGAAAAACACGCAAGCACACACCTGCCAGCACTTGTATTGATAGGAGTGGACAAGCGTGCATGTTCCAGGACACGCACATATGTATGCATGCAATTTTTCCAGAAGCACATTGGAGCTGTGTCTTTGCAAAACAGCACAAAGACGGTTGTACCTTTCATTGAAGTGGCACTTGTGCCTTGAGAGTGTTCCCTGAGATAGGGACATGAAAGTGTTTAACCCCCAGTAACCCCAGTGTTTGTACCCTGCTCCTGAGATGGTGAGATGAGAGGAGCAGTGGGGAGGATAGAGACAGTGTGCAGGAACAGTTAAAGACCCTGTCTCCAGCACGGAAGTACTGTGGTAAGAGTTGAACTGAACGGAAGGGGAGACACATTAGCAAAATGTGTGTCACTTGTAGCAAAATATAAATTGAGAAGTAGAGGACAAATGTTGCAGATCACAAGTTCTTATTTGCACAGTTCAGTCAAGACACTGAAGTGGCTTATGGTAACAATGAAATGCATTTTAATATTTGGCTAATGTGATGCTCTGGAACAAATTTAAGCAAAGTTGACGCAGGCTGTCCCTGAGATAGACAACATTTGATTAACATGAAGACTTATATTCATATTCATACTCATATTCCTTAAATCATGTGGTAGTAAAACAGCAATCCTCTTTTTATCCTCTTTTTCCTTTTTAGCTTATCCTCTGACCCATTTTAATACATCTGAGAGGTTAAATGGTTGCATGTGGCCATCTTTACAATGCAGACATGAGGTTATTACTGTATGAAGTGCCAGGAAAGGAAAATCTGTCCCATACAGCCATTTCAGCATGTCCCATAAGGAACAGGAGTACGGTGTACAGTTGTTCGATGTTAAGATGCTGGACGATCTGCTGTACTTGATGCTTGAACGCCGCTCTGCTCCTGATTGGGGGACGGAGCCTTCATCCTCCTTGTCTGATTAAGCCACTTGTTGAAACTGCATATTTTTGGTTTGCAGATTCGCACACGTCGGCTTCTGTAGGAACATTTGAAAGCCTGCATTTGGGTTTACTGCTCACCTCAAAACTACTTCTGTTGAAGCCTTTAAAAGAGCCATGATCTTTGGAAATCACCACCCAGATGCACATTTAGAGAAGTGAAATTAGTTAACAAGACCATTCTAGTGGAAATTGCCGAATTACTGTGTCTTCTGAGAGAAGCTGGGACTGTTTTTGAATAGACTTTAATACAGTTTTCCTGGACCCAGCACCTACTGTACTGTAGCGTCCATCGGATCAACATGGTGGTTTTCTGCCCGATTTTGTTTCAGTTGGTGCCAGGTACTTGTTGCCATGGTGTTTTTGCACTGCATGCCCCAGTGGTGACCCGTCAATCAAACTGTGTGGGTGGTACTGTGGCACCTTTCTCCTTGGATTTTCTGTTGGATTTGTCTTCATTTGAAACTAAAGTGAAACGTGCCTGTTGGAAGATTGTTCTGCGTATGTGTGTGTGTGTGTGTGTGTGTGTGTGTGTTTAGAGGAGCAGATGTGCACGTTTCCTGAAGTGGATCTAAGTAGAATCATTTTAATGTTACATCAACTGGTGATAGAGGTTGCCTAAGCAGTTAATTTATGGTTGGTGTTTGACGTTAATGTCACGGTGTCGTGGTTGCTGAGTGTGCTTATATATCTGTTTTTGCCCTGGAGGTAAACTCAGCCTCTGAATTGAAAATGAATCACAGAGCGATGGGGCGGAACAGAGACGGGCAGAGGGGATGAATAAAGCAAGAAAACAAAAATAAAAATTGATTGTGTGCTCGCATGTAAACCTAGAGGACGACAGAGTGATCTCATGGTTCCCTCAGGCTACCAAAGCTTCAGGTTACACTACAATAAGACAAATCAATAAGGCACAACAGGCATTGTTTTCATTTCATGTGCTTATTTATCTCCTTCCTCATTGTGTATTGTTCCATGTTTCATTTAGATTTCTGATAGCTGTAATATAAAGTTAAATAGTAGTCTGTCTGTTGTGGGATCATTCAAATGAAAATAGGTCGTCTCCTCTCTTGTATGTCCTTTAGCTCAGAACGATGATGGTGATTTCCCTTGTGCACATTCAGTTTCATGACACTTAACCCCATTCAATACTTTGGCATGTGTACAGTTGGAATCTGATAAATGTCCTCAAGTCAGGGCCGCGTCGGGACTACAAGTATGAAAATGAACAAAATCTGTTGGTGCAGAAAAAAGTGGCCTACTATGTGAAAGAAGCTGTACAAGTTGTAGCAGTGTACCAGTCAGGGACATTCAGTACTGCTACTATAATTCTGCCTGATAGTTCCTGGGCTATCAGAAAGTATAACCAGTGCAGAGACTTTTTTGGCCCTAGGAAGTATGGCTGAGGAACTAAATTTAGACTCTGATTCCTCCAGTAAAAACAAAGGTAAAGCTCCTGAGTTCCTGAAATGGTTCGGGGCCCTGGAAACAGGCAATGAATTCACACAATTTGTACAGAATAAATCTAGTAATGCAGATCAAGACACTTGATGATAACTTACTGTATGTACTGGGCCTATGTAATAATGAACTACAGACATGTTTTTCACCAAAAAGGATAATGTATGATTCCATAGACACATACAGCCATATAGGTCAGCTAGAGTGGGTCAAGAGTAAAGTGGAACAAAGTCTGGACAATAGCCTCTTGGGCAAACATGGCTCAGATTAGCTGAGATATCCATATCACAGAGGCTGGCTGCAGGTTAGAAGATGTCTATCTTGTAATTGCTCTTATATCTATCTGCTCCACCAGAGCTGCATTCATCTGAATGAGTCTGCAGTATCGCACACAGAGCAGTAATAAGCCCGATACCAGAGTAACCTAACAACTGTTTAAGTATTATATCAGTGTGTGTGTGGCTTTGCGTAGGTGTAAGTAATTGTGCAGTGGTGGGGGTATGCTTATGGCAGGAGTAAAAACTCTTTTTACGAGGCTTTTTCTTTACCCTAAAATAACCAAATTGAAATATAGTGGTTATCAGTACAAAGTATAACAGTCAATCAATAAAAACTGGTTTTGTATGAGTCTTTAATATTGCTCTCAGTCTCACCCTGGTGTGTTTGTGTCTGCACTTTGTGCGGGTGCAGGATGAAGGGGTAAGGTGTGTTTGTGGTGGTTGACTTCGCCTAAAATGCAGCAAATTTAAGCCAATAGGGGGATGATAAGCTGAATCCATCTGCGTGTCTGCACTTTCTCTCTGCGTGACCCACACTGACACTCACATTACTCAGAGGACTGCTGGCCATGTGTCAGTGCCTTGGGATAGCTGTGGCTTAAAAAATGCTGTTCATCCAGGGGGAGAGGGAACAGAGAGAAGGCGAGGATGCTGAATTACTTGGGGTGAATTCCCTCACTAATGCACTGATTGCCAAGGCGTGCCACCCACTAACGATTTGCATAAATAAATATTCAGTAATTATGCCGAGACCTTGTGCATGGAGGATCGCAGCAATTTTTGAAAATATCCTCCTGTCACGCTCTAAACTAGAAACTTCTGCAGCCCTCAGAGAAATGTTGCTCTCCTTAAAACATTACTACACCTACACTTTTTTTTGCCATCTTTATAGGCATTTAAGGACCAACGTTTTAGTCCATTTACTGCAAATTACATATGCTCATAGTGTTTGGATTTCTCAATGTATTTTTTCTATCGTGCAGGCAGCCACTGATTTCAGGTTGTCTGAATATTAACTTGCATGTTTGACAGTTTGATTGACCTTACATTATGCTTGTGAAAGGGGAAAGCATAGATCATTTAAAAGGCTTCTGGTTTGGTGCATTCAAGTATTAATGTGTAGCTCCAACACCCCAGACTTTAGAGACTGGCCAGCGTCAACATTTAAAGTGCAAGAAACCACGTCCATGTTGGCTCGTGCTTGTCTTCCAGGTTTAATAGACTAGTTTACATTTTAGAGAATAGTGAGCTGGGAAGGTCACAACCACTCTCATCATGTCTGTGCGTTAGGTACATGTCTGGAGTCTGGAGGAAATTATCTTCAGTAAGCATTAAGACAGGAAACGGCTAGCCTTTCTTCTTTCAAAGTTCAAAAATCAATCTACCAAAGCTTCTGACGATAACTAATAGCGATCATATTGTATCGCGTTTGTTTAATCTGTACAAGACAGCAGTGTAAACTGCTAGGCTAATCACCTCGCGGCTCCATACTTAACGCACAGACATGAGACTGACATTGATCTTCTCCTCTAACTTCTCTTCAAACTACTAACACAGCTCATGGATGCAACATAGTCTGAGGAGGCAGGAGTTTGTTGTATGTTAGTACAGCGACAGTGATGTGAAATGCCAGTCACTACCACAGTTTTCTAATTCTACTTCATCCTTCAGCTAGTGAGCAAAGGACTGCGGTGAAAACGGTGGATCAGCGTTAACCACTATCATCAACTGTTTTTCTCATGCTTTAATTGCTATATTGACTGAAGGAGCTTTTGGGATCACATAACTGAAGCACATGAACACACACAACCGTAAAGTAGGAATTTTATAATCGACTGTTTATGCGTTCCAAAGTTTGCCTCCAGGTGAATAATTTCATGCCAAGTGTGTGTGAATGTTGGTCTCTTTTCTTCTATCTATCTACTGAGTCAGCGGGAAGGCTGAGAGAGTTACTCAGCAGGCAGAAGGAGAGAAGGTGCTGATGGGATTTGTTTTAGAGTCTACAGTCTTAAAGGGGAATGCCCACAGAGGACAGGAAACCACAAGGATTACAGTGTGTTGTCTCTGGACAGTCCGGCTAACGGAACTAAAACCAGACCAGTCCAATTAGGAACATTTATAAATGTATAATGTAAGTTTTCCTTTCAGAATGAATGATAGCAGTGTTTTGCATAACTCCAACCATGGACTGGTCTGTGCATTATGTGTGCAAAACGTTTGTAGCCAAGCTTGTGGTGTCCACTTTGGTCCAGGCTGAAATACTGAGTTAATGTTTGATAGATTGTTCCCCACACAATGAATTGTAATAACTTCGGTGATCGCGTAACCTTTCGTTTAGTATCATCAGCCCAAACTTTCACATGACCCACATTGACACTTTGCTGTATAACCAAATGCCATCAGAAATACTCACTTTCCCATCAGCCTCAGCTGCACTTTCTGTTTTGCCCTAATTAGCAAATTGTGCTTAAACGATAAACTAAGATGGCAGCCAACAGTAAACATTACCTGCAAAATGTCGGCATGATAACAGTGTCGCTGTGAGAATGCTAGCACGGCGACGTTAGCATTTGGCTCAAAGCGACGCTGTGCAGCCTTGATATCTCCACTTCACTCAGCATCTTTGAAAAGCTCGCTGTAGTTTCGATTAAAAGTCCTGTATTCTACCTTTCCACACCCGGATGTGAGAGTGTGTTTGCTTTATCATTTGCCTCCTGACAGGTTTGGACAGCCCTCTTACATGGGATAGGATTACTTCTTACGTTGAGAAAGTTGACCATATGCTTTTAAAATGGCTAAAGTAGGAGCAACTGTCTGACTATCTGATACACATATGTTCTGAAGATGTGCAGGTCTCCACCTGGAGCATCGCACTGCCAACTAACTGAACAATAAATGCCACACGCAGTTCGATCATATTGAGCCGAGGGCCAATTACCAGCATATTTCAGCTGTGAAAGTGGTCTGACAATCATCAGTATAACGTGTCTTCAGAACAACAGTGAGAGATCCACAGAGGTCAGAGTTTCAGTTTAATAAAACTGCAAAATGAGTTAATGTAGCAACGACACTAATGCCAAACACAAACAAACTGCAGACCACTGGCAGAAGAATAGATGCCAATGCTTCATTGCCAAGCAGAGAGCGACACATACGAAATATTTGCCACAAAACTACACGCTGAAAAAGCCTTGAATAAGCAATTTATATCTGAAGGATTTCTATTCTTTACTTGGAACTCATAGTTCAATTTTTTTCTTTTTGTCCATAACATTCTTTAGGTTCTTTTCCATCATTATCCCCAGCTCTATCTTAGAACACTCTCCTCTGTCTGTAAAGGGTCAGCCAGAGGTGGAGGCAAAACATGTAAAAGAGACTCATCACGTGTCGCCGTCAGTCCTCCGGCCTCAGGGTCGGACAGCACCATCGGCCATGTGCACACACGCAGACGGGAACAAGGTTAAGTGTGGCAGCAGAAGGGATCGGCCTCAGCTTTTGTGTTTAGACTGTTGCCTTTGGTTTGCCTCTGAAGTACATCAAGTGCCCAGTTGGATTATTTGAGTTATGGAGCACGGTTTGAACCCTAATCTCACAATCAGAATCTCTTTTTTTAGCCTTGAAACACATTTCTGTTTGCAGGACAGCTAATATCGTTCAAAGTGATTATGTAGTGTCAGATTTTCTCCCACTGTTCTAATCAGGTTGATTAAATCTAGTTGCAGGCTAGCCAGTAATCCTTGCTACAGCACACTGGCGTCATGAGCATTTTGACTTACCTCTGACTTTCTCATGCTTTCCGTTTAATCTATAGTACAATTATGGCAGGAGGGCAGCAGACCCCTGTGGTAAATGAATTTCACATCAGCCATATCATAACCATTAGATACACTAATGCACTCTTTCATTTTCTGCTGTGATTATAATAGACTCGTAATGTGCTTTTTAATCCATGCTGGCTAACCTTACCTGTTCTCTGCCTCTGTTCCCACTCTTCCTCCTCCCTCTTCCCCTTTCAGGTTTCGCGGTGAACCTCCAGGTGATCCTCGCGAACCCGCGGGCGCAGTTCAAGCGGCGCGGCTCCCAGCCGGGGATGCAGGAGTCCGACTTCCTCAAGCAGATCACCAAGGTCACTGAGCTGGAGCCAAAGGCCAACAACTGCACCCGGGTCAGTCTCCAGGCGCAGCCGTCGCCGAACGTTTCAGTAATATTTGTAGTTTTCCCACCACAGTTTGCCATAAACATCGCAGAACAATCAGTCAGTTAGTTCAGCACTGCAGGTTGGAGCTTTACTGATGTTCCACAAGTGTTGATTTCACCTCATGACCCAATACTAAAACCTGGCAAGAAATAACAGTTACATGCAGAAGGTTGACTGAGTTCATTTTCTAGATTTTGAAAAAAGAAATCATTAAAAAAAACCACAAGGTGAATTGAAAGAAGAAAATGAATGGGCTGAAGATAGGATTAAAATTGCATGCAAAATGGCCAAAAGAGTTTTACAGATTTTTGTGAATCATTTTTTTTATAGACACTTCAAACCAACTTTATTTTCATCTACATGTAGACTTCCTCCCACTTCATGCACAACTTCCATTTTTTCAATTATGCAATATGGCCCAATGAGCCATTATAGCTAGTCATTATTTCAATAGCTTCCTCTCTTTTTTACATTTTTCCATCATAGACACCAAGCTCATCTGGGCCTCCTCTCATTATATGCACAACCTCCAGTTTGTAAAGACCAATCATGCAATATGGCCCGATGTTAAAACCTCTTGTCTTATTTATACTATTCATTTCCATCCAGGCCAATATCAGTTACACAGCTTCTATTTAGACTTAAATCAAACACAAATCCTGGTTAATTATTTGATTAATTCAGGAGCATGTTTAAAATATACAGTTTTTTTTTTTTTTTTTTTTTTTTTGTAAATTTAGTTTGGAAGGTACACTTACTTAAAAATGAAATATATAAAAAATATACATTTACACAGAAAATGAAGCAGTCTAGACAGCTTCTAACAACCTTTGGTTTAAGCCTCAGTATAAATCGCACACAAATATTTTTGAGTAATATTTAGATGCAGGTAGTAGTTTTGTTCACACCCCTGATTTCTATACAAACTTCTTCCCTTAAACTTGTGTTTTAAGGGTCAAAGGTCATGTCTACAGTTGAGATGATATTTAAACAATAAGGCAATACGCAGTTTGTATTCTCTGTAAAATGAAAGTGATTTCTCTCCATTTGACTCCTCACAGTAACTGCTGTTTGATTATGGCAAGCAGGATTGATCAGTATGTTATCAGACTGCATTGACCTGCCTATTGGAGGTGGATGACACAGACCAGGTTTTAATAAAAGCCCAATTTATCCGTCTTAATGTAGCACTTGTGTGTTTGTGTTTGTGTGTGTGGGGGATAGACATTCAACTGCAGTCATAATAATGGCTACCATCACAGCAGTAACTAACCGTGGGGCGTCTCTCCCCACTATTGACAGCATGAGTCATGCTTTAAGCTGGTGGCACGGGCTAAACTTAGACACACACAGCTTGAATTGGATAGAAATGGCGTTATATAGCACTATCAATTCTAGTTGTGTGCTTAGACAGCTCAGATCGATGCAGCTCATCTCAAATCACCACAGCCCCTGTTGGCCCTTGGTTTTATGAAGCCACTCATCCTCTTGACAACCATCACAGAGCCGCCTTAAAGGACTTTTTGTGAGAAATGGATTCTATTACGTTTTTACCTTTGAAGGAATTACGTGGGCTCATGGTGTCACGTCCCCGGTGGCTCCAAACAAGAGTCTGCAAGTGGAAACTCATTTACAGGCTTTTTGGTTGTTTTTTTTTCGATGTTTTATAAATGGCTTTTCTGTTACTGTTTATTAGCAGCGGTTATGTTAGTCCGTCGTAGCCTGATATTCAGGCCCAGTTGCCATTTTGTTTTGCGTCATTATTTAATCTGACATCGTGTTAATTACCCATTTCCTGTTTGGGAGGAGGGAATTTTTTTTAGCCCTAACCAATCAGCAGTGACTGACGTATCCATCACAAGTGTCATTCTCAGTGGACACAAACACATTTCCAGCCGAGAGATAAGAAGGGACATTTGCAACGCTAACACTGAGTAGTTAATTTTTTAATTGTTTTGAATTACAAATATTATACAGTTGTAAGCTGCTTGTAATATGCAATATCAAGAGATAAATCACAGTCCTCTGATAACCACCACAGATGTATTTGTTAAGTTGCTGAATTAGCTATTTGTAAATGACAGTGGATGTATTAAGAGGGGTTCAGTGGGGGCAGAATATGGTCAGGGTCTACACTCCTGCTGATGGTAAGGCTGAAACAACACCAGAGCTGTCGGTTTGATCTAGTAACTTCGAGGCTCGGAGTGAGACGGACAGAGCAGCATCTCGGGCGCACCAGCGGGGCCTTGGTGTTTAGCTTTGTTGATGAATATTTAGGTCAGTGGAATTAGTAAAATGAATTACTTAATGCTGGTAGCCAAGTCACCGCCAGGCTCCTCCGTCACTGTGCAAACAGTATTTTCAGTCTCTGTGGAGAAAAAGTACAGCAAGCAGCTGCTTCACCTGGAATCAACAAATGTCAAATGTAAATGTACCGTTTCAGCGTATGCGCGCAGGTCACGTTGTTGCGCTGTAAGTCCCTGGTGGGTTGTGGGTAAACGTTTCCTGTGGGGAATAGGATAAAGATCCCCCGGAGCTGCCGGATCATCATTTACAGCTGGCTGCCGCTGCAGACAGCTCTGTGTTGAAACTATCATCATCGTTATCAGCCCCATTACACTAATGGAGGGGCCCTGCCGCCGATATTAATACAGGCCATTAGCAGGCTGTGACATCATCAGTCATCGCCCAGCGCCGCACAGCCAAGAGGATGTGATGTCGGCATTCATCACGTCACAGTTAGAAAAGCAGCGGGATATGACCTCATCACTCACGAAGCCGTTGCTGCTGTGCAGTTAGAAGATGTGACACGACTCAGTTTGTCCGGAGATCTTAACTCAGAACCAGTTGTTGTTGGGACAGTTGTGACATCATTGTTGCGATGTCACAACTGTCCCAACAACTGTGTTCGGGTCGCTCCGCCCTTTGTTGCGCACTGAAAATGGGATTTAGAAGTGTGAATTAGAAATGACACCATCACCAATAACAGATGTGTGTGCAGAGATAGTGATAGAGATGATTACTCATCAATTTATTGAACAATGAACAAATATACAGAAAACGGCTAAGTGAATATAGTATAATATATATTCAAACACACCATTACCCCATAGGTCCATTTCAATTATGATAGAAGATAGTATTTAAAAGTAATACAAATAAATAAATAGATAATAAAAAAAGCAACATGCCTGTTATTTCCAGATTATTAGAGGCCTAATTGTGCACTTTGATGCTAAGCTTCCACTTTCTTTTACCAATGACTGGTGATTTCTTCTGTTCTTATTTAACTCAGAGGGATCTTTGTCTCTCTCTGCCCTTTCAGTTGTCAGTCTGGTTGAACCATCGTACAGCATTTTCTTCTCCATGGTCATAGCATGCACACCGTATTTGCAAACACTTCATACAAAATAACATCTATTCTTAGAGAGAGTTTCCCACAACCTAAAAGCATGAAAGACCCAAACTGTACTGTTAAAGTTGATGGTTCTAGAGGGACTCAGTAGCTTTACATTGAATGGACAGATATGTCTTCTCATCTAACCCTTTGCAAGAAAACACTTTTCCCAAAATGTCAAACCATTTCTTTAAAGTGTTAGGAATATTAGTATTTTGGGGGAATAAATCAAGCTTTGTACGAATCCACAGAAAAAGAAATCAAAAAGCAATTTCCTGAAGGGCTGAGTCTATTTTGAGAGTGAATTAAACCTTTTATGTGCCTGCTGTTACACGATTTGCCTAACAGGCTCCCAAGAATAACCCAAGGAAGTCCCCCTTAACTTCCACTGTATAACTAATGTGACATTTCATTAAGAATAAAAGATAAGTAAAAAAAATGTTTCAACATTACTCATAAGTTATCACCCACAACCAATGATAGCCCAGACTGTTAATAACTCTTTGTGTAATCACATCATCATAATTGTTAATGTGAAGAGAATATATAGCACATTACATCATCAGTTATTGCACAATTCCTAGTTTTGTTGATTAGTCAGGCTGAATCCTGACATATCTACAGCTTTAGTTCTAATCTCAAGCACCTTTGGTTGTTTTCAGCCGGTCTGATCAGTCGTGACTGAAAGGATTCGGTATCGATGCCCCTGTGACACGCCCTGACTCCAGGCTCTATCCACTCTGTGGAAGGTATCTATCACACAGCCTCGGACCCCGACCTTGACAATGGAGGGCAGAAATGCTCATCTGATGGCTGGGTCAGTATCTGGAGACGACTGACAGGAGCTGTAATGTAGTTAGAGCAGGAGAGTAATGGCAACAGACAGAAGTGACAGGACAAGAGAGGAGGGGGAAGGCAGGAACAGATGGAGACAGATGATAGCACAGGAGGAAAAGGAGATGGGGGGGGAGTAAAAGCCTGTAGAGAAGAGGGGGATAGGTAGATGAGCTGACTGAAGGAGGTCTAAAAAAAAGCGACAGACAGAATGACAGAGGAAAGAAAAGGGATACAGGTACGTCTGCTGCCATGGACTGAAAGACTATATCTCTGTCTATTTCATTTGCATTGGCTCTCAGGTTGCTGCTAAACTTAACTTTTATCATATTGATGTAGCTAAATGCATCTCTGACCACTACTAGATCTGCTTTGGGCGATTGGATCCTCAGAGCCTCTTGAGTGCACTGACAAAATGGATTTGAGGCATCTTTGTCCTCCCTGTCCCATTAACGGAGAATTCCGGTTTGTTAAAACGTGAAACTGAAAGTTTATTCTTTGAAGTGTTCTGTGACAACTGGGAAAACTCAAAGAAGATTATGTGATGAGATCGAAAGCTCCAGAACAGGTACTAATGGGCTGAGTGGTGCGATTGCTTTTGATTTAATGGACTCTTATTTTTGTGGCTTTGGATTGATTTCGTGGCTACGGCACGTACCGTAGTTGTGTGCGCACAGCTGTCCCATGTAACAAGGGTTTATGTCCCTTCATCTGCAGATAAAGGACAGATACAGTGGTGCTGCATGTAGGGCTTCCGATGACTGACAAGAAATTGCAGCACAGATATGCTAAAGAAATGTTTGAGGTCATTAAAAACAATGTCTCCATCACATCATTTGTCCACCAGAAAGCGCAACAGTAAAATCTGCTCAGTACATATCTTCATCACTATTCTTTAATAACCACATTAGAAAATCACATTTGTGTTGTGTTCTTTTTTAAAAGGCCAATATAACATTATCAGCTTCTTTTTAACCTCTTGAAAATGAGTCTGATTATCAGGCTACATCGTGTCTGTCTTGTATATTATGGTGAGTACAACTGATAGAAATGATGGACAAGGCTACAAAAATAAGACCCACGTTGCAAAGTGTAAATTAAGTGCAATCATCCAAGACGTATGTTTGGTTAGGATAGGACGAGCCTTTATTAATCCCCAGAGAGCAGATTCAGGTGTTGTTTGTTATTTTGAGGTAAAGCAGCAGGCTGTGGTTACTCAGTCATCCGTCCACTGCTCCTCTACAAATTCCTCCTCCTGATGGGGAGAAACAGGCCGGTCCTCTCCTTATGGTATTAAGGCAAAAAAAAAAAAAAAAAAAAAAAAAGCTCTCACCTGTTAAAGCTTTTTGTCTCCAAGTGGCCTCGGGGAGGAAGGG
Source organism: Lateolabrax maculatus (assembly GCA_031216445.1). NCBI lineage: Eukaryota > Metazoa > Chordata > Actinopteri > Acropomatiformes > Lateolabracidae > Lateolabrax > Lateolabrax maculatus. The sequence goes on along the minus strand of CM062209.1, from coordinate 21,474,518 downwards.
AAAGGGAAGAGCAGGAGAGAGGACTGTGAGGTAAAAACAGGAGCAAAGCCATGAGAGAAAAAGTGGACGTGATGAATGAGGAAAACGGAGAGCAAAGTGGGAGAAAGAGACCGGTGCAGGAGGAGAGAGGGAGGTGTGTGAGTCCAGGGGAACGGGGAGGGCAATCTGACTGCACAATTAGTGCACGTGCACACGCGTGCGCACAGGCTCACACACCTTCAGCGCCGTTTTCCCCACAGCTCTGGAGCGATGCTTTAGTGGCTGCTACATTAGCCTCATTAGATATGCAAAGTGGGCCAATTAGCAGCACAATGTGCCGGAAGTGACATGTTCCACCTGAAGAGGCCTGGAAACAACGGCGGCGTTCACAGCCGGCGATAAATCATGCCTCTGTGAGTGTGTGTGTGTGTGTGTTGCTTTGGACACAGAAATGTCACACACATGAATTATACGCTCATTAGTTACTGGCTAAAAAAAAACATCCTTAATGCAAAAAACCTCACTTGAATCTCTGAGGGATGAAATTCGTCCCTCTCTCCAGGAGAATATCCATCTTTGCATCCATTGCAGTGTTTTCTCACCAATATATTACTGTGAAATTGGCTGCAAACACAAGACAAACAGCTGCGGTGAGGCGCACGCTGCTTTTGATTTGATCCATTTCAGGAGGTGTCAGACTTCTTCCTGTGTGTGGAATCCCTCCTGGCAGACCGGTGAGCATCAAATAGAACAGCAGGAGGATACAATGCAATCTCCGTTTCAAAGAATACAGCAGTGTCTTTCATTTGACGGATATTACATCAGAGCATCATCAAGGAATGAAGCTTTTACTTCAGAAAGTCTTTCCAACGAGTGAAATACAACGGCCCACTGGCTTAACACCAGTATATGTTGGCCTTTTATGAATGCCAGGCAGCAGCCAGTCACCTCTGATGTGATGGAGGTTGCTCCCATGTTTAACTTTGGAGGTGCGAGTCTGTAAAATCTGCACTGAAGCGTGCCTCATTCTGCGGGTCTCTGATCTTTGGGTCTCATGTCCAAGTGGATTGGAAGAGACTCAGACGGCCGCATCTGTGGGTCCCTGATCTACAGGGATCTGGTTTGACTGTAAAATTAATTTATGTGTATTGTCTGTTGGAAGTCCAAAGCTTTGCTTCAGTGGAAACACAACATGCTACAACGAAATCCAACGAGGCAAGAAATACAAGCAGTCAGACGCTCAGACAGGCTGTGAGGAAGTTACTGTCATTTCTAGATCTCAGCAATTAAAGGGACACTGTGCAGTTATGATTGTCTTCCTCACCAAAGTGTATTGTGTTATTCATGAGGTCTAACAAATGAGTTAAATGCATTTCCGTCTTTATAAAACAGAAATATTTTAATATATATATATTTGGAAAGCTACATAGTTTACGTCCATGTTTGCCAGCTAGCAGTCTTTTTAGGCTTTTCCCGGCAGATTGCTACGTTTCTTGACACATTACCAACACCAACTGTCAATCCGTTGGATAGTGTGAAACTATCTGCAGGACTGTGTACTGCACCCTTGGACTTGTGTGTGAAATCATATAGAAACAAGATGGGGATGCGCACCTAAACACAATGATCCACAGCGATACTAGTGTTCAAAAACCTCCATTGGGTCCCTTTAACTTGATTGAGTATTGGTGGGAAGATGGCCAGTAGTACAGAAAAACACTGGCACACACAACAGTTCTTTGGCACAAAATGTCAGGTGTCAGCAGCTTTAATACAAAAAATATCCACTTAGGTCTTACACGGTAGAGCTCTGCCATCCACCTGCATCCGTGCTGTATTTATCCAAGCACAACAGCCTGTTCATTCTTTATTTAGTGCCCAGCATTTCCACCGTCAGCACATTTACTCCTTCTTCTTCTTCTTCTCTTTTACAGGTGCTGGTTTGGCACACTCGCACGGAGAAACCACACCTCGCAAACGAGCCCAAACATCGGAAGGACACCGTGGTCATCGAGGTGTGAGAGGAAGAGCCGGGCAGAGGGTCCCAAAGCCAGAAGCTGATTGTGGCTGGCCATCATCTCTTGGCTGGGACTGGCGACGGCGCCCTGCTCTCGCTCCTTATCGGGTCAATATAATCTGTCCGCCGCGCACACAGACTCTGAGGAGCTGCATGATTCAAGACTTTTGGCTGTCTGTCAAACGTGCTCTGTGAGAACTGGACAGCGCTGAATATGTTCTTTTTACAAACTGGGATGACCTGGACTGTTCATTTCCTCCATCCACGGCTTGCTGAAGAAGAAATGTAAAAATGTAAAAAAAGAAAAAAAGAAAAAAAAGAAAATCATGTTGCTGAATTGATATGTGAATCATTAATGTAATTTTGAATCACTAATACATCAGTCAAATGAACTGTGATACCATGATATAATTATCATACAAGTAAGGCTTGTGGTCCAGATAACTGCCTGTATCTTAAGGCAGTATTGTGTTGTAATGGCCTTTTTAAATATATTTCCCTAACATGTTGGAAAATTTGCAAAACGCTGTTTTCTTTGCAATAGCGAGGGAAGAAGATTGGTACCAATCTCATTTATGAAACTGGAACCAGCCAGCTGTCGGCCTAAACCCAGCTTAGCATAAAGACTGGAAATGGCACGCCTGCCTCCCTCCTCCCCCCCCAGTTCAAAAACACGTCGGGGGGGGGCTACCTGGTTCAACTACTTTTTTCTTTTGCTCATTAAGAAATATCTACTACACGTATTTTGCAAAATCACAAATTGTGTTTTTTTTCATTAGAATTTGTTCATGTTTTAAAGAAGCGAGGTGTTGATTGAACTCTACAGAGCCAGGCTACTCGTCTCCCCCTGCTAAACCAAGCTGGGCTAACCACGACTCTGTACTTGCACACAAAACTGTCACTGTTGTTCCCAGGCCACTTTCAGAGAGGTGTAGAAGTGTATTTCTATTTGATTCAAACCGTTGACTTTATACAAAGATTTTGGTTTATTTTAGGTTTATCTTGATATACAGTCTATGTTTCAAACCATACTCCCCATAACACCCGTCACACCTCTCACTGAGCAAATTAAAATGTTGGAAGAGTAATTTCTTTTGGATTTCACTCATCATCTGCCAGATGTTGCAGGTTTGTTTATTCTGGAAGAAGAGCTTGTTCGTGTCTTCACGGCGGCTCATACCTGTAAAATGCCAATCAGAGGGCGACACAAGCAGCTAGATTTCCCGGCTCTGGTCTTCTTTGTTGAAATTCATCACATTAGTGTCTCAAAGTAAATGTGGTGGTGATTTATTGATGCATAAATGCTGTGTAATTCTCCTTTATAATCGGCCCGAACTTATCATATATAATGAGCTAGAACAACCTTTGCCGTCCTCTCATTCTGTATGTACGTGAAGTATGTGATCAGGTTTGGAAATGGCCCACATGAAGAAACAAGTAGCATCCCTCCTGACAAGCTGCCATCAATAATGTAGAGTCTGTGGGCCGACAACAAAGGAGACTCGCCTCACGAGCAAACGCACCTGCCAGCAGAGGAATAAAAAGGAAGGAACTGAGTAGACGGCATATATACATCAGCTCAGATGTGAAAGAGCTGCTTCCTTCGGTTCATGTGGACCGCAGTGCTGAAGTTGGGAGGGGACTATGTTGGTGCGTGACGTGAACACAGGACATCAAAACAGGATTTAATCCAGGATTGAACAGCTTTTATTTTAAAACGACCCTCTTGTAAAACTTAAGAGAAAAAAAAAGGAGCAAACAAACTAAATTCCAAAAAAGATAAAACAGTACTTTTACAGTTAAGAGAGTCACTGGACAAAGATGGACACAGAAAAAATCCTGGATATTCTTTTTTTTTAATGCACGGAAACCACTTTTGTTTTTTTTTTCTCTGTACTAGGCACCAGAAAATGTAAACACACTGGAAATAAACCTGGAGGACATGAGACTTGTTGAGTATGTTCATGTGTCGCTCACACTAGCCACATGTGCGTAAGAGTGCTGCAGTTATTGCATGGCAGAGGGACCCTGTGTGTACGAACATGAATCTCTGCATCAGTGCTCGGCAGTGTGATCGTTAACTCTGTGTGCACGAGTGTGTGTGTGTGTGTGTTCATTTCGACCCTTGCTCCTCTGTCCTCACTCCCCAGGAACGAGGACTGGACAGTGGTGGACCCATCCAGCTTTTTCACGCGGGTCCTCTATCGCTGGCACTGTCCAATCCCGTGTCCTCGTCTCGCCAGTCCAGCCCTCTGATTGGTCGTCCAGGTTTATTTGCTTCAGACTAAACTGTGCTTCTCTTGTACTGCACACAACAAAACACCACAATAAAGATGGCGGATGGCGGGACATGCGGCTATAGCGTCATGAAGGAGAATCATTTTACAGTGTCACATTGGTCCAGCTTAAAAAACAGAAGCTTCTTGTGGAAATCCTACCCTGCAGTTTGAAGTGAACTGACAGTCCACTTATCTCCGCTGTTCCCTGATCTGAGAGACGACACCACGACGCAGCGAGAGATTCGGTACCTGTTCTGCTATTTAAAGTGCAGTAAAGACAAACCGCTGTGATTCCGGTGCTGCTTTAATTTGCCTCGGGGAGCACTGGGGAAACAGCTCATTTCAGCTACAGGGAATGTCTTAACTGGGCTGCGGCCCACTTTCCGGTGCGCCCAGCTTGTTCAGTTTTAAAACGCATCTAAACACCACCGCGTGGCTACCAAAGACACCCAGGGGACCCAGGGGCTGCCCAGCAATTACTGAGGCTTCAAGGGAATCCTTGGCATTTGGAGTTTTGGGCTGTTTTTAACCGGCGGGCAGTATAAGAAACAGGATTCACTGGATAACTGGTCAGATGGTGTATATTTATCAGTGGTTTCTGACCGTGCAGGGGGAAGCTTTAAAGGTGCTGGGAGGTATGTTTTTGAACATGGACAGAGCCAGGCTGGCTGCGTCCAGTCTTTATGCTAAACTAATCGCCTCCTGGGTCCAGCTCAGTACCAACCACATTCAGAAAAGATTGAATAAAAAACATGGAATGTTGATCTTAATCTTATTTCCATTGTTTTAATGATCCCCCCCTCCAGGTGTGTCTTCTGAGCCGACCCCAAGGTTAGGAACCACTGGTGTATATGATCTTTACTGTAGAGCTGATCAGAGGGACGCTGGCTGCCGTGGTGGTGATGAGACACTGTTTGACTAAATGCTCACAATGTTTCAGACGTCTTTGTGGGAAAATGGTCAAATTCCGTAACAATGACAGATGGAGTGTCACATGATGAAGAGAACTCAAACCGAACAAAGTCGTTGAGAGTCGAGAGCATCAACCTGTCTCCTATGGCTCTGGAAAAAGTGGAAGGTTCACATCTTATTCACATAAATACAGTACTGTTCAGACGACTATCTGCTACGAGGCTCGGCTCGCTCTACTGAGGGGAAGGGGGGGGGTTACAATATACACAGCAGAGAGAGGGGGGAGGACAAGGTCGCATAGACCAACCACAAGTTAGCCATATCTACTGTAGGTATTGAAAGACTATTCACTAACTATCCATGTCGGTATGATATAATATAACTAGCGCAGACACTTGGAGTTATTGGTCCAGCAGCTTTCTTCTCTTTCGTTTCTGCTATTTTTGTCTCTTTCTTCAGACAACAACAACAAAAAGGAAACCAAAAAGGAAGAGGAGGGCTGAATAAAGACAGGAAACGACAGCTACCAGTCTTTCTTTTTTTTTCACTCCATCCAGAGTGATGTTATCTTGGTTTTTTAAAAGAACCATGGTGAAGGTGTGGAGGGTTTGGGAGGGGCCCCCCCGCTGTGCGTTCTGTATTCGAGGAGGTGGGTGGGTCAGGAGCATATTTGGCCATTTTGTTGCCATATGACTGCCCTCCATTTTTTCCCCACCGCTCTTCCTCTGGACCCCGTTCTCGTCACTTCCACAGCTGAGTGCTGAGGGTCTGGCCGGAAGCCGGTGGTGGAGCCGCGGGCCAACCGGCCACTGGGGCCCCTGACTGGCTGAAAGTGCCTGGCGCCGGCCCTCCGCCGCTCATGGCCATGCCTGACATCTGCTGGGTCATCTGAGTGGGAAAAGAACAGGAGCGAGAGAGATGGAGTCAGTTAGAATTCATCAGGGCCAAAGCAGACAGCTATTCCCTCGTCCCAGAAGCTCTAAAAGGCTTCTGGCTTCCCCTGCTCCCTGCCCCCGTCTCTCCGCCCGCCCACCGCTTCCCTGTTCACCTCCCAAACTCATCCACCTGCTCGCCCTCCTCCTTCCATCCCGTCTTATCTATTATGAATGTGCTTTGGTGCAGCGCTACTCGCTTATCTGGTCATCTGAGAGCTGTAGGTAAGTGTGTGTGTAGGTATGCGTGTGTAGGTATGTGTGTGTGTGTGTGTCGGCCAAGCCTGGACATACGTGCAACCAAGCGCGCGTTCATCAACTCGCCATTCCATCACATCTTCCTGCACAACATGCACACACCTCATCAGCCACCTCTTACTTTGACTGTTCAAAGGCAGTGGTGTGTGTGTGTGTGTGTGTGTGTGTGTGTGTGTGTGTGTGTGATTTATGATCTCTCATTAACCTCCCCAGTTGTCAGGATTCTGACAACAGTTTTGAGTGCTGGGTTCAGCCACACACACGTACAGAAGAAGTGTGTATAAGCAGTGTGTGTGTGTGTGTGTGTGTGTGTGTGTGTGTGTGTGAGTGAGCTGCAGGTATCGGATTTATGAAGGAGAATCAGTATAGCCAGTATAGCGGACTTCCAGCAGTATAGCTACAGCTGGAAGTCCTCGTGTCAATGGGTTTGGGCATTATTACATTATTTTCACATAGGGAGATAATATTGGTTATTAAAACAAGAAATTACTTACAAATTCAAAAATCAATGTCATTTTGATCATGTAAAAGAAACATTGTATTTCAGGGAAAACTCGTTAGACAGTACTACTGTGTAAGAATCAATTTTTCCCTTCGTGTTGACTGACAGACTTTAATATCCAGTTAAGTTTAACTGAACTTAGCTGACGTTTTTATTAAGAGTGTCATGGTTGCACTTGGGCTCCGTAATTACCGTCTTGTTTGATTAAATCCGTAATTGGCAGCACAGCTTCACTTTAAGCCCTCTCAGACAAATTTGTGTTTTTGGGCTGTATAAATAAAACTGACTTGTAAGTGTTCTTCTTAAACATTAGTGAATTTGGTTTGTTAACTGGGATGAATGGACAGTTATAAAATGTAAGACCCACATAACTAATGATGCTTTTTTCTAAAACGTTAACATTGATTATTGCTTATTAGTACAGATTTTTTTGTTACTGAGTAGACCATAACATAACTTCGCCTCTTCCTGCTATATACAGACTGGTTTGTGGACCAGTCTGCCAGCGCCGCCTACTTAATTTGCATATTGTGATCCAGTCACTTGTGTGGGTAGAATCCTGATGATAAGAATACTTGTCATTACCACCAAGTTTAAATGAAAAGACCCACGATAACATGTCCCTGCCTGGATAATGAATCCAGATACGGGTCGTATGGTTATAACAGGGGCATTAGAAACAGTTCTTAAAGGTAAAATAAAAAAGACAAAACAAGACTGACCCATTAACAGAGCTGCTGTTCTTAGAACACAATTACTTTACTTTGTAAATACACTCGGCAAGCACTGTCTGTTACTGCGTTTGCTTGTTGCTGCTGAGACTCCAGCAATGAATAACTGAGGTGGGGAACACAGAGCCAGCCTCCTCTCCTGGGTTTCGGTTTGTTTCAAATCAATCGAACACATCACATCTGTCGCATCAGAGCTGGGCAACACTGACTGGAACAGATTGGATTTTAACTAGAGGACCGATATTGGCTCCATACTGAATGTTTAATCACTGGCTACAAAACTGAAGATCTGAATACAATTAGGAATAATAATAGCCTGGACTGGATCACACGCTGAATGAATGACAAAAAAAAAGATCTGGGTTCCCATTATTTGAATATACTATATATACTATTTTAGTCCACCCAGTTATGTGTCACTCCCAGCTAGTTACACATTTTTTAACGACTTTGCCATCACTCCCCTGTATCAAAGAATCCCACCAAATGATGAATTCATTATGTACTTGCTAATCACTTCATGGTACTGTGCTGGAATCAGGGACAAAGGGAAAAGAAAGTAACTTGACAGAGTTTAACAAACAACAAAATGGAACAAAATCCATTATATTATACAATACAATAACCTTGGTTATTAAAAATATTGAATAGTTGATTAAAGCTGCTCTTCTTGGGTTTTGAGGTCATTACTGCACTGGGCTTTGCGCTAAATAAGGGAGCAGAACATTGTGCAAGACCATATATTTACTGTCAGGACCAGGATAATGGGACTCTTTAACAGGTGGTGTAGAGGAAAATGACATTCATGACATTTTTATTTAGGTACTAGAAATACAGTAAACATGTAAGTGGGGTTCCTAAAATATTCATAGTAGAGAAACTGGAGTGGAATTACAATCAGCTAAATGTTAAATTAGTTCATCATCACCATAAAATGAATTAAGTGCATCCATTCTGAGTGTGTTTTAGATGAATAACATATATTTTCGTCTGTCCTGAGCATTACCTGGCTCATGTTCCACTGTCCTTGCTGCTGTCCTTGCTGCATGCTGTACATGTTCTGTCCTTGGTTGGCTGGCATCGCGCCCTGCTGCTGCATGCCCATGTAGCCGCCGTTGGGCAGGGCCATGCCGGACATCATGGGCCCTCCGCCCATCATGGTGGTGGGTGGGACGGCTCCGCCCATCCCCGGGGCGAAACCCTGCGGAGTGAACTGCATCTGAGGCTGGCCCATGTACATTCCTGCTGGAGCAAAGAGCAACAAACACACAGAGTTAGGTTTATATAACTGTGCTCTACAGGACCTCATGTTAAAATTTCCTACTTGAGCATATTTTCAACTCCACATAAGAGAGAACAGGACTGCGTTAAAGTAAATAAACAGTTTTGCTTTGATTCACTACAAGATATGTAGGAAATAATTAATTTAAAGAGAACATAGGTTTAAAATCCATAAATATGAAATATCTTAAGGGTGTCAAACTTTCACATTACCCAGTTAAAAAGTTTAAATCACTTTAAAAACACTGTCTTGTTGCACTTTATTTCTCTTTTTTCTGAAAAGCACTTTGTGGTCTTCACTTGAAGGGTGCTTTATAAATAAATTCATTCGGAATCTCAAAAACACCCATCTTGCAAATAGTAAAACAGGAATTCATTGATTTGCTTGGGTGTGTTTTTGAGAAAGTTTTAAAGTTCTAATCCTTAAGAATTTCATTATATCACAACCAAGTTTTGATACTATTTCTGCATTTTTTCTGCAACAGCCACTCAATGTATTTACACTATGTAGTTACCTATCTATAGAGTTGTTTTCATTTTTGGTGGCGGAGTCCGCCATTCCCATGAGATTCAAATGTGGGGATTCACAAGGAACAATGCAGCATGTACTTCAAAGTTCATGTACATAAACATATCTCAATAAAATCTCATGAGTTTACACACATGGATCTAGACATTATCCAGAGTAGTAGTTGACAGGGCTGATGAACACAACACAAAGCATAAAGACTTTTTATTACTGCCTCCAAAGATGAATCTGAAGCTACAGAATATCCTATTGCCATGAAAATATATCACCTATGTGAAATGTAAAAAGTGGCAAAAGCATAAATTTATCAGTATTTTTTGCTGAGTGGAAACCTCAGGGGACAGAAGGGAGATAACTTTTTTAAATCAAAAAAATCCTCTGATATTAGTCAGCTATGGCCACTTGCTACTGAAGTATGCCATGAAGGCATACTGAAGTATGCCTTCATGGAATCTATGAAGGATCAATAGATTCATGGACTATGTAATATTTTGTAACTTCAGTGTATTCTGATATTGTAATCATTGTGTTTATTAGCTGCACTTAGAGCCACATCCATCCTGTTACAAAATGGAGGCACCCATGGTCATGCACACACACACACACACACACACACACACACACACACAGAATGGACGACAGTGATTTGGGGCATTAGCCTGGCAATGTTCTCTTGGCTTTGATCTCCATCAGCATTTATTCGGATTCAGAAAGGGACAATAAGGCAGCTGAAAGCATTTTATCCAGATTTCCATTCCTAATCCCCTGTACATCAGTGCGATCATGTAGCAATATAATCAATATGCACGTGTGCCTGCTGTACAAATCTGCTGCCTACTATCCGCCATCATTCAGAAAACATGTACCACTAATGCTTTCCCACACAGTCCAAACATGCTAAGGAAGTATGTTTATGTATGAACATCCGCCTACATTCACATATGCGCACATGAACAGTCTTTGCACATAATAACTGTGAGTGTGAATCTGCAGACACTTCTCTATTTTTACTGCAGCAGTGGGGCTCCAGTATATGCAGTGTGGAGTGGACCTGCCTGCTTTTCAGAAAGCTGACCTTTCATCTTTCTTCACTCTCCTCCATGTTTATGATGCATCTTCCCTCTGATGTATGTGTGAAAGTGTGTAGGTGTGTGTCTCTGTTTGTGTACAAACATCTACGTCTGAGTGTGCGCCCTTGTGCTTATATTACTGTGTGTTTTCCCCACTTATTAGACACTTTATGTGAATAGTGTTTGTTTACATTCTATATGTCCAACACATTTAAGGGCTTTTACCTGCCAGTCCATGGACTCCAATTAATGATTCCTGTTGATGATCCTCACCTCAACAATTACCGTTTATTTGCCCTAGGCACTGCAATATACAATATTTTTTTATGGAAATGACAAAAAAAAATGTATTCCACATACCTGACTCCTAATCTGGGGGTCAGGACTTTTTATGATCTAAAAATTAAATTATCGAGGATTGTGAAATTCTGGACAGTTTTACCAAATGAACCATATAAAAGTGAACAATTCAAAAGAATGGACTTGGGAAGGGAAAATCCTTCTTTGGTTAAGCTCCTATCAACTCAGAAACACAATGCAACCTGTGACAGTGGCGGTCACTAGTGGACATTGCTGTATTTTCCCAAGGGGAATTGTGTCCCAGGTCCAAAAAGTTGGGAAACAGTGTTCTACATTTGCATTCTGGATGTGTCTGTGAAGGTGTAAACAGACTGAATTTCCAAGTAAAACCATTTCTCATGTTATTCGCCATATTTGAATCAATGCAGAGCTGACAGGTATACTGTTACTTACTGTTGCTACCTGGTGTTGGGGTGGAGTTTGTTGCACACTGTAGCTATAAAGTACAGTATCATAGCTTTGCCTGAGCAGGTGAGATACCAACAGTAGAAGTAAAAATTTTATTTTTGCCACAATATACCCATAAGCCTTTGCACGCTCAGGTTATTTCCTGTAGTTGAACAGATTATGTTCAACAATACCATATTTTAACCAAAGTAAAGTAGTTTGGTGCGGACAGACAATCAAGCTCAACTGAATCAATATGGATGACAACGGGTTTCTAAAAATGCTGCGTGTGTGTGTTACCTTGTCCTGGTGCAGGCTGTTGCTGGCTCTGCGGCTGACTGCCCACTGAGCTACTGGCATACAAAGACAGGATGGAGTCTTTAGATAAAAGCTTCTTCTGCTCCGCCTTCGTGGTGGTAGTGGTGGAGGTAGAGGAGGAGGCAGAGGAGGAGGTGGAGGGGTCCGTCTGTGGAGGTGCTGTACTGGAACCGGACTACCAAGGACACAGAAGGGTGTAGGGGATAAAGAGAAATGTCCTCAAATATGTATATTTTCACCCAAACATATTATTTATCTTATGGTGTACAGCGTACTTACTATTGGTCACCTTATGTATGCATATATAATATCCAGAGTCGGATATGCAAATACTAGTGCTGATAAGATACATCAGTTTTGGCACTGATACCAAAACAATCCTTTTCTTTTTCTATACCTTACAATTATTTTTCAGTACCTTGAAAAACAATATAAAAAATAGTATAAAATCTTAAAGCATAGTTGGCTTAAAGAAAGCTTTATTTACCTAATCAGCAGAGAGAACTAGGAAAAATATATTGTATGATTTGTAAAGAGAGAAAAAAAAAAAGTATTTTCTTGATAAATTCAGTAAAATGAACATTTCCACAGCACTAATTCTGTCAGTTCAACAACAGAGTCATCAAACTCACCACTCTGCTGCTCCAAGTTTCACTAACAGAACTGCTATTCTCACTAATTATAGTCACTTCTACTTTGACGTTCTTTCGATCTGTGTTAGGCTGCTGTGAATGAAACTCAACACTTCCTGCTCATGTAGTATGTTTCACATTAAAAGCCTTCTAGTAGCTTAAAGGGCGTAAATCCTCCCTTGGTGTTTAAACACAAGCAGCCAAGAACTTTGACTAAATAAAACAGTTTGATGTCTGCAAAATTTGGATTGTAATCTGGAGCCATTGCACCAAAAAATAAGGAAACAAAGATACAAATGTGGTCAGACATCCAATGCCAACCTTAAGTACTTTTTTTAGTTGTTTAACATTTAATTATTGGAAGTCTTTCTCTTGAACTGCTCATTTAGAGTTTCAGAAACATTTATCTGCTAAATTTGAGTAAAGTTTTGCTTATTCAATTGGTTTCTACAGGTAACAAAAAAACTGTGTATACAGACTACAGTATATTCACTCATACACACTGTATATACTAGGGTATATATATCATATATATCAGGGTGAGAAGAGATGAGACAAACAGGGGAGAGGTGAAGGGAAGAGACAAGATAAAAAAACACGGGAGAAGAGCAAGAGTGTAATAAAGGACAGGAAAGGAGAGAATAGAACAGAGTAGACAATAGAGGAGAAGTATTGTCACTATAAGTGAGACAGATGACATTAATTAGGCCGCTGCAGAGAGGTAGACATGAACTGTTGCAGACAGGACACACACACACACACACACAAACACACACAAACACACACACACACACACACACACACACAAACACACACACACAAACACACACAAACACACACACACACACAAACACACACAAACACACACACACACACACACAAACACACACTGTCTCGCTCACATGCACCTTTTCATAAAAAATAAAAAAAACTTTCAGACACACACCCATTATGTCTAATGGATGGAGCTGACAAAAAAGTAACACCTGCTTAAGAGCTCTGTACTGGTGTGTCTGTGTGTGTGTGTGTGAAGTGAGGGGAGAGATAATGGAGAGAGGAAGGGGGAGGCGATAGTCAGCTGGACTTCATGAATAAGATAAGGGGAGACTTCTGCAACACACACACACACACACACACACACACACACACTCTCTCTGGTGAAAACACACTTGTTACAAGAACACTTCATCCACAACCAGTCACACAAACATTATACATTCTGTTAGTCACACACAAACACAAACTTAATACTCATGCCAATGCGCACCCACTCACCCATACACACACACACACACACACACACACACACAAAGAGCTTTGTGAGTGTGTTGTGCTCAACTGCTTAGCAGGCAGTGCAGCTCCCCTCTGTCTCTCTCTGCTGACTTCCTTTGACTGGAGGAGGGAAGGAAGGAGGAGAGGAGGGAGGGAGGGAAAGGAAGAGATAGCGCAGGGATGGAGGAGAAAGAGAGGAGGTAAGAATGGAGAAGAAAAAGGAAGGACAGAGGAAGCAAGTCAGGGAAAGGTAAGAAGAAGGGAAAAGAGAAGGAGGGGGTGGCCAGGGTGCAATAAGAAGAGGGAGACAGGAAGGTGCGGACGGATAGAACAAGTACAAAAGAGGAAGGAGAGAATGATCGAAGTCTGAAAAACAAAGATACGTATAAGGAGAGTCTGAGGAAAAACAAAGGAAGGGGAGGACAAGTTGGGACGAAAGCAGGCAGGGACGGAAGAAGGGAATAAACAGAGCCGAAGAGAAACAAGACACACACACACACACACACACACACACACACACAGAGTCCATTTTCTCTCAGGTGGAGCCAGTTAAGGTGAGTCAGGTGTTGACTGAGGCAGGATGGAGCTTCCTTCCTATTAATAGCTGCAGCACATGAGCATGTTACTTGCTCCTGAATAGAGGAGTGAATGGGAGGTGAGAACAGGCAGCGAACTGTCCTCACCTGATCCGTCTCATGTCAGTGAGCTATATCACATGACTCAATCAAGGATTTAAGCCTATTTGCTGCTAAGCTTGTTCGCAAAGTTGAAAAATACATTTAACAGAGTTCAAATCCCCCCAAAATGCAGTAATCGCCAGCCATATTTGTAGAAGGGGTGGCGTGACTCAGATGGAGTCTACCGGCTCTGAACTCGTGGTATAAGACCACCATCCAGAATGATTTAGGAAGAGAGCAGCAACATGTGACCAATGAAAAGGTGGGGGAGTTTAATTAACTATGCACTGTGTAGGATACGATAACTAACATTTCACTGTGTAGATGTTATAGCTTCGATCCCTGGTGAACATAGTGGAGTGTTTAGCTGCTAAAGAGCCCAATATTTCCCCCAGGAGTTGGTGGACACCAAAAAGTAGGCTAAAAGAAGAGTAAATGTTGTACTTCATTTCACCAGGTGACCAGATACACGATCCCAAATGAATGAGTAAATGAGCAACTGTTTGCTACCACATTCTCCAGATCAGCTCTATAAGGTGACTATGTGTCAATCTTGTATTTGCAGCTTTTTCTGCTGTTTAAGGCAGGTTCAAGAAATTCATGTTAAGGCAGTGCATTCCAAACTGCACATAACCAGGGTGAAAATAGCGAGTAAAACTGAAATTGGATAGACATTTTCCACAGCAGACATTCTGATATGTAAAACGCAGGTGTAACTAATAACATTGTGAATTGCTTGTACTGCAGTGCATTAATTTCTGGCATAAAGCCATTGTTCCAGCTGTGCTTTTGCTGCCAACAGTAAGTCAAAATATCTGTTGTGAAACAGGCCTGTGAATCTGATTCTTTTGGGAAGAATAAAGGAACAGCAGTGCTCTAATACGTTTTTTTTTTTTTTTTCGGCTTCCAAAGGCGGCATGGCAGAAAAAGTGCAGGAACCGCTGGGAGAGGGTATTCCCAGAGACAACCAGTGCACTATTGATTTATTATATAATATTTCATTACATTCATTTGGCAGATGCTTTTGTCCAGAGCAACTTCTTTCTTCTCTAATACACACACACACACACACACACACACACACACAACAGGAGCTAATTGCACTGTGTTGCTCAAGGACTCATGGATCCATCCTACAATGAATGGCTGACCTACAATACATAATACATAGCCACTGAGACTGCATTGTCACAGTCACAGACAGGCTGATATCTACTGGTCTGTATCATTGTCAAAGGAAGTCTTGTAGTTACTGTGAGGCAAAGACAGAGGAGATGTTATGTGACGTGCACGTGTTTCTTAAAATGAAGGCCGCTTGAGACTTAACATTTTTCCTCGGCCTTTCACTCCGTACACCATCTGTGACTGCCAGACACTCCAGGAGTGTTAGCTTCATTTGCACTGAAAGAACAGCGAAGCAATCCAGCTTATTTCTTGCCAAAAGCCAAACTGGTGGCACACAATGTGAAACGCAGTGATGCATCAGTCTAACCTCACTTCTAAAGGAAAGGAAGAGAAATTCAAAGCAAAGTATGTCACATGTGTCATCCATCTTTCACACACACACACACACACCGTCCACATAGTGTGTGATGTGTTGTGGGGCTCCTAGCAGCACATTGTGTAACAGAAAGCCTCTTCAACAGGGCTCCATTCTTCTCAGTCGGTGTTGGTGTTGATGGGTGCAGCCAGAACTCTGAATTACCACTCTGACAGCCTTTTCCTCACTGTCGCTATTCATAGACCTCTACAGCCAAACACACACACACACACACACACACACTAAACTAGCTTTCTCCCTATGGTTTTCCATCACTGCTTGAAATACTCATACACTCCCCTCTGATAGTCCATCTGTGGCTTTAAACCCACACTGGGCCCTGTGTGTGTGTGCTGAAGGATTTGTGCTAATTTACTGAAAACACAAAAGCAAAGCTTGCTGTGGAAATCTGAATTTGAGAGAGAGCGAGTAAAGAAACAGGATGGCAAGAAAAGAATGAGAGAAAAAACAAAAGGAAGAAGAAGAGGGAAGAAATCTATTGCTGGTCAGTTAATTACCTCGTCCCCTCGACTTTTTCATCTGCTCTCAACAAACTGCCTCATCCCTTCTTCAGCGATCAACTGCATTTCCTTCTTTTC
The DNA here is from genome assembly GCA_031216445.1 of Lateolabrax maculatus. Taxonomy (NCBI): domain Eukaryota; kingdom Metazoa; phylum Chordata; class Actinopteri; order Acropomatiformes; family Lateolabracidae; genus Lateolabrax; species Lateolabrax maculatus. The sequence goes on along the minus strand of CM062209.1, from coordinate 21,458,243 downwards.
TTTTTCTTACTTCAATTAACTGATAATTAGAAATTAGTCACTTGTAGTGATGAACCCAGAAAGACTCTACTGAGCGTTTTTGCATCTGATTGTATTTATCTTTGGCCCACAACGTTACCGTTTAGGTTCAATCTTATCAAACATGTTTCCAGCCACAGCAGGCAGCTGTGTTCTGCTCTAAAAGCCCACTGCACATTACCTGTGTACCACCGAATGGCAGATGGCTAAAGATAGTGTCTACCTGGAGAGCCAAAGTGCCAAGTAGTTCAAAACAGAACTAAAAAGAGACAAGTGGACACAAAAAACGACTCCAAAGAAATGTTGCGTTTACAGCTTGTTATGCTGCCCCCAAATCACCCCCCCCCCCCCCAAAAAAAAAAAAAAAATCAATGAATGCAGGTTGAACAGAGTTGGAACTCTCTTTGTGGTCAATCTTATGCAAGTTACCAACTTCAGAGACAGGTAAACATCAGTCAGTTTTACTAACTGTGGCATTAACCTTGTGTATTTCTTTATGATTAGAAGGGCTTCCTTTCAAGTGGATGTTGGCTACAGACGATATGCTGACTCCATGTCTACTGGTCCTGCTCTACATGAAAATGAGAAACCTCTCCAGCATTTGTCGCACTGCCCACTAAGGAACTTAGAATTTGGCTGCATTTTGGAGAGGGGATAGTTTTCTAGCACTGAGGAGAACAATTTGAACCCCCCCTGCTTCATGAACGCCCCTCTCTCATCATTAGGAACAACTGGGAGAAAAAGCCCTGGTAATGGAGACAGCTGTGGTTAGAGGATGATACTGTTGGTCAAATCAGCGTCGACTGTGCTAAAAAAGGCGCTGTGAGTGAAGAGGTGTTCCATCAAAGCTCAGCAAAATCAGTGATAACTAATGATCTTGATTCCAAAACATTTGCTTTGACACCGGTTCAACTTCACCTCAGACAAACTGTTACTTTTACTCAAAATATTACATACAGAATTATAATCCAAAAATCTTTAGCAGATATCTAATTATTAATACATTAGGAGACAAGAGACACGTCCATGGGAAATGAAAAGCAGGTGAAGCATAAGGCAAATCAAAGACGCACAAAATATACACAAGGTACACACGGCATCTAGGCATGTACAAGACATTTGCATGTTTCTTTTCATCACCACAGCCTTGCTTGTGGAAAGTCTATCCGTGCTGTGTTTACGCCTCCTTTTCCCCACAAAATTGACAGTTGCAAACAGCGACCTCGGTAAAACCGGCCAAATACATAATCAGCCTAGGCTAACGCGTCTCCTCCTATTATCTGCACGACCCTCCCTTAAATGCATATGCAGTGAGGAGAGAGATGCACCTTGCAGGCACAGATGAGACACAAATTGCGATTCCCAGCCCAGCACAACGGTTTGATAAATGCAGCGCGTGTGTGTTTGGGGCAGAACACATCACATCGTAACAGGCGACAAAAACCACACACACACACACACACACAGAGTGAACCCAGCAGCTTTAGGAAAAAACACAGAAATCAGGACTGGTGGGGGTGTTTCAATCCAGTGCTTCTGGTGTGTTTGCACTATTCTGGGACTGCTGGGACTTCATGCTCCACGTCCCGCCCTTACCTCCACCTTCTTTTATCCCTCTGCAAACCTGCCCTCCGCCCCCTCATCCCTCTTTCCATCCTCTATTCCCCCAACATTTTTTCTTCCTAACTTTCTCTTACGCATTTTGTCTCATCCGTCACTCTATCTCCCTCCTTCCATCTTTCTCTCCCTCCCCACCACTACAGGTTAAACGTTTCTTGTATTTCCAGTGCCTTTTCTTACATTCTTTTTAGTTTTCTTGGTAAAACCTATTTAATAGCTACATTTTCCACGCTCAGGGTGGGTAGAATGGGAGACAGAGGACAAGACATACAGAGAATGCGTGAGTGTGTGAAAGACAGAGAGAAAGAGAGAGAAAGAGAGAGAGAGAGAGAGAGAGGGAAAAGCTGGGGATAACACAAATCCTCCCCCTCCTACAAGGCTGTAATCGTATTTTCATAATTGACGTATTCGCAGATAGGCGAGCGCTCCCCGATGCCGGTTAATAGCTGCACGAATCAGCAGGCTGCCGGCTTCCTCTTTCTTCACGCACCCAGCTAATCACAGCTGTAAAGCAATATCCGCCTGCTGAATCCCAAAGTCAGCCTGCGGTGTGTGTGTGTGTGAGGTTAGGTTGATGTGTATAGACTGTCAAAACGGTGTCCTTGTGTGTACCATGTGTACCTATAGGAGAGGATAGTTATCTGAAAAATGGGAAGGTTGGCAACGCAATGGTGGTGCTACAGGTAAGTTCATGGAGTTTCCTCTTGGGAGCATGAAGCTGCACAGCAAATGTTGTGCCACACTCATTATACATCTGAGAGTTTGGGCTGATGGTGGCCCCACAGGAGAGGTCACCTATTAGTGTGTTAGATGTGTTGTTTACAGACAAACAAACACAAGCAGGCGATCCCAGGCTAACCTTCAAACCAAGACAGAGGCAATTACTATCCACATAGTGTGAGATAACTCTATTCCCTTTTAATGTCTGTGAGAGTCTCGACATTCCGCCGGACACGTGGTTCTGACAGAGACAAGCACGACCCCACCAGGTGACTTTGAAGGCAACGCGCGAGAAACACCTTCAGGCTGCATTCAGTCCGGATCAGGCGTTGCGGCGATTAGCGTCCAATTGTGTGATGGCGATTAACGTCTCTGTGCTCCTTCATGGAGGGTGGCGTCACTCCAGAAGTTTATTCTGTTTCAACTTCTCGCCGCAGGGCCGCTGCGTTTTTTTTTCCTCTCCGGCATCCCCCGCAGCCCCCACCACCACAGCCTGAAGGCACTAACTCCATTCAACTGAATGGTCTGATTTGGTCTGAAAGCAGCCTTAGACCTTGGTGGTGTATCAATACACAGAGAATACGTCTTGGTCGTGAGAACTGCAGTGAAGTCCATCTTCTGAATAGAGGACTGTGGCAGAAACAAAATGTCCTGTTTGACATTCAAATAATACAGTCTACAAGACAGACAGTGCTGCCACAGGGAGGGAACCATGTGAGAGCAGCCTGTCTGGTATCAAACTGCCACTATGGAGCAATCACTTGCAGTCTATGAAGTGTTGTGTAACAATCAAATCCAGGGCCTTCATTGCCTGCAGTGATAAATAATCATTTTCAATCTAATGACTAAAACACTACAAATGCCTCTCTGTGGTTCACGGGTGTATGTTACATTATGTATTGAGTACATTTACTCAAGTACTAATTTGAGTTTCTTGTACTATACTTCAGTATTTCCTTTTTTTGCCACTATATACGTGTACTCCACTACATTTCAGAGGGAAATTTTTTATCCCACTACACTTGTCCTGCATTCAGAATCTTATTTCAAGTACAGAAGAAGTATCAGAAAAATGGACTTTTGCAGAAAAATTGCTCATGTGCAACTTGCTGGACTGTTAATACTGAAGCATCAATATGTAAGCAGCATTTTACTGTAAACTAGCTGCTTGATGTGCAGCTAGTTTACAGAAACTTATTTATATATAGGTTGATAGTTTAGTCCTTTACAGCTTCATGAGATGATTAACAGGATAACAAGAAATGTTATTTCAATACTTTTGCTGATAATACCTACTGTACTTTTACTTAGGTAAGATTTAGGCTTTTACTGAATGTATTGGTACCTTGACTCAAAGCACAGATATGGCTTCATCCACTGCTGCTGAATAATGGTGCACTTATAGCAATAAGAAGTTGGCAACAGTGTAAATTTCTTTTTTCACGACAGCCCGCTGTACAGCATAGTAGGAAAACGATTTGTACCATTGAGCGTATGAAATTATGGTTCACAGAACAACATGCTGGTAGGTGCGGAATTCCAGTCCTGACCTTTGTCCAGTGTCTCTTTGTCCAAAAAGGTGGTGTCAAAACTTAAAAATTTAAATAGTGGATGCATGATTTTAATAGTTTCCATGTTCTTGTTGTCTCAACTATTATATCTTTTTACATTTCTGTAAAATAAACTTTAAAAAAAGCTTATTCAGTTAATTATTTGCATAGCTTTTCTTACTGGTCTTTAAAGAAAGCAATAATTATCTGTTTTCCTCTTGGTTTTTTGCACCAGCTCTGTCTTGGCTGCATTTGAATTTATGCAGTTAAGCATAAATCCAAGTTCATAAATTACACAAGAAACACTTGAACAGTAAGTCGGAATTACGCATATAATTGTACGTAGCTAACATTGATTACTGAGGCAGAAGAACAGATATAACAGGAAGGGTAAAGGATGTTAAAGGATGTTAAGGGGATGATACAAGGAGTGTAAAAGAGGAGGAAGAGGACATGTGAAGGACGAGGAGGAGAAGAACAGGAGCAATATTGTATGTGCAGACTCAAGGAAAATAATTATTTGTGAGAGAATGAATGGTGAGGGACAGTAAAGCAAGGGAATGAAAATAGATGGACGTGAAGAGAGAATAATGGAGCATAAAAACAGTGAGAAAAAGAAATGGTCGAAAGTGTAGGCAGACAGAAGGTAGACTATGACAGGGAGGTCAGAAAGAGACTTATTTACAACAACCTTTTAGAAATGATGAATCTCACACGGCAATCAAAGCAACGCTCCATTCCAACAGATGCTCATAAACGTTTGGTTTTACTATATTAAACATGGGTCTGCAGCTACAAAGTCCCAACAAGTAATTCTTGAAGCTCTCACTGCTTTGGTATTGCCAACATTACACTGTTTTGATGAGTGAATAAAGCTACTGTAGCCATGTGACCGCACACAAAAAAAGCGCTTATTGATGAACTCCAATAATGGGTCCAAGCATTGTTTTTTGGCGGAGCGTGAGGGTGGATGTCTTTGAATTAAAACTGGACAAAGTTAGCAGTTATTGGGGAAACCTTTTTTTTATAAAAATTTTTTAGATAGGTAGGGATATAGAAACTGTTGTTACTGTTGCTTTCCAATCTATCACTGCACACATGATAATGATGATAGTTGCAGATAAACCTCACAAATTTCATGGTAATCTTTCAAACAGTGGTGTTCAGGGTGTTCAAGGTATACTTCTGTTTGAAACTTGGTTTCAAACAGAAGTATACAAAAGGAGCTCTTCACATTCAGTCCACAACTGTCAATTTTTAAAATGCATGTAGATTTCATCAGCTCTAGCTACATAACTAACTAACTTACTGACTTGGTTGCAAACTTAAAAGTCTCTGGCAGACTTTTAATGCCTCCAGCTGGCTCTAATTTTGCATTTGATCGCTCCAAATCTGACATCATTATAACGGTGTGCTTTAATGATGTTAAAAAGATGAAAGGTGCAGCATTGTTCTGGTAATGCATGGTTAAGCTTACGCTTTATTATAATTATATAATTATAATGTTTACCATAGAAATACATGGGTTAGTTGGGGAAGCAACACAAAGGTTAGATAAATGCTCTACTGCTTGTATATTCACTTTTACATGAGAGACAGATTTAGGACTAAACTGATGAGACAAAGTAATCTCAGATAAACTTCCTCATTACTGCTTACTGTTGTCATGGAAGTAACACTAAGTTACTACTGTGGGTAACTAGTTAGCCAGGTATACAAAAACATTAGCTGCTTCTGTTAAAGCAAACAAACACACTGTTGAATATATTCCTTACACAGAAGCTAAAAAAGACACACCCCCTCCCGACTGTAAATACTCCAACTGCAGCCCCATACACGCCACTTTGACACTTGGAGAAATCCAAAGCTCCACAGACCTGCTGAGCCTTGTTTTGTTGCTAAGCTAGTCAATTCCAAACCATCTTGACTGTGCTGACCTTTGGGGGAACTAGAGGATCCAAAATGAAGGAAGCTTTGTTTGAGTTTTTCCTTATCCGATCGGAAGGCCTAAGGATAAAGGGTCTTGTATGCTGTACAGATTGTGAAGCGCCTTGAGGCAAAGTTGTGATTTGTGATATTGGGCTATATAAATAAAACTGACTGGACTTGACTTGAAGCTATTTGCTGTGTCGTACCGTCCAATTTTATACATATGGCATGAATGCTGCATCACACTACATATGAGGACTGGACTTCTGCTGATGAGTTTTACTTTAATGTGGAAGAGTTGGAGGATCTCTGACATACTTGTTGCTGAAAGAGGGGGACTGCATGTGTAGTCACCTGTGACCAAACCCAGGTTCCACAGAAGAGAAGTAAAAAAAGAGGACAGAGTTAGATATGGAATTTAGGATTAATGCATGTATGGAGATGAGCGGAGGTGCGAGGCCAACACGGAGATGCAGTAGATGGAGTCACAGAGGAGGTGAGCATGAAGGGAGATTAGAGGGTAAGTGGGAGGATGGCAGTGGCAGAGGGGGAGCTTGCAGTTACAGCAGCCCATAATTGTGCTTCATGCCTGGGTCCCCAGAGCCACTGCCTGGACTGGTCCCAGGAGGCTTGGAGGTGTGTGTATGTGTGTGCGTGTATACCAGAGCGAGATATACAATTTGAGACCTAGGAATAGGTCAGAGATTGTAAGAATGAATTTTCAACTCAGAGTCAACTGAGTCACAGTGAATTTGTGTTTTGTGTATGTTTGCACGTGCGTGTGTGTGTGTGTGTGTGTGTGTGTGTGTATTCTGCTCTTATAGTACTGTATACAAAATGCATATCATGTCGCCTGTTTGTTTTCCCTACGTGTATTCATTCCATGACTAGAAGTGTGCAACTGCTGTATGCATCTTCTGAGTGTGTGTATGTGTGGAACAGAGAGTTTAGATACAAGACTGCATGAATGTGTGTGTCTTCGTTTCCAGCCGAGCCGAGGTCAAAGGCCACGCTTGGGGGACCACAACGGCATTTCAAACTGAACGCTGTTCCTGGAAAATGTTTAATTCAACCAGCCTTACTTGTTCCCCTGAGACTAGTTTCTGAAGGAGTGAGCGAGGAAGGAAGGAAAAATAAGCTACTTTTTTTATTTTAATTTCTCAATTTTCTTCTTATTCAAACCCTGTTTTGTTTTGTTTACCCAGAAAAAGACAGAAAAAGACCATCCATTATGGCTGCAGACAATTCATCTCAGCTCTTCTCCATCCTTCTATCACTATTCAATGATATACTTTCTGTATAGACTCCAGGTCTGTATTTCTGTGGTCAACATTGTATTAAACACGGTTAGTTTGTTATTGCTTGTTGTTGAGGTCGTCCAAAGCAAAATCGCTTTATTCAAACCAGTCAGAAAAGTCAAGGAGACTTCGCTAGTTTTCAACAGAAAACAAAACATTGAAATTTTGCTGACGTTGACTAAGATAGACATGATATAATCATGGCATTTAAAAGTGCCGTTGTATTTATTAATAAAAGCTACATACTGTAGCTGTGAACTTAAGGTAATAACACATTTTTGGTGAGTGACGTCTGACAATGTAGTTAGCTCAAAGTAACCTAGTAAGATATGTTTTGGGCTAAAACGTAAACCTAATTAGATTAAATCAGGCTAACACAACGGTAATTATTTTGTCCAAGGGCATACCTAACCAAAGAAAAGTCACACACAGAACCAGACATCCTGTATTAAAAGGTCCAGGATGAATACTAATTGTGTCATTTTGCAGGGCTGTTACAGAAAGCAAATGTATATGAAAGGATTTTGTGCGAGTAATCTGTCCCCACATTAACCATCGCAGTTTACCCATTTGTTATTTGGTCAGCTGCATCAGGTTTATTTTAACCAGTAATAATGTATTTACTGATTTCGTCTGGTAACTACTCCAGCCTGTGTAGCTTTATTCTAAAGTTAAAAGTATTATTACTACCACATCTCTTCCACTCTAAGCTGCTTTCTTCATTGTGGCTATTCACCGTCACTCCTCTTTCTGTCAGACAGGCCCACACTCTCCCTCTCTTTGAAGGACATTGGTAAAATTAATTCAATAACAGAGACTCTGTCACAGTTTGCTTTGATATGATCCTCAGAGAGTGTGTGTCTGCACGTATAGGGAAGGTGGCGTGTTTGTGAATATGCCTGTGTGTGTGTTTGCATCATGGGAGTCTTCGCAGACTCCCTGTGTTGCAGTCTGCCTGCTGTGATAAGCAGATGATGAAAGCCCGAGACTGTGTGTGTGTGTCTGTGTGTGTGTTTGTTTGTTTACTTGTTTGTTACCTGAGCCTGCTGTGCGTTGTTGGATGAGGGTAGAGGGTTAGAGACCATTGGTCCAAAGATGTCCAGTTCATCGCTGATTGGTGTGGCACCGCCAGAGCCCTTCCCACCACCCTCTGGAGCATCTGAGAGAGGGTTGGGGGGGAGAAAAGTCAGAATGGCAGAATCAAAGTCACCCAAGCAAACAGGCCAAGTGAGAAAAGCCATAAAACTTATGAGAGCTATAAATTCTGCATATTTCTGTTTCCATTTACACCAGATGTAATCCCTGTAAAGGGCCGTCCACACCAAGAACGATAACTATAAAGATAACTATAAATATATCGTTTTAAAAATCGTTCTAACTCAAGTGGACGGCGGAGTCCACACCACGACTGTAACGACAACGACAGTGGTGAACGATATCGTTTGGATCACTTTCAGAGCGATTTGATGAATGATAGAAAACACTGACAGCCCATCACAATCCATGTTTCTCAACATACAGTATATTTAACCACATTTTGGACATTTACTTGATTTTGGTTAATTAAAAACAATATAAGACCAGTATGCATATATTCATGACATGGAAGAATAAGAATGAATGAACAGGCTTAAAGAGATTAATAAAAACAGAGAACAGTAAAAGTGAAGGCACCAACCGAATTAGGAATTATTCAATATGACCTTTACATACATATGCAAGGGTATTTATAAGATGTATACATTCACGTAGATGTCCAAAGCTCCCACACACAGCGCACTTTACAATTATCATGCCTGTTAACTGGAAAATCCTCAAGAAAACACTGATAACTGCACTCCTTCAGTAGTTATCCCTGGAAATGATTTCAGTTATGCTTTTCCTAGTGCCCCTTGGAAACATACTTATTGCAAATCAAAATATTTCTAACATTGGGCACAGAGCTGGTTTAGTTGAGGGTGTTTTTATTGAAGTTCAAAATGAATAATAAATAAATAAATTATTGAATTAACAAGAGTCTAATATCATCTGCCAGAAAGCCATAAAAAAAGCTTCAAAAATATGAACTGGGAAATTGTTATTATTTTACATTATATGGATATATTTTTCCAGATGGTTACAAACAGATTTATTAATTTTTTGGGTTGAAATGGTTCAATGGTTGGTTTTGGTTCAATGAATACATCCTTTTCATGGCAGACGATTTAAGGTTTAGAGAATATAATAGAATAATGACACCATCTGCGTTTACATTTGTCCTTTTTTTTTTCCCTTTAGGCGTCGTTTAAACTATGCAATTCTATCCTATTGCCATTAGTATTTCCTTCTGTGACAAGTCAAAATGTCTGCTGTGATGAGCCATGTTATACTGGACTGATCTGATTAAAGGCTGGTGAACAGTACTGTAGTGTACAGAGCCAGACTAACTGTTCCCCCGCAGCGTCTTTATGCTAAGCTAGGCTAACCTCGTCTGAACTCCAGCTCCGTACTGAACGCAGAGATTCATATCGTTCCTTTCATCCCACTCTCATAAAGAAAACCGTGATTCTCTTGTAGCTAATCGGCAAAGCAAGAGCCTTATTTGATGGTTACTTCCCAACAAGATGAATTCCATTTTCAGCAGCCAGGGTCAAATTTAAGCCTCATTTCATTTCTGACGGGTGTATTGTCTCTCGTTCGGCTCAAACACGCTAGATAAATTGTAAAACATGGCTGATCTTTAAGTTCTTTAAGCGAGACCTGTTCCCCCCCTGGTGCTGGTGCTCCCAGTACACAATGTAAAGTCATCTGAGAGACAGTGAGCGCGCGAGAGAGACGGTGATGGATGGGCAGAAAGCGGGAGGAGAGGGAGTGTGTGAAAGGAAAGAGAGAGTGAACTGTGTGTGTGTAAGAGCGGGCGAGCAGCGGAGGTCATTTATATAACCACAGTGATGAAACATCCATAATTTAGCCCTTTTAAAGTGTGAACAAGATGGAGCTCCTTTAGCCAGACAGCAGGGTACAAGGAAAACCATTTACTGTTAGAAGGTTACAGAGACCTCTCCACAGCCTTTCAAACTACTTATTTAAGCTTATTTTCAAAAAATGACTTTGATTGTGACGTGTTCCATCCTAATATTTAAACTATTGATCGTTGCCTGTTACAATCACTCCGCAAATGGTTGTAAAAGTGCCTGAAGAATAAGGCCTATTATGACTATGATTATTACTTAAGAGGCTGACAAGAATGACAGGTGTGAGTCACATTGTTACATATTGAAATAGAAGAGAAAAAAAATTTAATTTCATGTGCATCAATTACCCTCCTATCACTCTAATCCCCCTCTCTCTTACCAAAACCTCTTTCACCCATTGCTATGGAAATGAGCCGGGAGGGAGAAAAGGGCCCATCATCACCATCATCATCGCCGTCATGTCGGGCAAAGTGCCCACCATCCTTTATTACGGGATGGAGCCGCTTCTTGAAAGCACTCTCGACTTCACCATGGAAACAGACCAATAGTTCAGGCTGGGGGTGTGTTTCATAATCACCCCGAACCCCTTTGCCCCGAGCACATTCACACACATACATACTGGGCTTCCCAGTATCTTCAATGAATACAGAGACCTCATTCAGCAGTGGGGGGCTGTCACGTTAAGGACTTGGTCGCCACCACAAGGGGTAAAATATCTGACTTGATTAAGCCCTGCACTGAGTCCGAAAGAATATCCTGATTAGATTTCACACGTGAAAATGTTGTGCCATTATATTGTCCCAATGGTCAAAAATGCGTTTCCATCCTGTCAATAATACATTTCACTAGGTCTTGGTCTTTACAGTGCTGGTACAGCCATAAACAAAAAGTATGTTAATTTAACCCACTTTTTTCCAAAACACAAGCACAACTAGGGCATGAAATGAAGCTTGCCCGCTCCCCAGTGAGTGAGTCCAGAAAAAGGAACCCGAGCCCTGTCGGTGGCCGCAGTCATTAGCTGCTGGTAGACGGAGTCATTATAGAGAGGGAAATGTGGAAAAGGGACACAAAATGACCTGCTACTGTAAAGGCATGTTTGTTTACAGGTGATAAAGGTAGTGAGACACCACCTCCTGCGGTGTCCCAGAATGTGCAGTGATATCAAATGGCGAACAGATAATTTACTAGTTTATAATGTGGTGCTGGTGTTTTGATCCAACTCTGCACACATTATTTATGAGTTTTTTGAAGGGAGCCTGTGTTGCAGAAAAACAGTTGTTTCGTAACGTTTCCACAATTTTGAGAGTTGAACAATTACGTAACCAGAGAGAGATTTCAATGCACACAAAATCAGCCAATATACAGAAAACATGGACACTTGCTTTGTTCACGTAGTTTCTTAAAGTTGGATAATGGCAAAATCTTAGCAGTAGCCCCAGTAGTGAGCAACTGCCCCGCAGGCCCAGACCACCAGTGGCCCCCAAATCACAGGATCACACAGTATCAATTGATTTTAGCAATTTGATTGATTTTCACCACATATGTACAGGAAGGAAGACGACTGCTACCAAGAATAAATGGATATAAACAATGTCCGATAAAAATATTTTAAATAACCAGCTCAGATAATGTTTTATAAGGATACACACAATGCATTTAGGTGAAAGCCCTTAATGTAAATACCCTGACCCAATTTTTCTCCAAAATATCTGGTTTCCTTGCCCACATTACAACATGCAGTATGAATTTTAACAAGTACACACTTTCAAAAATGAGTGACATGGTGTGGCTGGAGGGCCAAAGCAGAGAAAAAAGGGAGATGGAGATGGAGCATGTTGAAGCATTTAGCATACATTGTTGATGATCTTCATTGTTTTGGCAGACCCATCTTCTCCCATATTTCTCTTTTTTGGTCTCTCTGGGGCAGAGAAGCCAGAGGCGTTTGGCAAAAATATCTATGTTTGATCATGCACTTAGAAAATGCTTGATGAAAACACTTACAGCAATAACATTTGTATTTCACCCAATTAAAAACAATGAAACAGGAATAACCTAAACATTTCTAGTAGAGGTAAAGCTTGGACCAAAACAAGGTCATTCATGCAGCCAAGTCTGACTGTGAATTTTGCTACTAGAATAGAGGAGACAACAAGGAGGAAGAATCCTGTTTATTCTCTCCAGACGTGTCAATTTAGCGTGTCAGGACCATGACAGTGGAGACACATAGAGGTAGAAGTGAAAGGGACGTGAAACAGAAAAAAGACAGAAACAAACAGGCAGCGATGCTCCATCAATACAAGTTTTTGAAATTGAGTCAGTGGCTCCTGAAGAGATCTATTTTTGGCATCAACAACAAATCTGAGACAGAATTTATCATCCAACAAAACCTGAAATAATTACATAAAATATGTTTTAAACAGAAGCCTTCCTTAAGGTTATTAGATATGTAACTAAAAGCCAATATTGGCCAAATTGGGTGGAAAGCAGAAAAAAATGCTTATCTGGATGGTCCCACAAAATTGTTTTTACTCTCATTCCAGCACAGCCTGCTGAACTGAAGCAAACTGCAAAGGCAGAAAGTGGCTTTTTGACAGCTGCAGAGTAACGTAACCAGATACACGGAGGGATGGATGTAGGGCTGGGGGGGGGGGGGGGGGGGGGGGTTGAGTGCTCAAGGCATACTGCAACGTATTTGACTTATTGATTATGCGTGAAATCTCATCCACTCGACATGGCTGCAAGGTGTGTAGCATTGGTTATTTATAGCAGGGCGTCCACTTTCACTCTTCCATGCTGCGGTCGGGAATGTTTGATCAATGTTGCATCCATCGGGTCTTTCTACTGTCAGCGCAGCTTACCCTCAGCTAAGTCTGATACAATACAGCCTTGTATTGAAAAAATTTTTTTGTATATTACAAATTTATGGTGAAAATCCTGAACCTCCCTGACGATTTTTTTCTGCGGTGTTATTACTGTTCAGGTCAACGAGCATGGAGCACAATCTCCTGGCGGGTTAACGGGCCAAGATACACACAGGGTACTCAAAATGTCACAGGTTTGAATCCAGCTTGTGACCTTTGTTGAATGTCATATCCTCAGTGCATTCAATCTTTCCAGCTATTCTGCTGTTGCGTTCTACAATTAGGCACAAATGCCATTAAAACGCACGCATGCAGGATGTAAACATGTCATCAGTTCTCCATCTAAACCGACAGTTTGGTCATCTACGTCTACCAACTGATAATAAAAATTCCTGGCAAGTTGTTGCTTAATTTTGAGAATTGATTTGCACTGTGCATATTCAGATGGTGTGGCAGCACTTCAGGCCTCTTGCTTCATTGAAGTTGGGTACGGCCACTTCTGGGAGTAAGCTTAGGTCACCAAACTCCATGTACAACCATGGAGGTGACCGTAAGTCGGCCTGACACAGCAGGTGCAACAAAACTAACAGGAGAGTTACATAAATGTCAAACTATCACAGTCTGTACACTGATGGTGCATATTTTAAAAGACAAAATCAAAGGGCCAGGTGAGCTTCACTGAACTAGTTTTTATTACCTGGCCTCTGGCAGCATCAAAACGCAAAATCAAAAACGATCACCAGAGGAGGAGCAAATTAATTTGCATCTATTTATGTCTTAATAATAATACATTTTATTTATATAGCGCTTTTAAAAGGTACTCAAAGTCGCTTTACAGACAATAAAATCGTCATAAAAAAGTTTCACACTAAAACATAGTACACATTAACATAAAAAAACATAGTAAATTCATTGCATATTAAAAGCAGTTCTAAAAAGGTGAGTTTTGATAACGTCTTACCCTATTCTCCACTGAAATGAAGGGCAAGCAACATTTTTTTCTGCTCTAAATTTTTAAGTCACAAAAAAAGCATTGAGTCTAATAGTTTCCCATTACTAAAACCACCTTTTAGCTCCATAGTTTAGTTTTGTAGTGTTTACATAGGTCTTACCCAGTATCAGTATGATATAGAAAGTGCACATTGACACGTTAATAAGCCATTTTAATTATTTTGTTCCTGTTAGAATAAGGACGGAACCAGCCAAAGGAAAGTTCCAAGATTCTTTATAACTTAATCATTGCACTTGACTTTTCTTAAGACACTAAGTCTGTATCTACTCAAGTGAGTAACATGGGTGTAAAAAATAATTTTCTAGCAATGTGTTTCAGTTATAGCATGAACTGATACTGCTCAAATTCCCCAAAGAACTAAAGTCTTTACCGTCCCTGTTTGGAATACACATTCACTTATAATTAGATATTCTGGTACATGACTGGACTGTTGGATTTAATTGTTGTCTACTCACAGTGTCAGACATGGCGGTCTGAAGCCAGCAATGATGTATGAACTGCCAGATGGTATAATAAGGTCTCTGTACATGACTCAGATAAAGCCTGACAGCATTAAACCTTTGCCATTTTAATGCCAGACATTAGTGAACCTGCAATTATTACAACATCAATCTAAAAATGTTATTACATCACCCAGCATAATTGGTTTAATTTACATATCTGACACGTTTGGCAGACATCTGAATACATTTTATATTGTAAGTTGGTAGAAGGTTGGTCATGTCTTACCCAGGCCCAGCAGGTCCACAGCCGGCTCTGTACTTTCCTTAGGACTGGCTTTACACTCTGACTGTTGAGAAAGACAAAGAGAAAGGTAAAAAAAAAAAGTATGTTAGTATAATGTCCAATTTGCCCCAGCTTTGATTTGTTCTCAATTTTACATTATTATATTATAGGCCTTATATAGCATATTAGATATTCAGTGTCACCCACTGGCCATACTGTATGGTGAAGGTCCCTGCCTTAGCAGAGCTACAGACTATAAACCAATTTCCATTGCAGATTTAATTGATAATGATTAGATTTTGTAAATGATTGCTCTATTATGCAGGCGATATGTATTTATCATGAAATTCTCCCAATAAATGAGTAGATGTTTGGGGTGACTCTACTTTATCTGAAGATCTAAAAAGAAACAATTATCGTGGATTTCAATGTGGAATTGTCTTGTTTAAAGGGACCCTTTGGAGTATTTGATCACTAGTGATGCTATGGAGCATTGTTTTGAGGACCTGTTTTGTTTGTATCTTGTGCTATCATGCATATATGCACGTGACATATCATTCCTGCAGTTGGTTTCACGCTACCACTGTCTGTTGCTGGCAGTTATGCGCTAGCAAGTATAATAATGCACTTGCAAAAGGCAGGGGCAAAGGACTGCTAGCTGATATAATTAATGTTAAAGCAGCATTCATTTATTTGTTTTTATGGCCAAGTAACGAGCTGTACAAACAACATTGACATACTATCACTTTATAAAGTTGATATGGGGAAAATGTCAGCAAACAGTTGCCTATTTACATATCCAAAAGACATGGAGCAACATTCTTTGGAGCAGTTCAGGCATTCACACTCCTTTTAGCTCTGTTTTGGTCCCCACCAACTCCTTAAAAAATATGTGGCTAAAGTCTCAAGAGCAACTTTGTCAGTCTGCTGTTTACTGCTGGGCAGGTATCATATAGTGAGTTTATCAGAGATTTCCATTGAAAACTGCTGTGATACTGGTAACCTGGTTGATGGGCACGGTGAAAGTGAACCAAAACAGTAAAGTTGCATGGCATAAAACCAAAACAGGGAGCTGAAAGAGCTGGTTCTGGATGATTTCTGAAGCTTCTGGCAATGGTAGACAGTAGAACAAGTAAAAACACATTTATGCTCCATAGTAAAGCAAAGGTCCAGCGAAGGTAAAAGAATGTAGAGAGTAACCCCAGTAAATGCTTTCTTGAATTAAATCAATTAGCCGACAGCCAATGGCTATATTTATAATCACCTAATCTTTTAAATCATATATTGAGTAAAAATACCAACTACTTACTGGTTACACCTTTCAAAGGTTTGTCAGTGGTTTATTGCCTTGTCAATACTGTCTCTGATAAGCAATCACGCTAATAGCGTTTTTAAATAGAAAAGCAAGCAATTAGGGGAGTAGAAAGGGAAAAAAATAGGCAGTGGGGGAGGAATAGGAGGGAATTAAAAACAAACCAAAAGACAGATAGAGGGGAAGGAGAAAGAGTGAGAGATTAGAAGTCAAAGGTAGGAGAATGAGACGGGAGAATGAAGAAGGGACGTTGGGTCTAGATAGAGATAGAGTGAGAGAGGAATGTTGTGAGGGAGAGAGAGTATAAAAGGTTAACATGTGGGCCGTGAGGGATCTACAACACTGGTAACAAACCCAATTTCCCCTCAACAAAAGATCGATGGACCACATTAAATTCAATGTCGTTCCAATCCAAGGCAATGAAAACAATTACCGTGTCCACGCCTAATCAGGAATGCATTGGCTGCAAATTGATGTTTGTTGGGACTGCAGCTAAGCTTGAACTGCGGTTGCGTGAATCGCAGCAGGAAGACAGTTTGTGTACAGCAGCAAAAGGTTGGTTTGTGCTATGCATTCATACTGACCGACAGTGAAGTGCTGTTGTATAGGAGCCTGAAATACCAGGTAACAAAACTAGTTAGTGTTTGGGGAAGAACTGAGTTAATTAGATGATGTGACTTCAAGTACCATCCCACTACAAAAAGCTTCATGGCTGACCTAGCTACACATTTAATATTTTAAGAGATTTTCTTTGCATATGTAATCCATTTCATTGTTCAACGATGTTATTACAGTCAGAGACACTTGGGTCAAGGGATTGACCATTTATAGCAAACTGTTATACTAAAAGCCTTTTATTTGAGGAAACTTCTAAAGAATAAGAGAACCTTTCTGGGGAGAACTAATCCCCTTGAGACATACATGAACATTACATTTTAGTAAAGTCAACAACAATTCCAAAAGCCTGGCACATGAGGAAGTTGGGGTGGTGTTTACTAATGCCGCTGTATACACCTGAATGAATATGACTGGATATTACTAGTCAGCTGGATGGCCAAGCAGTGATGATGCAGCTGATGCCAATCAGCTAATGCAAGTGTGACTTCAGTTCTGCTTGAACAAATGCAACGCTCAATTTCTAGTAGCTTTTATTAATTCAAGGGCAGTGTCAGATATTAGATTTTGGCTTCCCACTTGGTGGGTCACCCTCTTTAAATGCTGGTGGTTAAACCAACAAGAAATTATTTAACACTGCTTTTGAAGAAAGGTTTTGTGTCACTTGATGGTCTTCAATGTTGTTTCACAGATTTTCTCCCTGATAAATACAACATTTAGTAGGGATGCACTGATCCATGTTTTTTTCTCCTAATACCCATTCAGATACCTCAACTCAGGTCATCTGCTGACACAGGGTACCTATTCGATACCAATCCTCTTTTTCACTCAAATTGTAATCTGTGAATCTCACTAAGTTGAACTCTTTCAATCCTTTATATGTAACTATGACACTAAAAAAGGAGTCCCAGGCCCACCGTGATACAGGAAACACTGAATATTACAAAAAAAGCAATGAAAAAAACATCAGTACAACGTCAAGACAACGTCAGTACAAGCACAATGCTCAAACTAAAACATACAATATACA
This sequence comes from Lateolabrax maculatus, assembly GCA_031216445.1. Lineage (NCBI taxonomy): Eukaryota > Metazoa > Chordata > Actinopteri > Acropomatiformes > Lateolabracidae > Lateolabrax > Lateolabrax maculatus. Next base: position 21,440,598 of record CM062209.1, on the reverse strand, counting down.
TATCATTGTCAGCCAAACTCATATTGGTCAAACAATGGGAAATACTCCATTAGGAGAATTTGCAGGGAGAGAGCAACAAGAAAAACATTTTATGGTATGCCTGTCCATTTGATTTCAGACATTTCAGACCATGCACAACGTTATAAAAATGAGATTACATAGCCTTTCAATGCAACATCCCACACAGCTGCCGTGAGACAGAGAAGAAAGAAATAAGAAAATCCTGAATGTCACTCTGCATAAAAAGCTTAAATTCCCCGCTGTGTTTTCAGAGGGTTTTGGATAGACATGCTGCCAATATTCTTCTTGACACGCTGGCAGACAAGTTGGGTTTTCCAGTAGTTTTCCGGGATGACACCAAGTGATGCAGCTGACAGACGGCTAGAGACAGACTGATTGGGTATCGGGGTTAGTTGTGTTTGAAGATAGAGAGAGTGGAATTGGAGGGGGAGCCAGCAATTGATAACCACCCACACCACCATCCCCCCAACAGGTGAATAGAGTCCTCTGTGATGAAGGTGGTGCCAGTTTGAATGAAAACCACTGAGCAAACCAAAACCCTCGGATGACTGCTGTCACATCAGATCGCTGTCAAATACACACCAGACAAAGCCATCAGCTGACGGCTGTCACGCTGAACGTCTGAGTGGGGGCAAAGTCTGCTGGAAGTTTGTCCCTGATGTACTCAACAGCTTCTGCTGAAGCCTCGACACAATAGGTGACAGTGAAGTGCTGTTGAGTCCTTTCGATCTTCTTTTACCATATAAGGTCCGCAGCAGTTATACCATCAGTACAACAACGCAGACAATAATTCATTCCAGTTGCGGCTACTTCATCATTTTTTTTTTGGTCTGTGTCAAGCTACTGTTCATGAAAATCAACACTTTCTGCAAATGTTTCACATTATACGCCTACAGGAAAGGGAGCAATTATGCACTTTGAGCTGCAGGGAGACTTTGATTGGGAAGCATTTCTGCTGGAGTTTATTGACAGCAGCTTAAAATATAACCAAAAAGAAAAAGTTCCACTTACTAGCTTTCTCTGAGCTTTGACTGAAACAGCATTGCTAGTGCCTTGCAAGTGTGTATTTTTGCGTGTGTGTGTGTATGATAGGAAAATTATTGTAAAGCACTGCAGTCTATTTGCCGTTTACGTAAGACCTTCTGCACATGACATTTCACATTAAAAACCTTCCAGCATCTCAAAGTGCATGAGCCCAAGGTCAATGATGAACTTCAAAGCTAAAATGAGAACAACATTTCTGTTAAAAAGAGCAGAAACTAAGCAGTGGTGAGTATGAATTGACTAAATTGTTGTACTGATGGAACTGTTTTGCAATACAAGAATATAAGATACTTGATCACGCCGATCTCCAGATGAAGTTCAAGGTAACAAAGATTCAACACCTCATGTTACAAAAATGAGTGAAAATCATCTTAAAATATTTTTGAAATTTATGTCACAACCAGCGTGGAAACAAACACCAAGGGACCCATGAGGCAAAGAATTAATCAAGATAGTGAAGCTAGCTGCCAGAAATGGTAATACTGTATATAAATATTCATTAGGTACATGAAACTGGACCTAAGATCCCTCGGGTACCTGTGGCATCCTAATTACATCAAAGCATGAGATAATGCTATTATAAAAAGTGCCTGATGAGACGATAAGCAGCAGTTTGAAAGCCGGCAGCAGCTGGTGTTTCTGTGTATATATCTATGTCTTGTGTATTCTTGCTTCTGCATGCAACTTATATTAAGTGGACAGCAGAGACTTGCATCTTAAAGAGGAAAACAGCGTACATAACATGCATATAAAGCCATGACATTTAGTTTTTGTAGATCTCTACCATCTATAGCACCTGCACGACAACAGGTCAAACAATGTGGATGGAAGAAAAAAAAAGAAGAAGAAGAAAAGAAGAAGCTGCTGCTGTCCAGGCAGCTGAACGACAATACAATAATGAGCAAATAATGTGGTTTTCATGGTGAAATTTAAAGGGCAAGTTTCTCAGAGAGGAATTACCCTGAGCTCAGTCTGAAACTAAGGATGGCTTTCGATAGATATCTTTCATGAATATGGCATAAAGCACACATTAATTAATTTTCCATTGAGGCATTATTGATATTGCATGTGCACTACTTGAATGAGACATCAACTGTATTTGGAATTATGAAAAAAAAAAAAAAACATACATATAACAGCAACCTTGCAGATTTATTGCAAGTGCAAAATGGGTCTAATAAAGTAAGTAAAACTGTAAAATATAAATTTCAACATGTCAGATGGTGTAATGAATGCCTAATATCATAGGGCTATAATATAAATAGGAGCACACAAATTTTTTGACACTGAGAATTTTTACAAAGCTTTAAATTAGCCAACAGTGGCCTTATCTCACAGTGCCATCTAGTACAACCACTTTGGATTGAGAACCGGGGATTTCACCATATTTCCCTCAAAGCTGTCTTATTTCAGTCGAGACAGCCAAAAATTGAACCGTGTAGGGACCTTAAGATGTGTACCATCTGTCACAGCATCCCTGGTGAGGGGACCTTTATTGCATTATTTCACCCTCTCTATCACCACATTTCATGCCTTTCTCTACTGTATGCTATTAAGGAAAGGCAAAATGCCCAAATACTCAGAAACAGCTTAAACAGAGAAAAAGTTAAATTAAAAGTACTGAACACTGGCACAAAACACCCGCTACAGTCCAAAAACATTTGTCTTGACTTTCAAAAACCAATATCATTCGAGCTCTGGGGAGCAGTGCACCGCCGACTATCAATGCACAAATGATGAAACCTGAAACCTACAAAATTTACACACATATACAAAAACACACTTGCAACTCCCATCATTTACACAGAGGCTGGCGACCCACTGAGATTCAACAGCCTTACGCAACACAACAATCCACTGCCCTCCTTCACACGTACGAGAGGCAGATGAAACAAACGTCTTATCCTCCGAGGAGAGGCAGAGCGAGGTGATGGAACAAACAAAGAGCAAACCGCTCTAAAAGAGAGAGAGGAAAAACAAATAGTGTGGAGATGAGGGCTGCAAATTGGTTAGCGGCGAGGAGCGAGGGAGAGAAGGAGAAATACAGAGGACAAACACAAGAGGGACAGGAAATAAGAGGACGAATAGGAGAATGAGGAAGAATAAACATGAGGGTGATTGAGGGAGGCATAAGACAGAAGGCAGCACACAGTGCAGCTAACAAGCAAGTCTGTAACAGCAGCAAAGGTAGAACCATGAGCAGACGCTGCACCAGAGTTAAAGCAATACCGTAGCAGCAGTAGTAGTCGAACCATAAACTCTAGGATAGTTTTATTTACCTTAAATGAAGAGAAAACCAGGCCTATATTAGGGATCACATGGATTGGTATCAGTCAGATGTTACACATCCACAATAAACAGTCTTCTGCTCTGCTACTGTTGTTGTTAGTTTGCTGCGACGAGAAACATACAGCTGATAATCGTCACTTCCTGCATGCTGTTCAAAAAAGCAATGCATTTTAATGTCAAGGCAATAGTACACCTTTACTGTGGAACCAAATGTGTTGATAATGCCATTTCATGTTTAGCTGACTTTCCTAACTTACAAAAATCAGACTCAATATGATGTTTTATTAAAATACCACGGAACATGGAAATGGACATTGACATGGAAAAAAATGAAAAACAACTAAGACAATTAATTTATTTATTTTCTTAATGCATTTCAGGTGCAGCAACTTTAGATACTGTCAATTCCACTTGCTCCAGATGTCCAGAAGCCTACCAGCAGAGGGAGGGATTATGTCCTTTAAGCTGCTGAAAGGCTATTAATGTGTAAAATCTTCACAGGAAGTGTTGCATTGACAGTAGCTCAACACTGAAAAAAAAAACTGCACAGTAGAAGCAATTAGAATTGATTAGTAAATGAGAGCAGTGTGGCAGAATAATCTCAAGGTCCACATAATAGTTTGCCACTAGCTTCCAGTTGATGCTGAGACTAGTTTTGGTCAAAGCTCAGAAAAAGCTAGGTGGGATTTGAGTAATGTTGTCACACTGTACTTATTTGCTAATTAAATTTGATCATGTAGACTTTGTTTTTGTTTTGTTCTGTGCTTAGCTACTTACTGCACAGATGTTTCACATTAAAAGCTTTCCAGCAGCTCCAAGTGCATAATCCCAGGGTCAAGAATGAACTTCCATGTTCAAATGAGAACAGTATTTCTGTTAAAAAGAAAAAAACTAACTGCAACAGTGTGGTGAGTAGGATGGGATTGTATTGTTGTACAGATGGAATTAGTTCTGTGGAAATGTACATTATGCTAAATTTACCATGTGTACCATTATTTGAGACTAAATACCGACATTTATTTGACAATCACTGGTAGTTGTGGTAGATTCAGTGTAGGGTTGGGATACAAACTCACCGAATCACACCGGTACTACTGAGTACCAATTTGCGTTAAATCCATCAGTGCCAAACTTCGGTACCTGAGAGCATCTTGGTGAGAGAGTAGGCTAAACTACAGTATAAACTGGTCTTTTTTTTTTTTTTTTGCTGTCTTGGTTGACGTTAGCTTAGCATTTTTAATAGCGACAGCCAACACTCAGCCACTGGCTGGCTCCAAAATTCCTTAGAACAAAACAGCATGGGAGATTTTTGAATTTTTTTTTGTATGTACAAAAGGAGTGTAAAGCACTGGAAAAAGGTACTGGTATTGAAATCCAGGTAAAAGTATCGGTTCAAATGTGAATAGTACCCAACCCTAATGCAGTGACAGCAGTAGTACAGTGTTACTAGCAGCATCCGTAGCAGTAACAGCAGTACTGTAGTACATTAGTAGTTGTAGTAGGACTGCAGGGAGTGGATTGTCTTCTTGTAGCTGACAGCTGCCTTATTAACACTATAAATGAGAATAATAAAACTGCCACAGGCTGGATGAGCCAAAGATGCCAAAGACACCCGCAGTGGAGGTAAGGAGGAAGAAAGAGAGGGAGGGAGAACCTGAGAGTTCGCCATGGAGGAAGAGGAGGAGGATAAGGAGGTCAATCTGGGGGGAGAGGAGAGGAAAAAAGGAAAGTGTAAAGATTGAGGAGAACAGAGGGCAATTAGGAGGAGAGTGTGTGCGGAGCAAGCGAGACGGAAAGACGAAGAGGAACGGAAGAAGGGAAGGTGGAGAGGAAGAGGAGGTGGATGATGATTAGGAGAGGCAAAAAAGCAGGTGAATGACAGGAGGAGAGGATGACAAAAGGAAGGAAAGGAGGGAGGAGAGGAACTGCGCGATGACTAACGATGAAGAAAGAAATGAAAGACGAGAAACAAAGGATGAACTGAGGAGATGACAGGAGGAGAAAGATAAGGAGGCACAGCGGGGAGAGGAGGAGGCAGTGGGCAGAAGGCCAGATGTGTGTTTGTGTTTGTGTTTGTGTGCTTTGGCGTGCATGCATGGAGTGAGGAGAAGTGTGTTGAAAATGCATTATCAATACAGACCAAGATATCCATATCATAAAGTCAGCAGCACCCCAGCTCAACCCGAAAACACAGAACAAAGTCCCTGTGTGTGTGTGTGTGTGTGTGTGTGTGTGTGTGTGTGTGTGGGGGGGGGGGGGGGGGGGGGGCGCCGCAGTAAGTCAGAGGCTGTTAAGTGTGCCGGGCTGCTGCAGTTCTGCACCATTCAACACGATCTGTCACTCAGCTGGTGGCACTGACACACACACACACACACACACACACACACACAATCTAAAAGGTTTTGTCACAGAGAGGAGATCTTAAGCTGCCACACGCAAGCATCTCTTCCACCCAGTTACATTCATCTGACAGTCATGGAGAACCTATTGCATTTTAACACATACGCACACACACATATTGAAACACAAACAGAAAGAGAGAAACATCAAAACATAAACAGGCACAAGGACACTAACTCTACATATAAAAGAAACAACAAACACAAATTCAAGTAAGCAAACGCACAAACACTCTTACACATTGGTTCTAAACACACACACACACACACACGTGCAAGCACACACGCGCGCACACTACAAATATTTGCATCCACAGAGACACAAACTCGAGTGTTTGAGGAAGGTCACGGTGTGGTCTGACGGCTGATGCGTGACGGTGTTGCTCAGGGAAAGAATACCTAATCAAATCAAAACACTGGCAACTAACACACACACAAACACACCAATTTAAACAGGGTATTTTAAGGTGTTTTCACTAGTGAATCTTATTTGTCATTAAACAGGAGAGTTTTCAGAGTACCGAGAATCTTGTTAGGCTGAGTTTGGGAGAAAGTGGCAGCCAGCTTCAGGTCAGAATTTGTTTGCTGGATTTAGGAAACACACATACACATACATACACACACGCACACACACACACACACACGCACACACACACACACACACACACACACAAAAAAAAAAACACAGAACAACACACAAAACGGCTGCTTCGATTTCAGGGAACACACACCCAAAGCCAAACGTGTCTTGAGGAACACACTTGACTTGGACCGGACACTGGATTTGACGTACGTGCACACTGGGCCACGGGCTCTCACACACATGGATTTGGGGAAAAGCGTGTGCAGCAAGATGGATCAGCTGCTGGTTCTAACACGGAACACTGGGTTAGCGATCTGCTAGGGAATTTTCCTTCATATTTGAGTGTTTTTAACCTTTAGAGATCAAAGGTGTGTGAGTGTTTGTGTGTCTGGGAAGGTGGTTCTGGCCAGTGTGCTCTTGTACAACTATCTTTGTGAGAACCAGTTTGAGTTTTAGACCATGGGAGTGAGGACATTTTTGGAAAGTGAGGACATTTTGGCCGGTCCTCACTTTCTGAGACACCTTCAACGGGCTGTTTGAGGGTTAAGACTTGGTTTTAAGGTTCAGGTTAGAATTAAGTTTAGGTTAAAGTTAAGGTAGCGGTTGGGGTCAGGCATTTAGTTTTGATGGTTAAGGTTAGGGTAAGGGGCTAGGGAATGCATTATGTCAATGAATGTCCTCACAAGTATAGCTGTACAAACATGTGTGTGTTTGTGTATGTATGTGCAATGGAGAAAGTTGACAAAGTGTGTGAAGAGAGTGCCGTTATGTCATGTGATACACTATGTGTGTTGGTTCGCAATTATATTTCTGTCTAAGATAGTTGGTGTTTCAGGAACTGTTTTTGCATCTGGTAGTCTGATGTGTGAATTAGCAATCAGCACGAATTAGCTTGTGATTGTGTGTGACATTACGTCAGAGTGTGAATGAGACTGTAGCAGCACTGGCAGGGAGGGGGACTTAATGGGACTTCATTTGCACAAACCCAGAGACTCTATGCTTAACATTTGAACCTCCTAACTACTTAGGATAATTGGGGCAGCCAGAGCACCAGCCTTGGTAAAAGTCAATGGCAATAGTGTGTCCATAACCCTGCATGTCTTTTGGCATGAGACCAGAGCACACAAAGCAGAGGCACGTGAACACGGGAAAGACATGCAAACTCCACACAGAAAGGCCCCAGTCGGGTTAAAAACCTCAGATAACCATGATATTTCTTTAGCGGACATATAGACATTTAGATGGTTGACCGCTGGCATTTATCCTGGAACTTACTCATTCCTCATCCAGAGCGCCTAATGAAACTATGTTAGCTTACTTTTTAATAAATGTTGGCGTGCTGCTTCTTGCATTTTTTCACGTTTGTTGCAGCTGTTTTGTTGCAGCTTCTTGTCTAATTCCCAGTGGAATGTAGATTAATTTAGTCCATAAATGTGTTTCTTTTCAGAGACGTTAACGTCAGATAACATCACTGAAAGACAGAACAAAGATGCTTGTTAAGATGTTTCTTATTACCGTTAGTGCAATAGATCAAGCGGCTAAATCAACTTCTGAACAGGACATTTCTTGGGCGGAGGAGGATACTGTTTTACTAATCTAGATCTGCAGTGTCGGATTCGGCAGATGACTTTGCATTAAAACAGTAATTAGTTTATTTGTCCACTCGTCTGTTTTTCACATTCTTGTTCAGGATATATTTGTATACAAAAAATGTATCACATTTTGTCAAAGTTCTTGTTTCCAGTAGTGACTTTTAATTTAGTTTTACTCTTGTTTTTTGTCATTTTCCGTCATAGTTTTCACTGACGAAATTAACACTGGTTATCAGCCACAGTGCTTGAGTACTACACTCTACAGTAGAGGTCTTCCCAGGTTCATTTTCCGAGTCCAAATTTTATTCAGTCTGACTGTGTCAGGTCTTGTTGTTCCATTGCTGCGTGTTTCAGGTCTGTGTGTCAATATGTCGACAAATAAATTGATCATTATCTGCTCTCATGACGGGATGCGCCACAATTATTGAAGATGTAGAGAGTGAACTTTGCGGTGCAGGAAATATGACATGTACTGCTGCTCTTTTTGAACATCGCTCATTATTAGATGGCACGTCATGTTGCTGACAGTTGGTGTTCTCTCTCTCTCTCTGTTTGGGTCTGTATCAGTCAACCACAGTCTAATTTTCCTCCGGTGTATTTGAATTGGGTCCATTTCGGATCTGGTACATATTTTTGTGCAGAATTTTAGCCAAAATCCAATTAAAGGAGGTGGTTTCCTTAGGTTCCTAAATATTATTTCATTGATGGCTTACTATTACTTACTATAACCTACCGTACATAAGCAATGCAATTCTCAGCTGAAGCCCAGGTCATAATATTATCTGATCCATACCTGATTAAATTCAATTCAGGTTGTGAATCTCCAATAGCTAACCAGCACTAGTCATGTCTATAACAAATACAAACTTCCCAACAATCTACAAATCACATCCATCATATTAGAGATGGATAACACAGAACCATTTGAAAGGCCGCTATTGGCTCTAATGACGGTGTGACTCCATGTTCTTTCATTATTAAGAAGCTTTGTTTTGGGGGAAGAGAGGAATTCCTGTAATATGGAGACATTGGGATCAGGTTTGACCATATTCTACTTTCAAACTAATTTTTAGGGTCTGTTTGAATATAAACAAAATTAAATAGAAAGTCTTTCCAAGGTTTAAGAGTTCTGAATAAATCAGGTCTGAAAACATTATAGTTACCAGCTAGCAGCTAGATGACTTGAATAGCATTTTAAAACTGATGCTGTCTTCGTCTGTCTTTGTTTGACAGTCTGTCTTCATGTGTCTCCTTCTACACCGTTTTTGAAAATACTTCTACCTACTGTAGGCGTGTATGCTGCTGACACACACTTGCTGAAAACATTCCTCTCAAACTTCGGATATCTGTGTTCTCTACAGTATTCTCCACAACCACAATAACGCAGAATAATGCTTGAACTTCACTCATCCAGAGAATGTAATATTTCCTTCACCTCCCTGCTCCACATGAATACAACGGAATATTTACATGTACTTGTAGAACTACCCACTTATACAGTAGCCATTTGAGCAGTTTAGGACAAAGCTCTTTGTACCCTTTGAAAGAAGTATTACTATTCAAAATCCCTAACTACATTTTTCAACCTCAAAACTTACTTACTTAACTGTGAAACATACATGTGTAATAGAATAAAACAAACATAATTTTAGCATTCACAAATCATTACCACTTTAAGTTAGAGACATTTAAAGAAATTAGTACAATTCTGGTAAATATCAACAACACACGAGCAAACAGAGATTAAGCTTTCTGAAGGGTTTATGGAGGTTCTGCCAATGGCAAAGTTTACGGGAAATGAGCAGTAGACACACATTGTGAGTTAGAGGCTTCCAATTCTTTCCATGATGGTTTAATCTGTTTATGGTAATTATACCACGCTATTAGCCTGGTTCCAGACCTCTGAATCACGCCCACATGTCCGATTTTTCAGTGATTCATGTAGGCCTGGTGATGTTTCTTTTTTATGGTTGATCTCCCGGTTAGAAAAACAACGGAGCCAATCAGAGCTTTGTAGGTGGGAGAAACAAACAAAAATGCTGACATGCTTTGATTAGATTGATTGACAACAGGTTATTGTAAGATGACTTGGGACAAACCTGAAGACTAGCTGAAAGCTACAGAGACTGGACAAAACCCCATATGAAGACTGTTTCCACCAACTTGCACAGATTTCAAGTCTTTGAAAGTCCACTTTACGACAGAGCTATTGCACTAGACAACTCACTGAATGACTGGTCAGTAACGACTGGAGTTCTGATGGCAGAAGACCCTGCAAATCCTGCAAGAACGCCAACTGTCACATGTTCTTTTACTTAAACAAACAGAGATGACAAATAGCAGCTTGCACTGTTTATTTGCTGTGCGATTTGCACTGAAAGGGCCTAAAAAGGAGGAACAATACACAGAGTTTGGCCTAGATCCTGGATGGAGAGGTGCGGGCGACGTGGACTGTATAGCCTACAGAGAATTGGAGGTGAGTGGCCTTTGCAACCAGTCACTTGGACCTGTAATATTTACTGACAACTGTCAAAATAAATAGGTAATGGGTCCTCTCCTTCACACATATCAGCAGGGCTGTGACACAAATCTATAGCTGCCAATAAATCTGTGGTATGATATATTTCATAAAGCCCTGAGCTCTATAAATGCCAACTAGTTGAGGGGACATGGTTCACTCTGCCTGGGGAGCTGAGATATAACTGTCTCAGTGGCATATAAGCTCTGCCTCATCACAGCGGGGGAGATGTGTTTGTGTGTGTACGGGATGGGAGGAGGAGCATGTTGATGTGTGTATATGTGCATCTGTACATCTATAGTGGGGAGGCTGGATGTGTGCGTTTATTATCGTGTCTGTCTTGTGTGTTTTTTATTTTTATTTTTTTGTATTTACGGGAAACTGTCTTGATTCTCTTCCTCCTGCAGTGCAAATCCAGATTATTGATTAGCCTCCTTGTGGCTAAGCTATCGATCCTTTGACTGCTAGACCTCAGAGTGCATCACTTTGTATGTGTGTGGTGAGTGTGTATGTGTGTGTCACGTTATTAGTCACAGAACGGTGCTCCTTTGGCTGCCCTTCACACCATCCGCTCAAACTAACGCCAATCGACCACAGATATGCTTTAGCTGCTGCGGCTGCTTGTGTGTGTGTGTGTGTGTGTGTGTGTGCGCGCCACATCCAATCATGGGAACCTTTGAGAGCCCAACTCAGTCCAGATGTACAGAGCACCTAGCGATAACACACTCCCCAAATCCCTGGACTGAATGAACAAAGATACACACAAATGCATCTGCACGCACACACACACACACACACACACACACACCTTCATTTCTATCTCCAACAAAGGCAAGCGCCAGTGTTTTCCATAAAGGAAAGTAGCCTCTTGTTCTCTTTGATAATTTATTCATGGGCTGAAAGAAAAAAGACAACATGCGGCAGCAGTCCAACGGGGCAACGGTGATTTAGTGTTTGTAGAGAGAGCGATAGACACAAGGATAGCTGGAGAGAGAGAGAGAGAGAGAGAGAGAGAGAGAGACAAATGAAGGGGAGATGGAGATGAATGGAGGTGAGGAGAGTGAAAACAACTACAGAGATAAAGTCACATCTTGCCTAAAAATGACTGTTTTGTAGTGCGAGTATGCAGTACAATGTGTCCTGTCTCTTCACTTTCTGTTGCACACTTGTTCCGTTACTTAAATAGATCTCTTAATTTACTAATCTTAAAACCTGACATGCGGCAGGTGTTATCTGACAAAAATCCCCCCCCCCCCAGCTTCATCTGATGGGCTCAAGTACCCTTCATCGCACCCCATCTGACCAAATATTTTTCGGGTGAGAACGGTCTCAGAATACCAGTCAACTGATCACATTTTGACAGAGATTGGCAATTTGACAAAAACCCAACAAAAACGCAGCCAAATTACTCAATTTTAGAGGATTTCCTCAGTGTGAGGACAGTACATAACATACACACACACACTCAGATGCCCAGCTTCCGATCACTACATTAGACTAATTAATGCCTACAGGCCGTCGATAAGAAGTGTGGAGAAGGAGACAAAGTTGAGCTTTGACAACCCCAATCAAGCAGAATAAAAATGGTTCATTTGAATACCAGGGGAAAAAAAGACAACTACTTGATATTCTGGTGTGCCTGTCAGGCTGAATGTCCGTGCATGACTGTCTACATTTATATGAACACATGTATTCAGTTTTATCCATATTATCTCTAGGTTTGTCTGAACTATCCCTCTGTACATTTAATTTTAAATCATACGATCACCTCTGATATGGAAATTTCTCTATAACCGCAGATGGTGAATATGTTGTTACCATTTAATTTAAGATGGCTTAAAAACAGAGAAGTCAGTGCTCCCAGATAATTTTTCATTTAAATGCTCAACATATCCCAAAGTTCTTTCTGTCAATTAATAGATACATCAACCCTGGCTGCCCTTCAGCGGAAAACACAAAAAATATTAATTTAGTCTGTGAGGAGAGAATTTGGGTGGATTTTTAAGGTCAAAGTACTGTTTAAGACGCTTTCATGACGCGCAAAAACAACAGGGGAATGAAAAAGGGCATGCATGTGAAAATGAGTATTGGTACAAAATATTGCCAACTTAGTATAAAAGCATCAGTGTCCACCTTCAAAAAGAAACCCTGTAACCTATGAGGCCATATGCTCTGCTGGTCCTCATTCAAACATCTTCTGCAATGCCAAAAATAATTTGAGATGATTCTTGTGGGGTGGCTGGCATTAATATGGCTGACCAACCCTGTTTCCTAGAAATTATGTTCATATACTAGTAATTTCTAACAGCAAATGAGAGAAGCAATAAGTTTTTTAATGGAGATGATGAGTAAACTGTTGGAATGGATTAATTTGCAAAGGTCACAAAACACTTGACTGTGCAAAGCATTGACTGACAAGGTTTTTAATTTGTCTTCCCTACAGAATCTCCTCGTTCCAACTACAGCATGAATAACATCTCTTATTGGTTATGTTTAGGCAACAGAAAGCACTTGGTCAAGGTTGGTGAAGCAAAAGATCAGGGTCTTGGTTAAATAAAGAAAATGGTGATGCTGACTTTAAGATTGAGACAGGACATCTTTTTCGATATTTGACCAAAACTACAAGCTTTCCTGAACCTTAACCATAGGTTAAGTTTAGCAGCCTGAACCTAACCAAACACGGGAAGCAGACCTCTAACTCTGATCTCTCCAACGCCCACAACTTCTGTGCTGTACAAAAACGTAACACTTCCTGGACTGGAGAAAAACGTTGTTGCCAGTGGCTGCAATACAGGCAGCAATTGAGGTTTGAGGATGTGCTACAAGGGTCCCCGGTCACCGGGTGTCCAGTTGTCATCCGTCCCTATATTCCCCAGCTGCCACATCACAGTGTTAAGTCAGTTATGCAGAGTCTGTAGCCCACATCTAACAAGTACTCTGTCCCTTGTATTGTCAAGGTACAGTAGCCGGAATGTGCCAATCTAGCGACCAAATGTGACAACACTGCTGCTTTCTGGATGACTCTAGGAAATAGTAAGGGTCATACCGCTGCATGGCATCTATGGTATGTTTATGGTTGAGGAAAGTTTCTGGTTCTATCAAATAAACTAGGGTTAAGGTATAGGCTAATATGTTTTTTTTTTTAGGATACAACTTCCTGCATTGGCACTGAACACTGGCAATGGATGTAAATCGTGAGGTGTAGATTTGTCCAATATGAACTAAATTCCTAGGATACTGGACTGCATAATACAGGATCTATTTAACGAAGTTAAAGCTTACAATTTACTTCAACTTTTTTGATCTAAAGACACATCCACTAATCCATCTGAACCTTGTTATTCCAGAAAATAAAATGCATGCATGTGACATTCAGGCAGTACATTCTGAATAATATATTCAAACAGTTAATGGGAACCTTTACCTCATATGATCACGTGAGTTGAGTTGCTCTCTTTCTTTCTAGAGCTGTGATGCCCCGTGAGTCCTTGTCTTTTTTAAGATTAATGCACACAAATGAATCTACTGTTAGGGCACAGGTATGCAGAGGTAAGGCACAGCATGCAAGTTTCAATCACTATAACACTGGACTGACGTGCCGTGAAGGGACAACACTGCCTAACATCTGTCTGAACACCTGTTTTATGGCACACTTGGGAAAGAATCTACACTTTAGTACACTTGATTAAGGAAGTAAAGGAGACAGCATCAATTATAAAAATCAACGTGTTTCAGCAAATAAAGTCTTCTTAAAAGCAATGTGCCGTCTACTTCTGCAATATGTTGATCAGTATGACTGTATAGTGTGCACTGTTCTGTGGGTGTTCCGTGGCCTCACTAGCAAAACTTAGATAGCATAACTCAGATAACAAAAAAATAAAGGCAGACCCTACTGAAATAATGAGGTAAATGAAAAGAATTCTTACCGAATAACTGACAAAAATACTACTTTTGCATTAGTGAAATGATTCAAAGTTTAGCAAACTCAAGTAAAGACCTACATCTTAAAGTATTTTGCCGTTACTCTCATCGAGAGTTCAGTCAGGCCCACTTTGTCAAAGAAACTTATTTAACATGGAGTAGATATATTTGCAGTAAGATGTATTTCGCGGCATGCTCTGTTCTGGGACCTCCCTGCCCTGAAGAGCAGCAGCAAGGACCCCCAGTAGGTTACAGAACAGAGCAGGCATCAATGACAACAGAAATGACATGGATTAGTCAGACCAGCACGAAAAGGAGGAGCTGGGGTGGAGGTGGGTTGTGAAGAGGCCTTCGGAGGAAGCAGCCAGGATAGGCAGGCTTCGCTTAAATAGGGCGCCCTGAGTGCCAATAGATGCATAGAAGGGAATCAGCTGATCCATCAGCTGATGTGGCTGCTGGATTGCAATGGTCAGCTGATGTAGCTGGGATACTGAGCTGAGCTTGACTCTGTGGCCTGCCTGAGCTAACGCAATGCTCAATTAGTGGCGTCCATTGATGTGTAAGGGTGAATGATCAGGTTCATGAACTTCTACAGAGACATGGCAGAGAATGAACACGTGCAAGACTTAACCTGTGACCTTTTGGTTACAGAACCGTCCTGCTATCCTTCAAGCAACCCTTTCACCTGCAGCTGAAGTACAGGCCTGGCTGAAGTCAGCATCTCATGCCGCAGCCGTCAGTTTCACATAAGTAAGACTGAGTTTGAGTTTGTTTGTTGTGTTTGTTTGACATCGCTGTTTCCAATCACAGAATGTCTCAGATTGATTCCCTTGTCCTCAAATAACACACAATAGTACACACACTCAAATTATACTACTCAATTATCCAAACAAAAGTTGCACCAAAACTAAAATTAAATGCAATCAAAACAGAAATGGATGGGCAATCAAAACCCAAGTAACCCCCCACCAATACTGCTCCAAAAAAACTACAGGGAAATAATAAATGTTTCAATCATTTTCTGTATTAAAAGTCTTATGACGCAGAGCCAACTGAGTCCTACAGCAACAGCATTTATTTTTAAATTATTTCATTAGGGCAAACCGCATGCTATGAATAATACCTCTGTATTTCCACATATTTCAAGGCGTTGCACAGAGCAAGGAGGAAAGTTCAAACCATACTTTAGTCTGAAGGTCACTCCCTCTTTGGGGTTTATAGTTGTTTAAAAAGTGTGCTGAGTTTCCAGATGCTCCACAGAAGGATTCACAAGCTCTTTTGTACCCGCAGCTGTGAAACTCATGAATAACATGCCATATTTGCTTTGTATGCTAAGTTTTATTTCATTTCATTATTTTAGGTGATCACTTGTGATTGACCTTTTATTAATTGATCAGTTGTATTAATAGTTTTCTTTTTCCATTTAGTAGGTCCTGAGCTACTTTAATGTCCTCTTGGAAGATATGTTTGTTTTCTCTGTTAGAGAAGTCACAAAAGAAAACTTGAAAGACATACTGCCACTATAGCACTTATACTGTCTCGTGTCTCTTTTGGTCATTAGGGCGGCAACTAACGATTACTTACATTATTGCTTAATCAGGAGTTTATTCTCACCATTAATTGATTGTTTTGTAAAAAAAAAAATGTAAGAAAATCAAAGTGACTTAATCTTTCAGATCTAAATATTATCTAGTGGAATCTAATCTAATCTACAATGAAGAAAGAAGGAGGATATAATTGTTGGGTGGAAGAGTGGAGGTGGAAGGCCAATCATACCGATTAACCCATGTACATTTCAGGTGAAGTGTAAACCACCCCTTCAGGATTAAGTTAAATTTTGCTAACAGGGGATTGTGTAATGTCCTCTGCAGCTCTGGAGGAGCTTTGAGAAAATAAACCTGATGATGACATCAGTCTTATCTTATATTTAAGACTTCAAATGTGAACAGAAGAGAACAGAAAGCCTGAGCTCCAAACTGGGGGACTGGAGTTTGAAAGACATGGGCAACAACCAGGTGGGAAGGATCGAACTAAAGAAAAGATGCTTCTGGTTGCATTAATGCAAAGCCCCCCCCCAAATATAGTTAGTACTAACTATAGTTAGTACTAACTATAGTGAATACTCAGTACAGTCAGTACCCCAACTTTATGGAAGTGTATATGAAATTGCAGCCCTTTAAACACAGCCAGTGCAGTTTGATTTATTAATCAATATATTAGATAAATAGTTACTGGAACTGGTCTTATCAATACTGCAATGTGTGTGTGCAAGAATCTAACATGACATGCACTGAGATTAACACACATACACATGTTTGCATCAGTATCTTTAATCATCACTATCTCTGGGCTGCTATGAATAAAAACCTGAGAGAAACATTAAATTCCTGTAAAAAGATATATCACAAAGAAAGTGTAATTCAAAAATATGCAAGAATACAAAATAAAAATATTGTCTCTTGGTAGCTGCAGTACAACAATATTAGAAGCAGCCTTGATCCATATTGATTTTAGCCTCCCTCAGACTGTAAAATTAGTTCAGTAGCTGGTGCATTCACAGAATTCTACAAAAATTGAATTTTAATAAAAGCCACGAAAAGTGCTGCTTGCGTAAACCTTTCTGAAGAAGAAAGAAAATGAAGTGAAGCAAAAGGAGATGCAATATTTCTGCTGATTAAAGCTTGGACTGCTCCATCCTAAAAGCATCTGTGTGTGTGTGTGTGTCTCTGTGCAAAGATGAAAGAGGTGCATGGTGGGGCACGTCATGACGGTACAGTACAGTATGTCTTTGAGAGAGGGAAATGGCACGCAGCAGACTGAAGGGTGAGAACAGGGGGAGAGACAGTGAGGCAAGGAGAAAGTGAGTGAGAGTCGCGGGGGAAAGAGTGAGAAGAAAGAGAGGGGGGAGAAAGACAGAGAAACAGAGCGAAACATGGCTGTCAGCATGTTTCCTGCTATACCGGAGATTAAACAGCTTTCAGCACATCAGCATACACTTGGACTAACAAATCTCTCTCTCTAACTCAACCACACACACACACACACACACACACACACACACACACACACCAGAAATGTCCTCAAATATCTCCTTGACACCGGGGCACATCGACAGGAGGAGCTCAGCTGATAAGGAGGAAGAAAAAGGAGATGAACAATGCCACATATCTCTGCCAGACACACATTCTTACAACATGGGCCACAACACACACATGAATCGGAGTGTGTCAACAGGGAGGCTGCAACCTCCTGACGTCTGACTCGAGTCTTTCTTCCCTTTTCTCTCAAGGATTATTTAATGAGCAGGTAAAATGCTCCTTTGCCAAAAGAGTTGATTGTTTGTCTGCATTTGCAGCCTGGTTATCAGAGTTGAAGCACATATATCCCATCTTTAACACCCTCACCTTCCACTGGGCTATTTTTAGCCACACTAGCACCATGGCTCTGGGGATGCCAATGTTAATGGATCAGTCGGCCCACCACTTTGATCCAGACTGAAAATATCTTGACAAATATCGGAGGGACTGCCATAAAATCTTGTAAAGACATTAATGGTCAGAGGATGACCAGAGGATGAATCAACAACAACAACAACCTCTGAGCTAGCAACACGGACACTGAAAATGTCGAGCCAGTCATCGCCAGACTTATTCGCAAATGCGTATTATCTGAACGGCGCTCATGTCTGTCAGTCATCGTACTAAACCCGCCTCATACTAGATAAACGCTTGTCATTGGTTAGCCCAATAAAACGGCAGGGAAATCAGTCTGAATGGGAGAGGAGCCAGGCGTATCTGCCAGAGCAAATGAAACAGGAACTTGCAGATTTGTGTGGTTCCCAGGCTAGTGTTTGTCTTTTTTATCAGTAATAGTCCTTTCACATAGCTGAAATATGTCTTTCACTGTTTTTGGGGTGTTTTCTTTTTGCAGGGAATTAGCCATTTCACTGTAAATGTTCCACAAAACAAGAGAATCCCCCCCCCCCCCCCAGTGGCCCAGGACAATTGTGATTGGTTTAAAGAAATATACAACAAACCTGATTGCATTTCCCCCTGTAGTAGAATGATAATGGGTGCATTCTCCAGGTCTTGTAGACACAGTAGCTGTTCTGTCTGTGTAAGTCTAAACTGCTGCTACTACACTCTTCTTGCTGACAGGTGGCACAGATTGAAGTGAAACTGCAGGAAGTTTCTAATTAGTTTTCTTCTTATGTTGCCTCCATTTTGCATTTATGACCACATATGGCAAATGTAAGTAGAAGATGAAGCAGCACCTACTTTGTTTAAAGTTGAATTTATTTTAGATAATAAAAATTTGAAACTATGAAAATGTGTTTCCTTACCTTTGACTGTCCACAGGAGACACTAAGGTATATTTTGGATACATTAAGGATTTAATTTAATTGTTTTCTGTGCTGTATTTGTATTTCAATCTAAAACAGAATTAAGGGAAATTTGAACGTTAAATAATCACTTTAACTTTAACACTGTTGTGAATGTATCTCACTTTGATTGATATTTGTATGCGACTGAAGGCTAAATCAGTCGATCTTAACCACTTTATGTGCAATACAAGCAAGACCTCACAGCTGGTGAGAGCTCTGAAATGTCCATACGGTAAGATGGTGTAACAGTATACAAAGAGTCTGGAGGTAAATGCATTTTCATTGATTGGGAATAATCATATGCTAATTGCTTTTGATGCCATTAAAATATTATGCAATACTTCTTTTCAACATTGATTCTCTTCTGACACTGGACAGTGTTTTTCAGACCAGCTTTGGATGCATTTACACAGCAATAACCTGACAAACAACTTATATTATTATTCATGATTGTGATTCCAGTTTTGACAATGATAACGTAGACATGATGGTAAACTCAAATAACAAGAAGCAAGCAACACACAGCATGATGCACATGCTTCATTGTGCATTTTGTGACTGCAGGTGAGTTCATAGGGGATTACGTATGTACCTCGTTGGTTGAAAAAGTCAAACATGAAGTCATTCACAAGGTAAGAACAAAGGAGAATCTTACTCTATACTAGCCAGTCAGTGGTTATTCCACCGCAGAAGGGTTGTATGTTCAAATCCGCTAATTAATGTTAATTCCGTGAGTAACAACTCCAACAGAGTGGGGCGCCTTCTCTCTAGCTGATCCCATGAAGTCCGTTTCAGGAGATGCATTCTTCCACTTAAACTTTAATTCATATGTCAACAATTTAAGTTTATGAACTTAACAGTTTTGTACCAGGACCTTCAGTATTTGGATCAAGTCGCTTGTGAAAAATAAAGTTAGCCAAAGTCAGAAGGGTACAGATGTTATTTCATTGTGCCTGACCATATCAGATCAGGACCGGGGCAAAAAACACTTCACTCCAGCGTAATGCATTAGCAACCACTATTATCATGTCCTCCCTTAAATGCATATACAGGATGTAAAGCAGAGAGGTGTAGTGGTTAATCATGTGAATACGACTAAAAGGCCTGAAATGAGGTGCAAACAGCTATGTTAGTGTGTTCTTGAGTGCGTGGAAAATAGGAAGACAAGATTGGAACAAAAATAAGTCAGGACAGAAATACTGCAATAGAAAAGAAACGTGACCATATATTTTAATAGGAAATAAAAGGCCACAGAGTCCAGTTTATGAGCAGATGGAGGTCGATTACAGACCCCTGTGTTGCATTTCAGTCTCAGTGGGTACAGTTGCCCACAGCCTTCATTCCATTTCCCTGTAGAGGGAGCACACACACACACTCACGCACACAAACACACCGCTGTGAGCTACATTATTCCCTCAACGCTTCGCAAGCCATGGAAATACTCTGAATTTACTAACCATGACCCAGAAACACACGTATCCACTCCTTCAGTGTTGCCCCCGCCCCCTTTCTCTTTCACAAAGGCATACACACACACACATTCTTTGCATGAACACATACCACAGCTATGGCATGCATACACATACTCTTTTAAAAGCAAAGGCCAATAAACAACAACTCACACAGATTCTTCCACAGAAAATTCACATCACACACACGTACACATCCACTGACCTCTGTTCCAGACGTCAGTAACTGCAGCTCATTCTGACGTAGGATTGAGGTGGAATTACATCTCGTCAAAAAGCATTAGGCATTTACTTAGAAACACTTATCTTGGCAAATAGCAGCAATTACAGTATGTCTTTCATTTATCTTTCCATCATTTTGCAGATTTTACTTTGAATTGCAATGTTATGTAAGTGGTTTTTCATGATGTCAGGGCATCTTTCTTCGGTGCAGTGAACGTTAACAGTACGTCTACAATTTAAAAAGCTAAATTTAGCTAAATCTGCCAGCAGCAAGGGCTTCACTTATTACACCAAATGACATGATGCATTTTAAAGACAAGAAGAAGAGTGATCAGAGAGCGATAATTTCTACTTGTTTCATGCAGCTGAGGTTCAAGTTGCAGACTTTGACCTTCGGGGGTGATACCACAGTTTTTTTTCGAACGTGGTTGACATGTTTATGCTCCTGTGCATGAATGAGAAATGATCCATACTGGTGCATGGAGCAAAACTAAAGCATCTGTGAACAACATGAATGTTTATGAGAAGTTTCCCTTGAGGATTCAGATCCTGCACCAGAGAGGTGGAGCGACGGCCCAGGCTCTCCACGCTGTGTTGTCATACATCATGCATTCAGAACACCACGCTGACACACACCACGCCGACACACACAAAGAAAGCAGCACTCCTCCTTGTCCCCATTTAATTCAAGATGCCACCAACGTAAAAAAGCTGATCAATGTCAGTGGGCTGCATTCTCATTCTTTTTCATCTTATTATTATGTTTCTTTAAATGCACCTATAGGCCAATTTTACATGGCCAAGACTGAATTCAAGGGTTCTTAAAGACAAAGACCGCAGCCATTACTGAAAGTGATGGCGCACATTAGTTTGTGATCAATAGACAAAGGTGGTTGAGACCAACATACTACCCCTTTTGTTAAATCATTACAAAGATGTATCTTCATTCTGCACTCCTGTCCATATGTTGGCAGGCTGGCTCTGTCGCTCGTTCTGTGAGTGCATGTGTGAATGAGAGGCAAATTGTAAAGCCTTGTGCATTAAGGTGAAAATGTGCTACGTGAGTGCAGTCCATTTACCAAAATCCATGCATGAGTATTGGTACTAGTGCCTGCTGGCAGTACTTCCTGAATTATTATAATTATTATTATAAGTAATTTAAGCTACTAAGGCTGTTGTAAGGAAGCGTGTTGTGGACATGTGTAGCAATATATAATTAGTTTCCCTCCAACATGTTACCTGCTCTTCTGGTCGTTCACTGCAAATTAACAGTCGGAACTATGAAGTGAAGTGTACTGTAGTGCACAGTACGCATGGTGGACTACGCCCTAAACAACCTGAATGCAGCATAATGTGACATTAAATCCCATAGCCAGTTGTGAACTTTGTCTGTCTGGACAGGCCCACAAGTGGGTTTATTAATTCTTTTTGGCTAGAAACGGCCATGTTTTGTGGCTGGGAAATGAGGTTTGCTAGCAGGAAAACCTAACAAACAAGCTAAACGACACTATAGAGCAGAGTCGGGTGTTAATTCTCTGGTTCATCATTAAGAACAACGCCCTTCTAGTCACACACAGCTATTTGAGCCATTGTTGAAATAAAACTATTGATAAGTGCAGCTTTATAAGGGCTATTTAGTGTTATGTTATAATCCTTAAAGTTTTCATGACATCAAATTTACATTTTTGTGCAGCAATGTTTTCAGCAATAGACATTTCATGAATTTAAATTGCGTAAACACCTCTCTGGATAGTAGATTTCTTTGTCAGTGGCGGAGTCCACCATCCCTGTGCTGGATTCAAATTGCCTTCATAAGCACAAGGGATTCCCTGGAAGTTACGCAGCATGTAATTTAGCATAACTGTTTAATTTTATCTAATCAATCAACAGTTTGCTGTTCACTCACTTTACACCGTTTCAGAGAACTCTTAAGTTACTGCTAATGCAAACGGAACATCTTGCAAAACGTGGAGTGACAGTTATTCTGAAGGAGTCACAAGAAACCATGTATTGGTCACTGATCGTTTCACAGCTGATCAGTTTTAAATAAGTGAGTAATTAATGGAAGAAGAAGGAACAGCCACACTGAGAGCTACAGATGAAAGGCTGCACACCTCCAACACCACAGCAAGTTAACCAACTTTACACTTCCCTGCTGCTCAGTGGGAAACTACTTGCCCTATGTGCAGCATGGAATCAGACTGTGGTTGCAATTATTATCGACCGACTTCTTCATTATAAAAAATGTTTTGTTTGGCTGCACTCTAAACAGATTCACCAGTTGCTCTCCTGTTGTATTTCTGACAAAGTAGCTGTTCGAGTGTTTGTTGTCACCAGAATTATGGGACCTGCAGTATTAGACCATATCTGCTGATACCACACGGTCGACACCAGATCGAGGATTACAACTCTAACCTTTTCCAGTTTAATATGAACAAATTACTGATTTCAAGGTTACATGTAATCTATTACTTGTGAACATCATTTGTACCTTCGAGTTGTTGGGTCTCTCCACTTTATCAACATCCTTCTCTTTCTTCTTCTCTATTTTTTTCTTTTCACGCTCCTTCTGTGAAGTAAAAAGAAAAGAAGGTATAAGACAGGGCTATACTTGCAACAGACATACAGCATATACTATAAATTTGTGTCATAGAATCTACTAAAACCACATACACACATTAAGGTTAGGCTGATATGGCTTATACATAATAACTCATATTTATATACACTTAATCTGAAAATAAGTTATATTGTTTAACAATGTAGTTATGTATGTACACTCAACAGTATAGATGCAGTAAGTAAATTCTGCAATATATCACAGTGATAACTGACATGTTTGTGTCCTACAATACCATAATTTGCATATAATACTGCTTAAGCAAGCAGAAAAAGGCCTTTTGTTCATTAAATCACCATTCGACAACCATTATAATATTCTGTAGGAGGAAACGGGAGAACTAATGGTAAAGATTTCCTGCACCTCATAGCAGGTTGAAAACAATTAGATCTTGTTCCTTAATGTGATTTTAATGCACTCACAATGCAGTTTTAATGTGCAGACATTATTAGCGTATGAAGAGTTGATGCAGTGTTTTCAGGTTAATGGTTCTCTCTTGCTTTGTTACATGTAAATGAGCCAGTGCTGATGCCAGCCACCAGCGGGCTTTAGCCAGTGACTGTCAGCATGCCAAAGAGAAAAGCTTTAGTTTAGCAAGTGAAGCCTACAATCTAGCCATTATGGTAACAATAACAGTCTGTTTCTCTCTGTGTCTCTATTCTCAATGCAATTACTTGACTGGCTGTTTATGTGTTAATACTTATTTATGCTGAGAAGGTTATTTGCCTTGAGAACATAATAAACAATGCTACATAATCATTAATATTTACAATGATGCTAATCAGAATGAACACTGAGAGCATTTACCATTATTCTACAGTCACTATCTTTTCTGAGCATGCATTAGGTCAGTGGGTTTTAGACTTTAATATTTCATTCAAAACAAACTCTGAACATTTTAAAAACTGTCACACACAGAAAGCCTGGGTCAAATGTCAAGGCTTGCCGGGGGAATTTTATTTTATTTTTGTACATTTGAATTTCCGAGGAAGGGGAACAGAAGCAACAGTGATACTGGCCTCATTTTCCGTTTGAACTGATTGATATTCTTGGTTGTGCATCTACAGTACAGCAAGGGCTATATTTGGCTGCATTTTTGTTGACATACGCATCAGCATGTTTGTTTGAGTATATTATCTTTGAGGCTCTGGCAGGCACCAAGTCTCTGACTCTATTAACTACGAGCTAATGAGGCTAGCATTGGCCAATTTTCTCCAGCAGCATTAGCAGGCTATTATACTCCCATCTGATCCTCACTCATAAAATGCAGCAAATTACAGCTGGGATCCTCCTCCACATATCACGTTCGCCGTTTCTAACTTTGGTTATTTAATCAGTTCATGCCTGCATGGTCAGCGCGACTCAAAGGAGCACTTCTAAACACCACTCATAATCCAAATTCAGAATTTAAGAAAAAAATGCACTACACTTGTTTCTGCTGACAATCCCACAAAGCAACGTGCTGCAATTGAAAGAGGCAAAAATTACAGTTGTGCCACAGTACACTTGTCAGTGATGACGCAAAAGGATGTTGGATAGAGAATGAGAAAGAAAAAAGGAGTGATTTCGGACACAGCCCTGATCTGAAATCCAGCAGATTAAACAAATACCTAATCTTACTACTGTTAGTTTAACTTTGTGGAGGGAATATCAGTGTGTATGTAAATGTAGCCAAGGCCAGCGGTAACCATTTAATATCTGACCTTGTTAGACCCAAGTAACAACAAGAGAAGCATACAACACAACAACACAAGAGAATAATCCCAAAACACAAAAACATTACAGGATTAAAGCATAAAAAAAACAACAAGAAATCAAGGGAGTGCCAGTTGTTTGGATTATATTGTGGATAATGTTATGTCCTAATTAATGTCAAACCTTTTATCTCTCCTCACTTTTTAAGCAAAGAGTAATGTACAAAACATGCAGGTGGCAGGCTTCTCATTTTTGCCAGTTAAAATGAACATTACTGGAGGATTTGGGTATTTAAGGTACATCTGTGAGGGCTAAAATTACACTTTTGGCTGTTCTCTCGTTAATGCGCTCTCTGCATGCCGGTGTGTAGCCACCGTTACTGAGGGAGAAGAAACACCACAACTGTGAGATGACTGCACATTTTCGTAGTTAAACACGACCAACAGAGGAACAAGTCCTCTCTAGAGGAATGTGTAATGTGGTTGATTGTGTCGTGTCACCGAATAGTTTAGGGCTCCAGGATTAAGAGCATGTAGCTCAGGGAAAAATAAGGTCAAGAGGCTACACAATAAAGTCAGTAAGCTATGGAGTTAATCCAATTTGTGACAATACATTTGCTCAACATTTAATTTTTTATGCTGCTCATCTCATGTTCAGGTTGTAGCAGGTTGTGAACATTACTTAGGCCATCACTTAAAAACTGCAGTGTTTCTGCCTTCTTATCCAACAAACGCTTTATAACTTCAGCTACATGCCCAAGCTGAACCTAATTAGATTCAATAAGGGTTAACAGTTTTGGATTTAAGACGATGATAACCTTACTTGTGAATGGGCCAAAAATGCTATTGCAACATTATGAACCAAGCATTAGTTTTGCAATGAGACAGAATGTTTAGTAAATATGTCTTAAATTCATTGAGAAAAAGGACCAAAAAAAAAAGTTTACCCAATCATGACTTATTTTACATGGCTGTCTGAATAAAGCCTTCAAAGAAGGACTTTAAATCGGGTCCAGTGACATCAAGGGATCTCCTTTACTGTCAAAAAATGTGTCTGACATAGTTTTATATGGTGAAATAATCTATGAGGCTAAAATGAAAGACTGTCAGGGCACCGTCCCACATAATTTATACTGTAAATTAGCCAATATGAGCATCTGGGGGGCGGTTGACTGACTGTTCTGACCTTTAACTTTCACACAAAGAGTGACACAGGACCTGATGACAACACCACAACATATCTACTAGATGGCAAGGCAACAGAACACCACCCCACACCACACAAGAAAGATCTGCACCTCCTGTCTGCTCCTGTCAGCCTGAGAGGACGGCGAGGTGGAGGGTGGAGCAGCTTCAGACGACTTCTGCTGGAAGACAGAGAATTTCAGACAGAGGGTTAGACAGAGAGCCAGAGACAAGGGAGGAAGAGGAGGAGAAAAATAAAGACAGACAGAGAGAACAAGGAGAACGGAGCCAGAAGACAGAGCATCGCAGGGGGAGGAAAGAGAAGCAGAGAGTGAGAGCAGAGTTAATTAGAGGGAATGAAGGAGGATTTTCTCTGCTACAGCAGAGTACTCTTTGCTTCAGTAGATGCTGTGAGCCAAGGTTATATTCAGCCTTGCAGCTGCAAAGAAAGAATGGTGTCAAAATAGGGTCTCACACACCCACAAACACACACTGTTATAGAGTGTAGGGATGACCTCTATTAACCTGCCATTGACCTGTGAGACAGACTAAGAGCAGGCTTAAATTGAACTCTGCAGTCTACCAGCAACAGTAGCTGGTTGTTTTCACAGGCCAATTTTTATTTCTCTGCTCAAAGTATTGTGTAGAGTGGGAAATGCCGATCAAACAGGGTGACGGCAACCATGTCTTCCTTTGGCCCTAACGACATTTTGAAATAAGTTAGACAAATGTGAAAAAAGGCAGACAGGTAAAAAAGAAAAAGATTGATTGTTGCTTATTTAATCATGAATATTTATTGTCATGAGAAATACTTAAACCTGCAATAATTTTTTTTTAACACTAATGCATTATCACTTTTCAAGGTTGCTCCATCCAGCGCTGGATCTTTTCATCGGCAACCAAACGGAAAAACATCTGAACTTCATCAACTGATCACGATGGGGTTTTTGCAGGCTGCCACTCAAAAAAATCGGGGTCAGGTGGATAAAATTGCGGTTGCTATTTGTGCAGGATGTCCCATGTCTCTCTGACCGATCAGTGGCCTGCAGTGTTTCCACTCCACCTTTTAGTATCAGCTCAGCTTGCTTGGAACCTCGCCAGAGGTGATACCAACAAAAGTACCAGGTACTATCCACAACTTTTGCCAGTAGACAACCACAAAAGAACAGTTCCAAGCAAGCAGAGTCAAGCTTTTGTTTTTACTGCCCACCTTACAGATATAAAGTAATAGTTCAACATTTTGGAAGACTTACTTGCCTTTTGCAGAGACTGAGATGAGAAGCTGGAGCCAAGAGGCGATCAGCTTAGCTAAAAGACAGAAAGAGGGAAACAGCTAGCCTGGCTCCGTCCAAAGTTCTCCAACTTCTAAAGCTCACTAGTTAATATGTAACATTGAATGAACTCATCTTTTTTGTACATCTTTGTATGAACAGTGTGTTTGTTTAATCCATACACAAACAGTATTGTTAAAATGACATATATTCACATGGAGTTACGTGCTATACGTTTTTCTTGGCCAACAACAGCTGGACATAGTGATATCCTGCAGCCTGGTCCTGAGCTGGGTAGATGGTTAACTCGTCATGAAATTCTTTTTTGTTTGAGGAGATAACTGATGTTAATTAGTGAGCTTTAAATATGTTGGTAAGCGTATTTTTGCCAACTGTTTCCCCCTGCTTCCAGCCTTCATGCTAAGCTAAGCTAAGCGCCTACCTACTCCGGCTCCATATTAATCACAAAAGAGAGTGGTATCAGCTCAATATGCACTGCTCCACTGACAAATGTATCACAGTGCCGGATGGACAGACAAACAAAATGGACGGAGACAGGAGGGAGATACGAAAAGGAAAAAGTCAAGAAAAGATCATTAACAACACCACATTTGAATTCATGGCTTATTGCTACTTTCATCTTCAGGAGACAAAAATATTTAGTTTTTGTTTTTTTTCAGACGGTGAAAAGCCTGGCTTATGCTCTCTTCAGCTTTGTGCACACGAAATCTATCATGAAAGCAGGCCATTACCAAAAAATGAACACACGCTTTCTACAACAATTACTGCCATTTTCAATCCGTGTTCAAAATCAATACCAATCCAATCTGACAAAAATCCCATCAGCTGCTTCACCACAGAATTCCTTAAATCTTTCCTGCCTGTAATGAGACATGTCAGTTAGCAGATTTAACTAAACAGCTCTGATGCTGCCATGGCCTTTTCTTTATCACTTCCTTGTTTATTCTTTGCCATCTGGCTGCTCGCTGCCTTTCTACATGCACCACAGCTTCAGCTACCTCCCTCAAGATTTGTGCCTTGTCTCCACTTACTGCCTCTCCACACAACAGCTGAACAGATTGATTATTCCAAAAAATAGTGGAAGTAATCAGGTCATTAAATAGCTAAAAATATGTACGTTTTTTGCAGTCTATTATGGGGACATGGTGTACAGTACATTTATATAACACTGGGCAATAGCAAACTACAGTGCAGCATTTAATACTTTATATTTAATATAAGACTTTTGTCAGAATGTAATAGTATGTTTTTTCTCAGTACCTTCATGACAAACAAAAATAAATCGCACACATTGGGGCAAGTATGCCAATCTGCTTTACTTATATGAGGAGAAGCAACTATTTTTGAAAGTAACGGTTTTGGTTAGGTGACCCTTGCCCACAGACCCACAAGGCAAAAATTATGCTTTCACCTTAAAGGAAAACTACAAATTTATTTTTGTCCTTCAATTGTATCATTTACAATACGATTGTACTTAACAATTAAAGTAATTGCTGACAATTTCGGAATGCAGAGATGTCGCTACAAATAGTTCCAACGGGGAAAGAAACGTGTAAAGACATACGTTCGGACAGGTTGTAAACAAGTTGACAGTTTTGCTGCTAGGAAAATCCCTGGCCATAGTACTTAGCACTTGAGCCAATATCCATGGGGTGTGCCATATTGTATCGTTTCGCAGTACAATTTTTGATATTATAAACAAGGTATATTGCGATATTGGCCATATTCTGACTTGTTGACATCATACCGTTACGCACAGTAACAACAAGCATGGCTGAATTTGAAATTGCTACCTGCTACAAGGTGGAGGAGTGAATTCAACAAAAGCTACCATATGTTCTACAAACTTGCAGTTATTTATTTACTTTACTGATGGAACCGAGCAGAGTGGCCGACGCAATCATCTCCGACCGCTGCGTTGCAGCCAGACCATGACGCAGCCCTGCCCAGCTCAATTCAACCGGCCCGTGGCTGGAATGCAGCATTGGGATACCGATTTGGCATCGATTACAATGGCAACAGTAGAAGGTGGCATTTAGGTTAGCCCTATAAGGAACTGAGAGATCATTTTTGTTTTGTTTATACTGAATATTTAAAAGGCAAACTGTTACATTTATGCTGACATATAAAACCATAACACTTATTTTGTTGCAATTATTTGTTTTTCAAATTAGTAATTACATATTTTGCAGTATTTTGTCATATCGAAATACCCTGAAATATCAAGATATTATTTTAGCCCTAGTCCATGTATCAACTTATACTACTGTTCAACATCAATTACAACAATTAATCCAAACCTTCATGGAAAAATGATCTACTGTATGTTTCATCCACATTGTTGCCAAAATGTTCTTAGCCTGAAAATCACACAGAATTTTGTTTACACTTCATCATTCATTAGTACTATTTCAATCAGTAAAAAGGTTGGAGGTGTGGGTGTCGATTCAGGGGTCTGGAACAAGGCTACTGAGTTCTAGCAGTGGAGCGTGTTACGGTTTCACACACGCTGCTGCATTTGCTTTTGTCAGAAGCTTTATTGAGGTTAAGCAAATACAAATCTGTATGGGACCCATTTTGGACTACTGATACACTATACCAAGCACTCCCTTGCATCTAACTGTTAAAATTAGCTGGAGAAGAATTAATTCAAGGAAAGAGGTGACATCATTAACATCAACCCACCTCCTTACTTTCCTCACTGTCTTCCCTCCCCTCCTCCTTTGCTCTCCAAACCACCTCAGGGTGGAAACCAACACAGACTGTGTCTTTCTGAGGGCAGAACAGAAGAATGTTTTCAACATTTTTCATCTTTCTCCATTTCCGTCCTCTCTCCCTCCTCAACTATTAAAGCATCAAAAGACTGCCTGCTCCTGTTGCCTGTGGTAGTGAATGGAGCCCAGCAGAGATGTGAATTCAGAGCATTTTATGTCCCTCTACTTATTCTGTTGATGTCTTATAGGCTCTCTTTTTTGTCTCTCAAAACTTCCTACTCTTCCGACTTTGATGCTGCCAGAGATGTCGACACAGCACTAAACAGGCACAGATGGGCTGATGATGAAGATAAAGAGAAAAGAGGCTGGAGGGTAAGAGGGAGGAGTGAAAGGAATGGGGGGGGCAGAGTGATAAAGAGTGGATAGATAACAAGAGGAGCAGTGCGAGCTGGTTGAAAGAGGATGAACAGAGGTTGGATAGATATTAGGACTTGGAGATAGAAGTGTCTGGCTATCTGCTGTGGCGACTACTGATAGTGAGGCAGGAAGACGGTTAACATCTTAACTGAAACTCGTCTGCTGGGTAGACCTTTAACAGCTTCATTCGTACTCTTGCAGACGACACTTGCTAAGTGTTTTAAATAGCAATACAAAGACTAACAAAACAAGAAAAATGGAGGCTGAGGGATGGTTTTAGATGTTTAAGTCATGTTCAACTGAGTGACCTTGAGCTATGTTTTGTGACTTTGTATAGAATTGGATATACTTTAATTACAACAAGGGTCAGAAAGAAAAGATACACACTTGATAAATTAACATGCACAGCAACAGTACAGCCAGTCTGATAAGGCAATCTTTTACCGTACAGTACTGCACTTTTTGGTGGCACCGAACTAAGAAGAATGTTTTATCACAGAACTGGACAAATTCAGCTTTTGACTTGATGAAAAGTCAGGGGATCACAAAAGTGATTACAATTCATCCTGGTAATCTTGTCCAATGATTACTGAGGCAATTTCCAAGGGATCACTAAAGTCAATAGAATATATTGTCTGGGATCCATGAATGTTTGTACATAATTTGTGCCAATTCATCCAATAGATTGTTAGTCCAGTTAAGATTTTTCACTGGATATGTTAGAAAATGTGACCAGCTGGTGATGCTAAAGGAAAAGTCAGGAGAACACTGAAGTCAGTGGGATTCATCCTCTGGGAACCACAAAGCCCTTTTCTTTTCACGGCAAACCATCATATAGTTGAGATATTTCTGTCTGGACAAAGTGGTGGACTGACCGGCCATTATCAAGCCTGTACCAACTGAAGTTCGCTTTGGTGTGACCAGATACTAATGCTAAAAATCAAAGCTTATGTAGGATCGAAACAGAATGGAAATTAGCATTAATTATTTAAAAATCAGTGATGGTGCCACAATTTAAGTGTTAACTCTTCAGTGCCCTTAAAGAAATCTGTGTTCGCATGTTCAACGAAAAAGTGACTTGTAAACTGTAAAACTTTCCCTGCAGCTATGTCAGTTGAAAGCAGAAGTTATGTATGCTGCCACAACTGGCTGCAGGAACACACAGAACATTGTCAACTACTGTGGACACAGCGGTCAGGACGTCCCTATGACTAACACAGGCAAATAAGGTTGAAAATCAGCAAAGTCTTCCTCCAGGGTGACTGTGCTGCTCTCTTGTGACATTTTCAGGCCAATCACTGGGTCATCACAGAGGGTCTGCAAGATGCACTCTGATGTCTTACTGATTCCAGTAACATTGAAATAATGCGTTGTCCATATAGTGATACAAACACACACATACACCTACTAATTCACTCATGGCAGAACAATGAGCTCATGCTGCATGGGCAATGGAAGTGGAGTGGAGTGGAGTGGATGCACTCATGTACTCCACTGCGAACAGTAGCCTACTACTGGGCTAGTAGTAGCCTACTGCAAGCTGTGCAATATAAAATAACAGTTTCTCTCCATTGGTCTCACTCACAAATAGAAATCCAGACATTCAAAGTCTTAGATGCACTAGAACTTGCAGTCCATGTCTGCATCCATAAGGCTTTTTGAATGACATGTATTTGGTTTAAGAATACAAATATATTTTTTCTGCAGAACACGTTTCAGAATTGAAACGCTAAAATGTCCAAACACAGTGTCTGGACCATCATGGGAAGAGGACTGGGTATCATTAGAAACATTTTCCATATCAGTGTCAATAACACTCCTGAGTTTGAGTGCTGACATCAAAACACTGCCTTTTTTTAAAAAATGCTACCTGTTGAGTATAAACACCATTTTTTTTTTATCCATTTAAGGGCAGACTGTAACTTTTGAAAGAAGAAATATACATCTCTCATTTTACAAATGAAAAGTTGAATAAACACACCGTTTAACACACCCTTTCTCAGTTCATTACACAAACAGGAGTTTTGCAGTTACAACCGTATTTGGTCCGGTATGACCAGTAGCTTGTGGTGGCTAATGATAGTTAACGTGAGTACATTTTATATATTACTGTGAAACAGACATTTCTGAGTTGGTATGCTGATTTTATGACTTTTCTCTATTTTTTTTGTTAATGTCACACACATTTTTTAGCAAGTCACAGACATACATTTCAATGGATTTACCACAAAAGTTAAAACAAGAAATGGGAGAACCAGAGGAGATGTTTGTAGTGTCCTGCTTGTGGTCCCATGCCTCTCACTCAGTCAGATCGCTTAATGATGATGTTTTTAAAGCTGCATTAAGCACGACTTTCATATTAACAATGGGACAAATGACGATGTGTAATGTGAAAGGGGTCAATCGTGGTGATAAATCTGCTGAGAATTATCACGAACGCTGCAGTTCCTCTCAGTCTTACAGAACTTTTTTGAGCGTCTTTTAGCTTACTGTTTTGGTATTATGGCTTCCCTTGTTTTGGTTCAGTTTCACCGCTGTCGTCAACCTTCTTTCCAGCAGCAGCAGGCAGCTGTTTTCACCAAAAAAGCTCTGATAAACCCAGTGTACAGTATGTGCCCAGCACTTAACAGAAGACAGACAAAGTTAGCTGGTGAACACAGTGGAGCATTTAGCAGCTAAAGAGCCAGGTGTTTCCCTCAGGAGGTGGTGGAGACTGAAAACAGCTAAAAGGAGAGTTAATATTGGACCTATATTAGTCAGGCAGAGAACAAGACGACTCCAAAGTGATAATAACACTTTATATCTGCTCGATGTGTAAATAACACGTTTGATGTACTGTCACCTTTAAGGTGGTAATACAGCAATTCACACAACTAAATTGGTACACAAGTGTTGCAGTTTGTTAACCACCCCGACATTTGAACCCACGATAATAACAATCGTGGTGAAACATGAGAGGAAGGCAGGCAAAATGTCTCATTAGCATCTATTCAGAATAGGAATGATCATTTTTACAAGAAACACTGCGTGCATTGAATCCAATTGCATCATGCTGTATTCATCATATTACAGTATTAGCACTGACATTATCCAGTTTTCAACTTACTGCCAATATCATCCAAACATAGTGGTAACAAACACAGTACAGTATGATGATGTAACTACAGTGAAGAGGCACACACTGTTTTCTTTTCTATAAGTGCTCAGTCTCATTCCAACACACACACACACACACACACACACACACACACACACACACATACATACACAAACTATAACTCAGGGTTACTGTAGCCCGCCCCCTCCTCTTCTTTCTCCAGCTGCACCAAACTGCTTAAAGTGATAATGAGTTGTTTTTAATAATTAATTTGCATATAAAAGCCGAGCCGTCTGTGTGGGTGGCAGAAACAGATCCTAGATCACAGTCTGGCTGCTGGCAACGCTTCAGAGAAAGCAGAGAAAACAGAGAGGCAGGAGGCGAGAGGAAAAAAGAAAAGACAAACTGAGGAACAGAACGAAGAAAAGAATGAGGGGAAATAAAAAGAGAGACAATGAAAGGAAGAAACAGAGATGAAATAAAGATGTGCCAGAGAAAGAGTGCTGTGAACGACACGTTTTGTATTCATGTAACACATTGGTGAGAGTGTTTTCTTTTCCCTGAAACATTTTTTTTTAAAATGCTGTTTGTGTGTCTTCCTTTCAGTTTGCAGCCTTGTTAGCTTGAATGGAGGCTATGGCTGTAAGGACAGAAACATCTGCTAACTGGCAGGGCTTTTACATTACATGGTTCATATTATTCTACAGTCTTTGTGTTTTGTAAAACTTTGATACCTTACATCAGGGCTCCACAATTAACTGTTTTAAAATTAAAAATTGCAATTTGAAGGTGAATTATTGGTTGTTCTCAGTGATTATTACTTAAATCACAAGAGCAACATCAAGACTTCAAATCTTCTTCTCCATTTATACACTGTCCATGATAGACTACATGCTTTTGATATTTTTGATGATATGCACGCTTGGTTTCTATTCCTGCGAGCAGAGATGCAGAGATTACCGTATTAAACATTTACAGTATGAGTTAAGCTATTGAATAGGGATATGAGAAATAATTTGCATTGAAATTACATTAATGG
The DNA here is from genome assembly GCA_031216445.1 of Lateolabrax maculatus. Lineage (NCBI taxonomy): Eukaryota > Metazoa > Chordata > Actinopteri > Acropomatiformes > Lateolabracidae > Lateolabrax > Lateolabrax maculatus. Next base: position 21,406,098 of record CM062209.1, on the reverse strand, counting down.
CATACATTAAGGTTAGTTTATAGCACTTGTTGTCAATATGGCTACTACCCTAGGGGTTGGCGATATGGTCCTAAAATAATATCACCATATTATAGTAATAATTATATTGTATTATATATTGCTAATCATTTTTTACAAAGATTGACTGAAGTGACAAACTGATGTTCAAAGTTTATTAAGTTTAAATTTAAGCTATTTCCATTGACTGCAATAGTTTACATGAGGATAAAATTCAAAATACTATCAAAAGTTCTGTTTTTGAGATACAATTCTGAAATTTACCACAGCACCTCTACCATGATATCAAAATGTAGTAATTTATTTAGCAAGAATTTCAATAGCTGTTTACAGTAAAACACTCGCACTGTGGGCTCAATTTTGGTGTCAATTGAGCAAAAAATGTGGGAGGACAAAGGTTTAATTAGTTCTACATTTTTGGAGAAAAACAGAGTGATGGACTTCAAAATGATTTGTTATGATTTTTCAAAGTTTTAAACTTTGAAGGTTGCTGTAGTGCCACCGTCAGGACTATTAGCCCACAATGCCAGTTGAGGAACTTTGACATAGGACTGGACCTATGTGCAAAGTTTGGTTTATTTTCATGCATGTGAAGGCAGGTTTCTTCATAGGAAGAAGAAGAATACAGACACTGACAAATACAGGAGCTGCTGTTGTGTGAGCTGCCGTTGCCATGCTGCTCCACTTAAAATATGCGCATGGTCTATTTTTGACGGAAGCTGCACAGAGCAGATCGAGCCGGCAGGAAGTCCGACACAGGAACGGAGCCTACTTACCCATGGTAGAAGCACAGAAATCAAGGAAAAGTGACCAAATCAACAAAACGGCAAAATGTTCCACTTCTGAAATGCTCCAGGTGGGGTATGGAGCCGTGCAGAGGACAGAACAAAACCATTTCGCAGACACGATTATACAAGTAAATAAAGACCGCAAGTTTGAGGAAAGTATGATCTTGTTTTGGCAATTTTGCTTCCAACCATGCTTGTTGTGCATAACTGTATGACGTCATTAGGTCAAGTCAGAGAATTGCCATTATCACTATTATTTTATCATATTAAAAGTGATATATAATCATATATGATAATATTATTGTGAACAATATGATATGACACATACCACACATTTTAAACTATAAACATTTTTGTTATATTTTGTTAAAATAATAATAATAATTAATAATAATAATAATAATAATAATAATTATTTGAATTGCAATTGTTGAGCTCTACCTTAGATACAGTACAGCCAGAACCAAATTGCTAACGGTCATTTTTTGTGGGGAACACAGGTGGTGATACATGAACACACACACACACACACACACACACACACACACACAGCTTCACACACACTTTGGTGAGCATTCACACTGCCTTGCGTAACTCACATTATAGAAGCAACCCACGCACTGAAACACTCAAAAACACACCTCATATAGATAATCTCTCTAGAAACAAGACAACATGTGCATCCGCCCACCCGCATAAACACCCACACAATCCCATCCCTTCTCTCCCATCATCCCCACTAAAGAAGGCTCAGTCTTGACACTGACACACAAAAAACATCCACAGACTCCACTTACTGATAAAGACCTGTGTCAGAAGATAACTGTGTTTTTGAAAGGTTATTCTCTTACTGTGTGTGCCAACTCTTGGTATCAGATCCAATAAGACTGTTGTTTGGGCTGAAATCAGGGTTGAAAGGGATTTCACTGCCTTTCCACACATTTAAGCTTCGAAAACATCAGCAGTGTGGTAGATTAAAGTGCAGAGAAGGTCAGCGACTGTAAAAATAGAGACTTTACAGGCTTGATGAGTGAAAGACAAGGATACTGGAAGCCAACCACATGGCCTTGGCAAAGACAAGTCAGTGCTGGAACTCATTCAAATGTCTTGTGTAAGGAAAAAGATGCCAAATATGATAAGTAGCCTATTTCAACTTTTTAACACAACAGCAGCCAGAACCATGCACACACACACACACACACTCTCTCTAATGCAGTTTCTAGCATTTTAGAATTAATTTTCAGTCTCTTGCTGAAAGGCAAGAGATGGGAAACCATTCATATTTGATCAATAATATGAAGTCTCCTAAAATAAAAGCCTGTGAATGCAGATTTTGCTACAGTTTTTATGAAAACTGTTTTTTTGGGGGGGGAATTCACTTAGTGGCCTTTCAACAAAAATGGAAAATGTACGTCATTTTGCGTATACTGGCATCAAACTGCCTTCCATGCAATAAGCAGTTCATGAAAAGTTCATGAAAAGGCCTCCAACCATGGCAGCTATGTACACAGTTCTAACACTAACATGGACTGACAGCCAAGACTCAAACTGTACAAAACAAAGGTGATGTTGGTACTCACTGGAGCTGCAGCCACGGCCTCCTTGTCGTAGTACTTTTTCCTCTCATACTTGTCCCGGATGAAGACCTCCACTGCTCTGAAGGTTAGGATTAAGGACTGAAATACTGCACAAAAATATCAAAATACTGACAGACACATAGGGTACATATAATAAAATGATTAAGATACTGCAGTTCTTGGAAATACTGGAAGAAAACTTGCTTTTCTGAATTTATGGGTGTTAGATTTTCAGTCTTTGTAGAAAATAATGTACATTAGGAAAAAATAAATTGTGATGAGACAGTCGCCAATTTGAATACCTGGATTAGAAATGTTTATTGTTATCGTTTAGTACCAAAACAACAAGGGAAATTCCTTATATGTGAAAACTTACTTGGCAATAATTCCTGTTTCTGATACTGAGGTGGAGATAATGTGAGAAATTGAGAGCTGTCCTTCAAATTACAACAAGGTCAACAGCTGTTTGCTCAAATGCCTAAATATGACTTATGTTTATATTTTATTGACAAGGACCTCAAGCAGACATGTGACTTATGAATCTTGCGTGTAAGGAGCAAAGGCAGAAGTACCAGGATGCTGATGAGGAGCCTCATAGCAAGTTTGAGTGGATGGATGGTAGGGGTGGGCCATACCAAATAATATGCTTTCAATAAAAGTAAAGCATATATTGAAAGCATATATATATATGCTTTCAATATAAGTACAACCATGGCCAGAATCACCAATAATCATACCAACACTAATACATTTTATTATTGTAAATAGCTAATGTACTACCATGTATTCTGAATACATGTTCATTACCAATTGGTTTGGCAATAATTAAGCATTTCTTTTTGCTATTCTATGTTGATTACATCATCAAATGCATAATGACAATGATAAGATCATCAGGTCAGAAAAGGGCAATGAGAAACAAAGTATTTTGACATTTAGCTTGGAGGACTTGAAGAAATGTTAAACTTCCTTCACAACTACTGTCACTGTGTTTACTTTAGGATTTCTGACATTATCAAAATACCATGACTGACATTTAAGTGTGCGCACACACCCACAAACTCCAACTGACACATTACCAAACACACACCACCATTACACCCAGGCACTACATTGGCGCTAATCCAGACTCTCTTATCTCCCCATTTCAGTGACACTTCCGCCGGATCGAGTAATAGACTTCAAAAGATTGAAAAATGATGACCACCCGCACGAGTCGAGCTACGAGATAGGCTGGAAGAGGCGGGCTGCTGGAGCTGCATCTCAAACGCAGCGCTTATTTATTACTGTTGACTACAAACAGCGGAGCAGATAGGATGCTACACTACGATACTCAGCACAGCACAGAGTGTGGTGGATAAATGCGTGCCAAAAGACGTGGCGGTTATGTACACATGACCACAAAGGAGTGTTAGATGAGGATGGATGATACACTTATGAAGTGATATAGACCAGAGAGACTGATACATGGGCCCAGTGCTGACCTTTGAAATTAATCATAACCAGTCACTGCTGTCCAGCTCTGATAATTAATTAATTCTTTCTTTAAACAATTTCTTAAATGTTATTGAACATAAAAACACGGGACTCTCCAAGACAATATTACTGAAGGCTTTCCCATAGCTGACGTGCACCTCCTAAAAAATGTAGCTACACATCTGGGCTACGGCAGCTACTGAGACACCACAGGAAAATAACAAGAAGCTTGGGCTGCCTGGGCTTGATAGAGTGTTGATAGTGAAAACAACATGAAGCGAGCTGAGGAGAGGAGAGGCTATCATCTCCCTTTTCCGTATCACGCTTTCTAGCAAAGACATCTCTGCTGTAAACCTTTCCACCTCGCTGCCGCAGCTCTCTGTCAGAGTGAATGAAGGAACGGAAACATGGGGATTGCACAGCAGTCGTCTCCTAAACCACTAATAGGAAAAGACAAAACAGAAGTTATCTGGCAGTAAGTCCAGTTCTATGAGCAAATGGAAGCATGTAAACACATCCGTCTAGTGCTGCGGTGGGGATATCAATGGGTAAAATTTGATGTGAAACTATAAATCAAAATCTATGCTGAGGGACTGCCGTTGAGCCAAATGTAAATTCAGCTTCAGCGTCACAGTCATTTCAATTGATTTGTTTCACCATGACAAGTATGCAATTCCTGTGTAAAGACTTTTTACAGGATAAGATATGAAGATATAGTTAGAATTTGAAAAAAAATAGTATTACTATTATTTAAGAAGTTTTCCAAACATAACCACTGAAAAAACCCATATAAGTCAAACTCTACAACTGCAAATACACCAAAATACCATGAACAAGTCCACACTGATATAAAACATTCTCTCTCTCGCACACACACACACACACACACACACAAATATAGGAGTTGAAAACAAAATATCAAATGTGTCGGGGGTATCAAACTCCATTTTGTCATTTACATACATAAGCACAGTAAATAGCACGGCCGAAATGATGTGCGAGAGGCGCGCATAGAAAACGGTCACACACATTCAGGCGGTAGCTCCTCTAATCCTGGGTCTGTTATCTGCCGTTTTCAGCCAGCGGCGCTGCTGTCAGAACGACTAATGGACTTCAAAAGAGTGAAGAATGATGACCACCCGCACAAATGGGCCTGCCAGATACAAGATAGGGTATTAGAGCAGCATTTCAAACAGGGAGATTATTTATTTCAGTCTGCTGGTGGAAATATGAACATATGCCGCTGTGTTAACCACACAGCTGTCTCGTATTGTATCGTGGAAAAGGGCAAACTGGAAAGCGCTGTTACATCGCTGTATACACAGACACCGCTAGAGGTGTCCTGGTTAAATGTGTGGAGTGACGCTGACGTAGCTAGACGGTCACTTTTTATTTGGTGCCGGGTATGATTGGGGATGTGCTGAAGTTTAATGACGACAGTGAGTTAGATGTGATACTGTAATTTAACTTGGCACAGAAAAAAACCCGCTGCAGGATTAATCTATCTATAATATTATAGAGCTGCCTCACTGATCACATCTCACTAATAACCTTGTTGTTCAAATTTTTTTTTTCATAAATTTGACAAAAGCATTTTATTGTCTTGATGCAAAACTTACTGAGGATTTCAAACTTTTGACCGTCAGTGCCGATGACTCAACTGTTACTGTATCTCAGCTGAGACTTCAAGTACAAACAGTCCTTGATATTGAAATGCCTCAGTGCTTACCACTATAAAAAGAATTATCAAAAATCTGTTTTTAAGAGATCAGGGCACCATATTTCATTTTTGTACATTTGTAGCAGTGCAGATGCATTTGTAGGCTAGAGCCCTTTTTGTAGATAAGATAATGGAAGTTCCCTTTAATCTCGTGAATGTCTTGCTGTAAAGCCTGTAAACTGCACAGAGTATAATGTGAACATGTGAGCGGTAGTTTTATATGCACTATGCGCACTGTAAATGTGAAGATGGGTGAAAAACCTGAATGAGTGGAATAACTTTAAAATGCAGATGCATTCATACAGATTTGATTTGACAGAGCAACTTAACACTAGCAAGGGTGTGTCCAGGGTGGGTCAGTGCACCGTGACATCATGTTGGGTGTGGCTGACAACACCCGACCCAGTGATATTGTGTGGGGACACAGGTGCAACAGACTGCAGCAGACTTGCTGTGGAACGTGTGTTCAAATGCTGAGCAAACCCAGCTGATCTTGATCTGGATCAAGATCAGAAAAGGAAAAGATCTAGGTGACTTCATCAAATGCCTTGGTGAGCATGGAAACGATGTGCATCATATGCTGTGGCCTTAACAGCCGCCAGATCTCAATGCGCATGAAAAAGTATGGTAGATTTTGGAGCGACTTGTTAGACAGCAAAAAATCGTCATCAAAAAAAGAGGAAGACTGCTGGTCATCCCTCAGGTACAGGCTACACTGAAGCTGCTCTGGAGGCTCGTGGTGAAACAAAACACCTTACTAATATGGGTGACCAATGAAAGGAGCTGAAGGGAAAATTATGTAATTTATGAAGCCTTTTCCTCTCATTTGTCACCCATCTGTATGTGACACAACTACGGTGACATACTTAATTTTTATGAAAATGGAGTTTGTATGCAAATATATGGTGACTCAGGGAGCTTTTTAAATTTGAATGTAAATATAGGCTGACATATATGGTGATGCAGGGACATGGTATGCAAATGTATGCTGACACGTATGGTGACAGAGAGTGGTGTACAAATGTATGGTGACAGGCAGTTTTAATGCACATGTAGTGTGAGAACAGCCGTTTGTATGCAAGCGCCCAATGACGGGGAGTTTTTACACCAGTGTATGGTGACATGACTGGTGACAAAGTGTGTTTTTATGTAAAGGAAGTTGGGGTTGAATGAATGCTGGGGCCAATAAAAAGACGGCCGAAGACCAACACACAGAAAGCAAGCAGGAGGAGGATACTGGTCCGTCTGTGGCCGTCTGAAGCCCTCCGGTAGGTGGGCTTCATACAGCTGTTTGGCCCTTCTGTTGCCCATGTCCACCATACTCTGCAAGGAGAGTAAGACAGAAAGAGAGAAACAAAGAAGGAAGGAAAGAGAGAAAGAAAGAAAAGAGAGAAAAAGAAAAAAGCAATGTGGTGTTAATTCTAGCAAGGCAATTGGTAAAATACCTTTAAGAACGTGTCAAACACACACAGCGAGTCTTTTCATACATCAAATTCAACTCAATTTTGCCCGCCGAGTCCTTCCCACGCACGCTCACACACACACAAACACACCAAGCGAAAGACACACTGGCCGTATGTGTCAAGGCTAAATTAAGAGGAGGGTGATAAATGGGGTGATGATAGGAGAAGTGGAGGAGATGGAGTCGGAATAATCAGCCATCCAGAATTAATTAGTCATTGAAAACAGTGATTAACATTCAGAGTGAGACCCTTTCTACTCACACTCAGCTGATGGATAGGCACGGCCTTGAAGAAACACACATACACACAGAACAACTGGATATATTAACAACTGGGTGATTACATAAATTACTGGCATGCTCAGGTGAGTTTCACAGACACACACACACACATACACACACACACACACACACCAGTTCTTTTCTTCAGATTTATTGTGTGCAATTCAATCAATATGACATGCTAGTTACTCACAAAAGACACATATACATAGGCTAATTACAGTTTTCTATATTCCCTAAGCCTATGGGAGTATGTATGTTGCTGAGCATGTATATGCACTTCTACAATCCACTGTGTATGTGAAAGTGCACTGGAATGCATACTAAACACTGCATTTCTGTAGCAGCTTGTGTGTGTGTGTCTGTGCTCTTGTACAACTATCTTTGTGAGAAAGTGTATGTGTGTGTGTGTGTATGTGTACTGACTGACATTGCTGTGTGTGCCATCTTATATACACATGGTGCTGGTTTATTGAACCATTGGAAAAAGAGTTCAGTTTTAGGCTACTGTGAAATTCCATTATTATTCACGTTAGTGGGTCTATACATGTTGTAGGAAAGTTTTTATTAAGAAAAATACGTGTTTACTCAACTTTAATTTTGGGTACTCCGGCTTCCTCCCACAGCAGGTTAGGGTCACTGGTGACTCTAAATTGCCCGTAGGTGTGAATGTGAGTGTGAATGGTGGTCTTTCTCTATATGTGTCAGCCCTGTGATTGACTGGTGCCCAGTCCAGGGTGTACACACCTCTCCCGTGTCAGCTAGGATTGGCTAGTGGTATAGATAATGGATAGAGGGTTTTCAAATTGGGTTTTTTTGCCTGTATGTCCAAAGGTTTTCAACACAGGTCAAATATCTGTATATGACTGGATAGAGGAGAACACCAGTGTGCCACAGGTATAAGGACCATGTTGATGTGACATTTAATGCTATAGTGATGTCAAAGAATGTACATTTGACCATGAATCTGAGAGCCAAGGGTGCGATTTGTTTCAAAGGGTTAAACACCACTGATTAACTAAGAAACAGTACTGAGAGGCAGTTAGATTTTCTTTTAAATTGTCACTTCAGTATTTTTATGCTGGTGCGAGTCATTTCATGTGTTAAAATGTGTGTCTATGGCCCTGTTTGTGTGTGCATACCTGGATCTGCTCGGGTGTCCACTGGTCCAGATTGACAGATTTGACTCTAGAAATATGGACACCCAGGTTGCGGTGGATGCCGGCACAGCGGATGCACATGAACACCCCGAGGTTCCATGACGCCCACCGAGGACCTGAAAGGGGAAAGAAGAAGAAAGAAAAGGAGAAATTTCTACTTTAAAGCTGAATCGGGTAAAATATTTATGTAAAAGTCCTGCTGGTTATCAGTTTAACTGACTCAATAGCACTGCTGCTGAGAGAAGTGTTCCATCCCACTTTAAGACAATATAGATTCAGTCTTTCAGTTCCCTTTCAATCAGAATTGTGGAAGTGATGAATTAAAACTCAGTCGTGAAATGAAAAAGCAAGCGAGTGACCACTATTCTCTTTGAACCCCCAACACAGTCCTTCAGAAACATGCTTTAAAAATTCAAACAGCAACTCTCACTTCTACTTGACGCCACAAAGTTAGAAACAAACACAGTAAAAACTTCTGACTGTAGACAGTATGAGCCGTGACATCCACCACAGCTGCAGAGACAAAGACGAGAGTCCCATGCACAGAAACTCAAGCTGAGGAGTCGCAGTGTGGACAAAGGCATTTCTGGAAAGTGCAGCTGCATGCAGGTACAGTATCAGAGTTCAACAGAAACTTGTGAAGTTAATATGAAAAGATAAAAATCCAAACAGCACAAAAAGTCAAAGCCTTTACTTACTTTGGTGAAATTGTCTCACAACGTACACACTTCAACTTTCGGTTATCCTGAGACATTTAAGACATTCTTATCAAAATCGTAAAAAGTAATATCCTGAATCCCTTCAACACATCTTAATGGGATTTTAAAAAGGAGCACAGTGTGGTTTGTATTATTTATAGATCTCATTTGATTACAGTTCATGTGGTTTAAGAAATATTCTTCTCTATAAAAGTACACGCATGCATCAGTTATTATTCTGAAGCAGAAGAAAATGTGCAGGTATCTTGTTTTTAACATTAAATTGACTGCAAATAAGAAAGCTGATTTTTTTAAATTGCTACAGACCTAATGTTTTAAGGTTGTTTCAAATTCAGTATTTAAGGGCAGAAGAATTCTAAAATTCATGTACTTTTATTACATGCATTCTCAATTACTTTCACTTAGTGATTAGTATCTTTAATTAAATGTCACTATAATTAAAAACCTATTTCTAAATATGAAAGATACTAGAAAAAACAGGCCTTTTAGCTCAATGAAAGCAGCTTTGAATTTAATATGTTGGTTTTCAAAAGCTTTCATTAGCTCAAGGGGTCATAGATTTTTTTAATCCATAAAGCCTAATCCTCATAACACAGAATTAAAACAAGAAAATTGCCAAATTATCCATTACATGGTATGACGACAGGGTGAACTACGGATCTAAATCCATTGTGTTCAAGTGCAGTACAAATTTTCATGGCAAGGACGTGAAACCAACTCAGTTTAGATGTTTTATCTTTGCTTGCTAGACAGACGCCACTGCGAAAATAACCAACACAGGGTTACATAAAAGGCCTGGCAGAGAACAAGAGCAGGGCTGTGAGCTCGCTGCACAGACCCGGAAGAAGTGACGAACCTCCAGGCAGACACAGGCAAGACCTTGATTCCTGTTGACACACAATCGTGCAATGTCTGTGGAGAGGAGCCATGGACATTTTGAATTATCCCACAAGCAACTGCCCCGTACGGGGTCAGTCTGAACCTGGGTCTGGATTTTCAAAGACTGATTTCAACCTTGTTGTCGAGTCCTGCAGATTGGCTGATATTTTGAGACAACATTAAGTATTTTCAAAATACTCTGGCCTTTACCTCGTCAACCTAAGCAACTGAACGTCGAAACGAAAAGCAAGTGTCCGATCCTACGTTAGTAACCGTAACCAGGCACAGCAGGCCTGTAGTGTCTCTGCATTTCAAGAGTTTTTTAGCTGCAAATGTTAGCATATCCAGCTAATTAGCTTTTCAACAACCGAGTGTTAATTCCAAAGCCAAAATCATTAGCTGACAACTTGTGGGGTTGCAGATTACGTGAAAACAAAAGCCCTGTTTGGGACTAGCACATCCACTGTGCAGTATTTAGTATCACAGTGATGATCAGTAAAGTGAAAACATACCAAAATAAGAACAAGTATGTACGCTAAGCAGCAAAACATGATTATGTTAGAATGAATGCAAGACTCTGCAATACAAGAACAATGCTGTTACTTTATTTCCATGTTTTACATGGATCATCAACATGTGAGGATGCTGACTTTTCTCCAGGGACATGCAGCTTTAAGGGGCCAGTATACTCCATCGGGTGGGTCGAATAGTTTCAGTCCTATTCTTTGAAGTGGTCGCACACACCGCTTGGGCTCATTTGCATATGTGTGACATAATTACGCAACTATTCACACGTGGGTTTTCAGACGTTTTAAGGCCATTAAACTCACCGAAACCCAGAATATTAACATATGCATGCATACGCATGGAATCTCTTTAAAATATGTTGTTTGAGGTTAAGAGTTTCACATGGAAATCTGTCATCCAAATGCACCATCTATCATATATAAAGTAGTAGAGAACAACCCTATCTCTGCCAAACCTCTATGGGGATGAAAAGGAGATGGCACGGAAATGACAGTCAAATTATTTTAATGGACTAGTGGCTACAGTCCCTCAACGTCACCGTTGGCTCTATCCCTCTCCAGAGCATGAAGCTTACTATCTGTCAATTTGACGATTGAAAGCGACTTTGAACACAGCAAGTGCAAAAGATCAAGTTTTATGGATCTGGGCTACATAATGGTGGTGCAGCGGGGACGGTCGAATGTCAGCGGGAATGCACGTAGTCTAGTGGGCTTGCCGGTCTCGGGTAAGAGCATCAGTGTGTTAATGCAGTGGCACTAATGCGTTAGACGGCCTAAAGGAGCATTAAGGCAGGGATGACTGAGTGTTAAGCCTGAATCAAGCAGCTCAGCCATTGTAAGCTGGACTCTATCTGTATGGATTGGACATCCCTCTGGTCTGCTCTTAGATAACCTCTTTCAACAAATTCTCCAAAACAAATGCATATAGCAGTGTTGGCTGAGTTCTCATCTACACGTAGTGACATACAGAGCGCATATATGCGTACCCTCATACCATACAATTTTTGGTACACTGCAGATCATCCAGTTACACTGAAGTTTTCATAAAGGAATCTTATTCCGTTCTGGCTTCTGAGTATTTATGTTACTGTGAGAAAGTCAATTGAGCAGGGTTTGATTGTATTCAGAAAAGTAAATGCTCACACAATTCATACTCTAAATGTAAAGTACGCTATTGTAAAAAGATATAAGATAAGCTTTCATCTGTGTCTTGCATGTTAAACTGATTGACTGACTATTTCAACCAGCCAATAACATTCCTCTCTGGGATGGTAAACAGCCTGCACTGATGCGCTTTGATGGTGACCGGCAATCCCTTTATGTCACTTAGTCTAATCTGATAAATTCCCATTTTTGGCAGTAATAAGATTTCAGTAAGTTCATGCAAATGGTTATTCAAGTTTCTTTTGTTCCCTCATTCCCTGCTTTTGTGTGCATGGAAACTCAGGTTACTCAGTCAGTGTTGAACCACTGGCTACCACAACTTATTATTTCAAGGTCCACTTTCTCCTTGACTTGAGGCTGGTGCAAATATGATGCTCTAGCATCCTAGGTGCGTATCACAACTAATGGAGAATAGTACGCAAATTTAACTTAAATTGGAAAATATGTTGGCTGATATTAGCTCATTGCAGATATGTCACTATCTGTGTATACCAAGTCAAGTCAATTTTATTTGTATATCGCCAAATCGTAACAAAAGTTATCTCATGATGCTTTTCACATAGAGTAGGTCTAGACCATACTCTTTAAAATATTATTTACAGAGACCCAACAGTTCCCACTATGAGCAAGCACTTGGCGACAGTGGCGAGGAAAAACTCCCTTTTAACAGGTAGAAACCTCGAGCACATACAGTCTATGGCGTAGACAGCATGTCAGCCGATAAAAGACACAGAACTGAAGTACAGAAATCATAAGAGAGATAATGTGTCACAATTCTATAGTTTATCCACCAGAGAGCAGTGACAGTTTATTTTTCAACTGTAAATGTCTTGTCCAGTATATTTGTGGGCTGCAATTATTACATTATTAAATCTTTATTTATGTTATGAATTGATTAAAGAAAATTTATATCGGCCAATATTTAAATATACATATAATATGATATATATATCAGATTTTTGAAAATGCTGTATTGGTCAGGCTATAATAACCAATCAGTCGTTCATCCTCAAGATAAATATGTAATTTTGAAGTCCAAGCGGTTGAGACAAAGCTAATAGAAAGCAACTCACCTCTTTCGGGGACTGTAATGGCATCAAGAGTGAATTTTTTAAGAGCCCATAGTCCACCTTGAAAGTTGTTGCTGAAAAATAAGGATCATGCTTTCAAATTATGGAGAAGCAGGGGATCTAAACTGAAAATCAGGGATGGAGGAAATAAGTTGATTTGTCTCCCCTAACCTTAACCCTAATCTCCCCCCACCCCCCCAAAAATAAAAAAACTCTACTTTTTTGGAAGATTTACACAAGTTACCAATGATGTGAAAAAAAGCAACATTCACAAAAAAAGCCAGTTGTTTGCATCCCTTGAAAAAAACACATCTACTTGGTTAAGCAACACCAGTTGTGTTTAATCTATGCTTGAATTACATGCACTTTGGTGTAATGTTAACCTTTTGTGGCAGGTGCATTGTAATAGCAGTTGTTTAAAAGAGGAACCTTGGCTGTGGAGGGAAAAGCCACTCTGATTTATGAGTGCTGACCTACTCCACTGTCTGTATCTATTAACCTACCGACTGCTGCATGGTCTGTTTGTATCCTGTCAAATGTTTCTATCTACCTTTACTACTGGCTTTAGAATCCATCAATAATTTGTAGCTGGCCAGTGTAAAAGTGATCTTTCCTCCAACCTTAAAATTACCTTACATGAGTTCTGAATGAATGAATAAATGCAACTGGTGTGTATAGCAACTATGAGCTGGATAGTACATGAATAAGCAGTAACGCTGGTTCGAGACACTAGTATCTGTTCATCTGCATCTCGTGGATAATTCAGATTCAATAACACTTTTTTTATATGCTATTCATCTTCGCACTTGCTCTGCATTGAAGTTCGGACAAAAATAGACAGCTGAATTGAGTTCTCTCAGTAGACATGAGCCCTGCAGTCCCCCCCCCCCCCCCCCCCCCCCCCCCCCGCCTCCTTCCACACACACACACACACACACACACACACACACAGAATACAAACACACCAATGCTAATTTGTAGACTGCTGACCTGATTAGACACAAATGAGCTCTTCACATACACACACACACACATTTGAGCACATCCTGCAGAGTGCCATTAAGAAGGGCACATGCATGATGTCTGCACAAAAGATGCCCACATGCCAACATGCAAGCACACTGACCCACAGAGACACGCTCACAAATAGATAATGAAGACAACGTCACACACACACACACACACACATTTGAATAAATGCGCATGTGAATACAAATGTTTTTTACCTACACACATACAAGACACAAACAAACAAAGTCATCCCAGCTGAGAGACACACAGACAGACACACACCCTGGAGCCTCGATGAGTGACGGTGGTGGGGGTGGGGGGGGGCAGCCGAGCATGAAATTAAAGCCCCAATTGTCAACCTGAGGACAGGACGATGAGTGACGTCTGTGTGTGTGTGTGTGTGTGTGTGTGTGTGTGTGTGTGTGTGTGTGAGCGTGTGTGTGTTTGTGACATTGGCAGCCAGGTGGCGGTGGTGACCACGGGTATCAGGTGAGGCGTTGTGCTCTTCCACAGAAATCCATCTCCAACCCTGTTTAATCCCCGTACACTGATGGGCGTTTCCAACTTTGCGTGAAAATGCAACAGCTAAGTAGGAAACATAAACCAGGAACATCTGAATTCACTGATGGGGGCTGCGAGCTTATTCGATCGATATTTGTGAGCAAGAACAAAAGTCTGCGGCGAGAGAGCGGAGCTGCTTCTCTCTTTGGGGACAGAGTGGAGACACAGAGTTTAAGGCTTTAAGGCTGAAAGAAGCAGACTCTGTGGACTTAAACTGTGTCTGGCTTGACTCATACAAATCCTGCAGGACTAATAACACTGCGGTCTTTATCTGTTCTGAACCACAGCACCCAGAAATCCATTCTGGCTACTGTCACAGCCACCTTTCTACCTTTATTTGACTCATCTTTTTCATCACATTCAGTCTAATTGCTCTTTAGCTTTTATATCCTTCTTTTATTTTGCCTTAATATCCTCCTGTAAAACACCTTGACTGCTCAGCAGTACCAGAGCTCTGTAAATAATATTTATTATGTTTGGCTGCATGAAACCAATTTAATTCTTGTCCTTTTTACTTCCAGGAATGAGAAACAACAACTAATGTTACTATGTAAAGGCTGAGTGGTGCCACAGGAGAGAAAATACCCCATCCCTGTGTTGAGATCCAGTGGTATTCTCCTTTAAAGAAGGTTAACAACCTCCATTTCCTAATTAATAAAATGTCCTCTTTGTAAATCATCGGAAGGTTGCCAAAATCTTCCACAGAGGCAGGAGGTGAGCGGAGAATCGGAGTGACGTGGAGGGGGAAATAAAAAAAGCGCTGTGCTGCTCCCTGCTGGTCCATTAGTGTGATTCAGTGTGAGAAGTAATGAGCACGAGTGGATGGACCGGCTCCCACGAGGAGGAATGTTTCCCTCTCCATGCAGTGTTTCCTCTTTGTTATTACAAGAGGGAAGCCTAATAAAAACTCATCACCTGGTCTTATTGTCTCTTCTTAAACAAATGGAGGAACGTTATGGTCCAGACGGTCTATAAATCATGACGAATGGATACTGTATAAAACCATTACCAGAGGTGATAAAGACTGAAACAGCTACAGGGACATACTCAGGGAGTGAGCCTACATAATAGAACTGAAATAACAACTTTAAGTCTACAACCTGGCATGTGGTGTGTTTCATTATGTCTCCTATGGGAAATAGGTGAATGATGCTAGAGCTTCAGCAAGTCCGTGTCGGCCGCAAGATTTACAATCTTTCAATCTGCTCAGCAATTTAAATCCAGGCAAACAGACAGCTGATATAATGGATGGGTGGATAAAGTGAAGATGTGATTCCATCTGCTGGTGATAGAAGGCAGTGTAGTGGATAAAGCCGCAGTGAGTTAACAGTCAAAACCAAGATTCTTTCATCTAGAGCTGAAACAATTAGTCCATTATTCAGTTGGTCAATTGACCGACCATTAATTAGCCATTTTCAATTCAAAATCATTCCTTGTACCCATGTTGATATAAACATGGTGGAATAAATGTCAGAAACACTTCTCAGGATAACACAATACAATTCAGCAGCACCACAAACTAGATCCACCAAAATGATCACACAGTTGAATCGACACCTCTTTTAGCTTGGTGTACCTAACAAACTGGAAACTGACTTCAGAGCTGCATAGCAGGGAAGAAACCACTGCTTGTTTTACCCTCATCAATTCTGCTGAAAGCTGTTCGACCTGATTAGTTTGGTCACTCGGACGTAAAACACCATCCATGGGAGAGTTCTGCAAGGTGACCAGAGGGCAAGGTTTAGAGCTGCATCGTGTGCTGCACTCCAACAAACTGCATATATGGTGAATCAACAGGTTGGCTCACTTTAGGAACGTGCCTGGACAAAAGATCGACATCAATTTGCCACCATGCACGACCGTATGTTAAGACAAAAAGATTTTAAATACCCATCTCTGCAGCTAGATGACCAGGGCAGAACAAGGTGATTTATTTTTGTTAATAAATACCTTAAATATTGATGGAAACACACTAGATTACTACAACATGTTGGAAAGAAATCTGTTTTGAACATACAGCTCCACAGAAACATACAGAAACGTCAGACCCATATCCCTTATATTGTTCTATTGTTGAGTAAGAACACTGAAGTACGTGTCTCTGTTTTGGTCTCTAATCAGTATGATTTATGGACAGCATTTGCTGACACTCAACCAATAACAACACATCAATCCTTGGAGGTCTCCTTCCATCAAACTAATGTAAAGCTTCAACATAGAAATAAGCCCAGCTTGCATTGCATTGGTCACGTTTCTTACTAATGTGACATTGAGCCCAAGCAGCCACTACACCCACTATATGCACGCTGAGCTGCTCCCTCCCTGGACACGGCGAGGCTGACCTGTCCTTCACACCTTGCAAACGCGTGCTATTGCAGGTGTGTGCACGAGCTTCTGGGTCCAAATTAGTGTGAGCGTGTGTGGGCCTGTGCCAGTGTTTCATGTGTGTGACGGCGGAGAGGTACCAAGGACGGGTCGTCAAAGCGCTGAGTGCCCTGCGGGCGCTTGCCAAGATCTGCTGTGCCGGCACAGAGGAGAGCATGTGCCAGCTCAGAGCACCCCCCCTCACCACAAATCATAACACTGACACGCTGCCAGCCTCTGTGTGTGTGTGTGTGTGTGTGTGTGTGTGTGTGTGTGTGTGTGTGTGTGTGTGTGTGTGTGTGTGTGTGGTGCTTGAATCACATGGGTGAAAGGATTGTGTTAAAACCAAAGGCGAAAATTATAGTCTGCACTCTAAGTAGTGGACAGACTGAGATGCCAAGGAGGAGAGGAGAATGGAATTGCAATCAATAAGGTGTCGCTCTCTCTCTCTCTCTCTCGCTCTCTCTCTCTCTCACACACACGCACACACACAAAGAAAATGTAGGGCAGTGTGTGTAGATGGAAGACAGGAGTGAGGGTGGAATTACAGCTGAGAGGCTAAGGTGAGTCACCACACTGCAGTGGGCATAGCAGGGCTGCCACACCCAGACCCACTGACTGCAGCAGGCGGTATGCAGGACGGGCAGTGCTGGGGTCATGCCAAACCCTACAACAAACTGATCAATCAGACCGGAGCCCTGTAATCTGAGAGGTCAATCAGCCACGGCGTGAAAGCTTGTTATAAAAATCAATAAAAGCTAACACACTGCCTCTGTTGTGTTTGGAGAGCACTGTGGGGATTATTATACTGCTGATTATTCCTCCAGTTAATCGATTTGTCTTTGTCCTATAAAATGGAGCGAAAATAGTGAATAATGCACAACACCATTTCTGAAAGCCCAGGGTGACGTCTTCAAATGTCTTGTCATGTGCCCATCAGCACAGTCTTTTATATTCCCCTGTGTGGTGAGGAGACTTTTCACAAAGTTGGCATGCAGCCTTCTCTTTGTGGGTAATGTTGCCATCTATGGTGTGGAACCCCAAATACTTCCACACGCTGCTTCTCAGCTCCTGTGTCAGCACAGCTGGTGTCCTCTTCCACTTGTGTTTTTCTGCATAGACAGGTCATGCTGATAGTAATTTTAAGATTCACAAAGCAAGCTACTTGAAACGGTTTCCCTTACAGACTAAACTTTGAATTTAAACAGGTTATTACAGTTAGAATATTTCAATATTGTCACTAAAAAGTGACAGCCCTGCTGCTTCTCTTCTGCTAATTAATTAACATGTTTTTTTACACGTCATTTATTTTCTACTGCTAAGGAGTTGCCCTTTACGTTACTACTCAAATACTATTATTACATATTAATACGTATTAATTAGAAAATTAGAAAAAGAAAAGGCCTGAACCTCAGGCTTTGCTTTTGATACTTGTTTCTTTGAGACAGTGGTCTCTGCAGGGGTTAACTGGTTGGTATAAACGTCTTCATCATGTTGTACTTACATTGTGAAAACACGGTATGAATGAAAAACTACTGACATATTTATTTGAGAGTGGTCATTATAAGCAAATTCTGTGATTTTTTTATGATCCCAGACTTTTCACACTGTTTTTTCCACAACACATTGTTTAGGTCTTTTAGTTGTGAAAAAAAAAAAGAAAAATAATGATATCAGCTTCCAGCTTAGGACTTATGATGCTTTTTCACGACATCCATATATTGTTTGGATAAAAATAGCAGTGACATAGTCACCATGAATCATAGGGCAGGGCTGAATGCTGCTGCTGCTGCTGCTGCTTTATGACTAAGACAAGTAAA